>CM035157.1:44753476-45128122 GCA_020205615.1 Panax quinquefolius | reverse complement strand
GAATCGAACACCTTACGAGCATTAGCTAATCGGCAGAATATCCCGATAGAAGAAAGGTTGTTAACATCTTGAGAGGAAGTCCCGAAGCGAAATATAGTCCATCGACTTGGCATTCTTCCTTCTTTCGACAAGAAGTGCTTCTTCACGGTCATTCTTAGTGAAGTAATGAAGCGCTTTAAAGATATCTTGGCCGCCGAGGAAGTGGCGGGACCAAGGGTCTCCTCCAAATGAAAGCAAAGAAAGGTAGTAGATTCATCGAATCGATAGAAACATTCGAGGGAATAGGCTCAGATTCCTCCAAGGCAACAGAGGCTAAAGGAGAGTTTGGAATGGAGACACCAAACTCGCCAAAAAATCCAGAAAGGACTACTCTCAAGAGTTTCCAAATGGAGAGATGAGGATGATCGACCACACACCAAAGAACTAAAGCGAGGGAGAGGCGAAGAGAATGAAATTTGGGAGAGGGGGGAAGTGAAAGTAGTATGCACACAAGCCAATCATGTTTGATGATAAAGCATATACTTTGTAACAATCTTATTCATTTATTAATAAAAAGGTATTAATTTATTAAAGGCTTTTAATTATCTACATGATCTTTGTTTTATAATATGTGATAAACCCATAGTTTTAAGCAATGCTTTTAGAATAATGATGATGATCATTCTAATGAGATCTAAATTCTTAGAAAGCTTAAAACTAAAATAGTTCCCAATCATTGGATTACTAAATTGGGGATTAGTGAATCCGGATAGATTGGTACATACGTTGCTTCACTTTCGTTGAATGAGGATGATTGATCTCACGATCATTTGTGTGGAGACACTAAAGCAAGTATGTAGGTGCTTATTAGAGAATAAGTTCATTTGAGCGTTGGCTCGCTAAGGAATACCTAATGGAGTTTTATTTGCTGTCAATAGGAATTCTGTAGTGATAGTAGACTGAGTAATCCTTGGACTTGAGATCATCATAGTATCTTGTGTATGATGAGTTATACTTTGACTTATTCCTTAAGACCCTTAGGGTATATCAAAGGGTATGCTTGGGTATAATAAGTTGTACATGGAGATAATGTATGATCGATAAAGAATCTACCACTTCTAATAAAAGAAGAGAAATGTCCTATGTGATTCGATAAATGACAACCCAAAGAGTCCTTGGCTAAGCGTAATGAAATTAGAAAGGAGTTTCTAATTTGCATTATTTGGAGTTAATGCATTTAAGGATCGAAATACATATAATTAAATAAAATAAGACTTGTGATAATTCCATGTCTTATATTTAATTGGGACATTGTATGGTGGAAGGATTGAATTGTCATTAACTATTTACTCAAAGGTTCTTTAATGATTAATGTTGAAATCTATATTATCCTGGAAAGTCGTTGATCGCTAGGAGGCTTATCCCTATTGTAGAATAAATATTATTTATTTAAATAAATTAATTATTTAATTTATTTATTTAAATAAGATTAGAATTGTTCTAATTGATTTATTCACAACCTTGGGTTTAATATGGAGAACCCAAAGGGTCACACCATAAAAGGAAGAATAATTATTTAAGAAGTTAATGGCATAATCGTAATAATATATTTATGTATATTTAATTTAATCTATGGTGATAGAATAAATTAAATAGCTTAATTAATTAAAAGAATTTAATTAATTAAATAAAACCCAATTCTTAATTGTTAAGGAGGGTTGCCACATCAATAAATAAGAGAGAGTCTTATTATGGGTGATGGGGTTGTTGACTTTTTCAACAAACGACATAATTCCAATTTGTTGGAGAGTACCCTTTTACATAGAGATAGAAAAACTAGGGTTTGAGCCAAATACACCATCTTCTTGAATTCTTTATTCTTCCTTGGTGGATCACCTCTAGAGGCCAAACACATGGGTGGCTAACGTTGATCAAAGAAAGGAACAAAACCCCGTTGGATTCAAGTTGAACGAAAAGGATTTGGAGGTGAACTTGTCTTGAGGAAGCTTGACCTTCAAGGTATGATTTTATTCTTTATCTTTTCGTTTAATTAATAATTGTGCATAAAGGGTGATCCGGGTATATGGTTTGTAAATTTTAAACTCGATTTTACACGCTTGAAGATTTTTTATGCAATTTGATTCATGCATATGAATATTACAAACCTAATAATAGCATCGAGCCAAACCTTTATATGCGAATTATTAATTGTTTTAATTTGATATGTATATTGATATGTGTTTAGAACAATTTAATTGGGCATAATTTTATTAGATAAATAAAATAAATAAAAAAAATAAAAAAAATGAAAAATGATTTTGAAAAAAAAAAACATGAAAATAAAGGAAGGAAGGAATCATTTGTTTTTTTTTTTTAAGGTACAAACACTTTTAAAAAATAAAATAAAATTCCTAACTTCCTTCTTTTCTTTAATTAAAATGCATTTGCCCCTTGAAAAACCGAAGCAACATTAAAAATAAATTAAATGCGTTTTTTTTTTTGAAAAGCAACGTATGAATATTATATATATATATATATATATATATATATATAGTAAAATATGTTAACTATATATATAGTTATATATATATATATATATATATATATATATTAATCTTAATTATTTTATTATTAAAATAAATAATTATTTTGATTTTAAAATAAAATGTTTATTTTAATCTTAAAATAAAAAGATTTATTTTAATTTTAAAATTAGAATTTCATGCTAACTAATTAGAGTTGGAATTGGATTCCATGCTAACTAATTGGAGTTGAAATTGGATTTTATTTTTCCTTAAATAAAGGAGTTTATTTAGATATGAAATAAGATTTCATATTATTCAAAATAAAGGAGTTTATTTGTGAATAGGAAAAGTGAATCCATGTTTCCTTAAATAAAGGAGTTTATTTAGATATGAAATAGGATTTCATATTATTCAAAATAAAAGAGTTTATTTATGAATAGGAAAGATAATTAAGTGTTTCCTTTAATAAGTTTTTTTACATGGAATTGGATTCCATAATTAATTAAAATAAAAGAGTTTATTTTAATTAAAGATTTTATTTTTACATGGAATTGGATTCCATAATTAATTAAAATAAAGGAGTTTATTTTGATTAAAGGTTTTGACTAAAATAAAATAGTTTATTTTATTCAAAATTGGATAAATTAAAATAAAATAGTTTTATTTTGATTTAAATTTGGATTAAAATAAAGGAGTTTATTTTGATTCAAAATTAGATTTTATACTAACTAAATTTGCCCATTAAATGATATCAATATATATATTAAATGTTTATTATTCATCGGATGAATGTTATTTATTGATGCATATGATGATGTGTATGATAAATAAATGGGATTGATTATGGACTATTGAATTAAATGTGATTGGATTTTATTTTAGTTGGATGCATGAATGTATGGGTTTTATTAAATGGGTCTCGCGTCTAAATCCTTCTCTAATTTTTTTAATGTAAATTCTATCTCCTCCTATGTACTTCCCCTTGATCACGATCAAGGTTTCTATTTATTTTAAAATAGTTTTGTAATAGGAATAATTAGAATTAATTTTAAAGAATTGGAGATCAAGAACAAGGAGCGCTTGAAGACCTGCTTGTAATGGAGCCCGGTTTAAATGTAATAGTTATATTTAAATATTATTTCTTGCACCTAGGGTTTGACCTTTTGGTTCACTTGGTGGCTCTAGTGAACCAAACTAGAATAAAAGTCCATAATCAATCCTAGAATATAGTATTCTATATGTGCATGCTTATTTTATATATATTATATATTATGCAAACATGCTTCGCATGTTCATTAATATAATGACGCGTATTTTATATATATATGTGCATGCCGCTTAAACAAGATGAGATAATTAATAACAAACCCTTAATTTTTATATTAAGTCCTAAGCGTTCAAAGATATTTGGAATATCGAACGTCTCCTTCTAGCATGATAAAATTAATAGAGTATTAAATATTTAATATGAGTTTATTGTGTCACCACAAGGCAAGTATTAAGTATTTAAGATATTAATTTATCACATTTGATGCTTATAAAGAAAATTGAACAATATTATTTTGTTGTGTCACCACAAGGATGATATTTTTCTTTTTTGAATATATGGAGTGCTAGGTCGGACTTAACTTGGATAATTTTGATTCGGATGTGCCACCACTTGATCAAAATAATCTAAGAGGCAAAAAAAAAGGAGTTGCATAGTTGATGTAATTGACAAAAGTTGTCTACCTATTTATTTATATATAGTTTGTTGTGTCACCACAAGGCTATATACATTTGAAATGGGATCCTTATTCTCACTAGCAAATCTTTAATTAGATTTTGCCGAACTATATAAGTGAGGGTAATATAGTTTGAAGAAAATAGTGGGAGATACCAATTTAAAACAAGACCTAAATTATTTTGGTAATTAATAAAAGAATGTATGTTAAAATGTTGTTAATTACAAATTCATTTACAGAATTTTACAATGTCTAAAATTACTATCACTGCGAAGCATATTAGATGCTAAATTAACCAGACCAAATTAAACGGATTGGTTAAGGAATATGAGAATAGTTCTCATAGCTGAAAAGCTATCTTATGTCCTTAATATGTCTATCCCTGCAATGGTTGCAGACAATGCCTCTGAGGAAGATATTGCTACTTTTAGAAAGTGGCAAGATGATGCACATTGGCTCGATGCATCATGCTTTCGCATCCATGAATAACGAGCTTCAAATCGGCGTGAAACTATGGATGCTCCTACTATATTCCCGCACATCAAGTAGTTGATGGTGAGGAAAGTAGGGACCGATAGATATCGATATCTAAGGAGCTCTTCCGATCTAGAATGGCCAATGGCACTATAAATACAGACAAAAAGTTCTTAACATAATCAATTTGATTGATCAATTAGGACAACAGTTTTGTCATGGATGGAGAGTTGAGCCAAGATTTGATCTTGCACTCACTCTCGACTCCTTTCACAATTGTTGTGAATTTTTCATATGGACAAGCTAGATATCGCCTTCGTTGATTTGCTTAACATGTTGAAAAATGATGAGAGTCACTTTCCAACCAAGAAAGATCAAGTCTTACTTGGTAGGGCCAAAGGATCTTCCGAAGAAGAAGAACGATTCAAAGAAGGTATATAGAAAGGCATAAACAAATGATAATAAGAACAAAAGCGACACGGATAAGCAAAGGAGTTTGCTTCCACCGCAATAAGCCCGACACCGGAAAGAAATCTGCGAGAAGCATCTTGCAGAGGCTAACAAAAGAAGCTTAGTGAAGTTTCGGTTCTAATACGCTTTTGTTCATGATTGAAATAAATTTTCTTTAAGTCGAGGTTCTACTTGGGTATTGGATATCGACTTTGGTTATCATAAATATAGATTTATGAAGGGACCAAGCGTAAGTAGAAAAGCTAAACAAATATAAGTAATCCTATGTGTGAAAAATGAAGCAAAGGTTGCTGCATTAGCCATAGGAACTTATAGTTTTGCAATGCCTACGGGCAAGTCTATTAAGTCAATAAGTTGTTATTGTATTCCAGTTCTCGTTGGAAACATTATTTCCATTTTATTGTTGGACAATAAAATTTTTGGTATTACAATTAAGAACAATTGTTGTTCTATTTATAATAATAATGTTTCGAATAGAACTGGAATATTACTTAATAAATTTTGTATACTTGACTTACATGAAAATAATTTTGTATATTGAACAAATTAGTATAAGAAAAGGAGATGATCATTCAAAAAGTTGAATGTGTGTATTTGCTAAAATACAAGTGTGAATTATTTGAAAGGTTCAAAGAATTGAAGTAAAACAGATTTGCAAAGTATTAAGATTTTTGATTAGATCGAGGAATAAATACTTGTGCAATAAGTTTCTAGATCATCTCAAATGGTTTTTCTCATAATGGACACCTCATGATACGTAATAATTGATTGATGTATCTGAAAGGAAAAATCGTACCTTGTTGGACATGGTGCGGTCCATAATGATTTTACCGACATTCCAATATCCTTCAGTGGTCATGTCCTAGAAATGGTCAGATATATCTACGAAAATGGTAACCTCAAAATCCTATTTCAAGACTCCATAAAAGTTATGGACGGGGAGGATTCCTAATCTTAAGTTTGTTAAGATAAGGGGTTCCAACTTATGTGAAAAGGTTTCAAAAGGATAAGTTTGGGACAAGATTTGACATGTACAGATTTGTTGGACATCCTAAAGTAAGTTTAGGGTATATGTTCTATAATTCTACTTAGCAAAAGGTGTTTGTTACGAAACACGTTACCTTCTAAGATAAAGGTGTTTATCATTAAAAGGGGCTAGTGGGAGGATAATAGATCTTGAAAAGTTCAAGAACCACAAAACACTATAAGTCAAATAAGAGGAACACGTAGATGTACCTATTGTCTACATGGCCAAGATAAATCAAATCGGAATAGTAGCACCAAGATACCTAGGAGGTATGGATTCATCATAGATGATGATGATGAGGTACGCATCATGTAAGATGATGATCCAGATTACATACGATGAGTTAAGAGTTATGAACACTTTCGGAGAAATTGATTGAAGCAATATTCTCAAAAATGGAACATTCGTTTTGATGAAACAAATCAAAAGAGTTTGATTTTATCAAAATAAGAATGAACCTAGTGTGTACAAAAGGGTCGATTGGGAGCATCGTGACATTCCTAGTACTACATGTTGATATACTACGGATAAGGAATGACATACCAATGCTACAATCGAGAAAGATAAAGTTGTCTAAACATTCCTCCATGAATGATTTGGAAGAGTATCTTAATTGAGGATATAAATCTATATAGATAGATTTAAGAGGATGCTCGACTTAACCCAAGGAACGTATATTCATTTGATGCTAAAGTCGTTTAGCATGGCAAACTCGAGATGTCTCATGTCGATGAGCTATGGAGTGTATCTCTTTAATAGTCCCCACGCACTCACGAAAAGAGAGGTCGCATGAGTGACAATCATGTATGCAATGAAATGTACGAGACCCGATGTTGATCGATCGTATTATGGAGAAGTTCACTATGAGTCGGTGAAAAATATCTTAAAGTGCTTAACCCAAGCACTAAGGATGTGATCATATTCATGGCGGGTCTAAATTAAAACTAGAGGGCTTAACGCACTCAAGTTTTTCGAGACGGAACCATGTACGTAAAAATCCACTTTAAGGTAAAAGGTTATCTTGAATGATTGGTGCGAAGAATTGAAAGGTTCCAAACAAAGAAAGAGTTCTTTGGTTTAGTGATAAAGACAAAGTATATAGCTATAAATGAAGCTGCAAGTTGATTGTTTGGATTAAAAGTTCATTACGTAACTAGAATAGTTCTAAGTTTCATCTTGGATCTAAACATGTATTGTGGCACTTTCATTTGATTATTAGAATCATTGAAAGATGGGAAATCACTATAGAGATAGTGGACTCTCATGAACAACATTACATATCCATTAATTAAAGCTTATCCAATGACGGGATAATCGTCACTTAGAGAAGAAGAGTATGAGATACCACGACGATTGGCTTTAGTCTGCAAGTGGGAGATTGAAAGTAGTATGCATACAAGCCAATCATGTTTGATGATAAAGCATATACTTTGTAACAATCTTATTCATTTATTAATAAAAAGGTATTAATTTATTAAAGGCTTTTAATTATCTACATGATCTTTGTTTTATAATATGTGATAAACCCATAGTTTTAAGCAATGCTTTTAGAATAATGATGATGATCATTCTAATGAGATCTAAATTCTTAGAAAGCTTAAAACTAAAATAGTTCCCAATCATTGGATTACTAAATTGGGGATTAGTGAATCCGGGATAGATTGGTACATACGTTGTCTTCTTTCGTTGGGCGAGGATGATTGATCTCACGATCATTTGTGTGGAGACACTAAAGCAGTATGTAGGTGCTTATTAGAGAATAAGTTCACTGAGCGTTGGCTCGCTAAGGAATACCTAATGGAGTTTTATTTGCTTTTGTCAATAGGAATTCTGTAGTGATAGTAGTAATCTGAAGTAATCCTTGGACTTGAGATCATCATAGTATCTTGTGTATGATGAGTTATACTTTGACTTATTCCTTAAGACCCTTAGGGTATATCAAAGGGTATGCTTGGGTATAATAAGTTGTACATGGAGATAATGTATGATCGATAAAGAATCTACCACTTCTAATAAAAGAAGAAAATGTCTATGTGATTCGATAAATGACAACCCAAGAGTCCTTGGCCATAGCGTAATGAAATTAGAAAGGAGTTTCTAATTTGTATTATTTGAGTTGTGCATTTAAGGATCGAAATACATATAATTAAATAAAATAAGACTTGACAAGAATTCCATGTCTTATATTTAATTGGGACATTGTATGGTGGAAGGATTGAATTGATGCAGAACTATTTACTCAAAGGTTCTTTAATGATTAATGTTGAAATCTATATTATCTGGAAAGTCGTTGATCATTAGGGAGGCTTATCCCTATTGTAGAATAAATATTATTTATTTAAATAAATTAATTATTTAATTTATTTATTTAAATAAGATTAGAATTGTTCTAATTGATTTATTCACAACCTATTTAATATGGAGAACCTAAAGGGTCACACCATAAAAAAGGAAGAATAATTATTTAAGAAGTTAATGGCATAATCGTAATAATATGTTATGTATATTTAATTTAATCTATGGTGATAGAATAAATTAAATAGCTTAATTAATTAAAAGAATTTAATTAATTAAATAAAACCCAATTTCTTAATTGTTAAGGAGGGTTGCCCACATCAATAAATAAGAGGAGTCTTATTATGGGTGATGGGGGTTGTTGACTTTTTCAACAAACGACATAATTCCAATTTGTTGGAGAGTACCCTTTTCTATAGAGATAGAAAACTAGGGTTTGAGCCAAATACACCATCTTCTTGAATTCTTTATTCTTCCTTGGTGGATCACCTCTGAAGGCCAAAACACACGGGTGGCTAACGTTGATCAAAGGAAGGAACAAAACCCCGGTGGATTCAAGTTGAACGCGAAAGGATTTGGAGGTGAACTTGTACATGAGGAAGCTTGATCTTCAAGGGTATGATTTTATTCTTTATCTTTTCGTTTAATTAATAATTGTGCATAAAGGGTGATCCGGGTATATGGTTTGTAAATTTTTAAACTCTTATTTTTACACGCTTCCGCATTTTTTATGCAATTTGATTGCGCACATGAATATTACAAACCTAACAGGAAGATTAAGTCTGGATGTTAGAGAAGAGGAGGCCGGAAGGGAGGGATAGGGAGGTGTAGAAGGAGAAGGAAGAAACCAGAAGCTAGAAAGGGTAAACTGAAAAGTTTGGTGGGGATGGAGAAGGTAGGTGAGGATGGGCGGGAGACTAAAAAAGGAAAGAAAGAAAACGTAAAGGAACGGGGGGGAACAAAGCCGGGCTAAAATCTTAGAGAGAAGGGAGAGTAAACTCTAGAGAGAGAGACTACCCTATTTCCCACGTTATGCCTAGGAGAAGTTTTACTGTGAATCACAGTGTTACGTGTTATGAATTCTTGTGCTGTTGTCTAAGCCTTGATTCGACTAGACTATTATTTTGTGTTAAAAGCTATCCAAACCAATTGACTTGGTGCGAACTATCGTAAATCTACTGAGATGAACAACCCTCATTGAAGGGGAAATTATATATTGTCGGGAAATCGACGTGCGCACACAAGTATGATTAAATGTTATGCATAACGTAGGGTACTTTAGGCTGATCACCTGTTGTACTCGTTTATATTGGATTACGGATGTAATCTCATTAATTCTAATGAGTTCTTATTCCTTAGTATTTTCAAGACTATTCATGTTGAACCTCGAAATGAATAAATCCACGAAATTTTGTTGACATCCTTCAGTCTTTAGCGACACCTATTGAATACTCTTGATATTTCTTGATATCTTGAACTACTTATTATTATTATACCCTTGAAAGATTTAAATGCTATAACTGCTTGTCCTTCTGGCTATATTACTTGCTGGGCAAACTTGTTGCTCATTCTTGCTTCCTAAAACATTACAGTTAAGGCAGAGCAAGGCGGTACTTCAGGACAGGACAAGGGAAAGGGCAAGGCGACAGAATAACTTAGTCCTTAAGACTAGAAGTATTATTATTATTGTTATGCTTGTTATGATGTATTCAAGAATGATTAAGTTATGTTTAAGTTAATCAACCGAATTGTCAGTAGTAATGGTTACTTCACATTACCTTGGGACGCGAATATTTATATTATATCAATGTAAATTATTCTATTATTTTCGTTGTTAATGATTTAGTAGGATATTCGTAGTTACGTGATGCAATCGAATTAAGTGATGTGGGTGTCCAAATTTTGGGGGCGTCACATCACACAATCTTAAATAACAATGTTTAGATTTCTATATAGAAAGGACAATAATTATGGAAAAGTTGAGGCTATTAGTCAATGTGGAAAAACTTTTCTTGAGATGACAAATTTCCATACAGTATATGCCCCAAAGATGCTAGCTATAATCACAGACATCATAGATTTATTTACCAAGAATTCAACATGTTGCAGCAGACATTGGAAAGACACATTTATTGATAACTTGGGAATTTTTAAGTGGTAAGGGAAGAACATACCCAGGTCAGCGAGATAAGTTCCTCCCCTTCATAATTGGGTCATACAAGAATAGTCCCTGATGAAGAATAGTCCTTGAGGGTTGGTAAGGTCACATCTTAAATGTCGACCATCTCTCATTTTGATCATGAAACCATCAGAACTGCTCTTCACCCCAACTATATTGAAAAACAGATGAAACACATAAATAGATTATATACTATTTTGCATATACTTCATATGTTAAACCGAGGAAGGTACAACTATTACAAATAGACTAATAGATCATCCTTAGCTTAAATCTAACTAAAAATATCAGTTCAGATCATTAGAAGGAAACAACATGATCATTTAGTAGGCAACTTCTCTTTTTCACCCTTATTTTTTTAATAAGTGGTTAATTTGAACAAGACTTGGTAATTATGAACAATCATGCAGCTATAAAGGTGACAATAAATAGTAAACACTCAACTAACATGAGACAAGATGAACACCACAATAGAGTATAGCAAACCACAGAAGTTAAGAGGCTAAAAGCCTGAAAGAGCAAGGTCCTTAGAGGACAGTTGCACACATAGGAGTATAAGACGTAAGAATTTTCTCCCAAAGGAGAGGGGGAAAATTAATTTCTACTGATGATAAAATATAAAATATATTTTATCCACACATTTTTCAGAGAAAAATATATTAATCAATAGCCAAATAATTATAAAGTCTAAACCCCATTATGAATTTCTAAGTGGAAAATGTCAGAATGCTAGGCTAATGGATTAAAAGTAACATATTAGTGTAATGGGAGAGTAACTGAGTGGTGACCCTCCACTTATGAAGCTTATGGCATCTAGCACCAAGGAATAAGATAATTGAAGAACAAACAAGACTGTGTCTGATACTTAAAGCTCATAGTCTTATGAAACAAGCAAGACATTTAATAAGTAAATTGCATATTAAAATTATTATTCGTGATGTCAAAGGAAAGAATTACTAATACAACTATCACATGAACCATAAATCACAAAGCACATGAGCTTATTTTTTTTCTCTTCTAGAGCAGCTAAATAAGCACACTTACAATTGTGACAACCATAAACACTAATTACATCTTAAGCAAAGTATGTCACCTTTTTACTGAAGTGTATCAGATTTTGCCTTTTTAGCAGGAACTAAAGTTTTTGTTGCAAATCTGAGGGTCTCTTCTTGGATGGCTTAGCCTAAAAATATTTAATGAGTTAACCCAAGTCAGCTTACAAACATTTAGGACATGTGTGGGTGTGTTCGGTGGGGGGCGGATATCAACATATTCCTACATTCTAGTACCTTCTTAGGTGCCTCTTCATCTTCAGACATACAAACATATGAATCATCACCTAAATTGCTATCGTCGAACTAAAAACAATGGCAATGTACCCAATATATATATATATATATATATATATATATATATATATATATATATTAATCATTGCTATTGTTAAACCGAACAAAAAAAAAAGCGTGAGAAAAATTAAATTGTCATACTATCAAGCTAAAAATGATGAGGAAAATTAAGATGACTTAAAATCACAAAGAATTCAACTAACATAACAAATTATAGAAAAGTGCAACGAAAGAATCTAGCATCCATGAAAAACATTTTGATGCAGGACGTGATTTTGAAAGCTTGAATTGCAGAAAATAATTGAAAAAATAGGAAAATTGGTACTAGGCTAGGGTGAAGACTGCAAATTAGAATGCTAACAAATAAATAAGACTGGAAGCAATAAGAAATGAAAAACAGTAATATTAGGATTAGCTTTAGCTTTGACCCCCATGAACACACCACATAAACAATTTTATCATCATACGCCTTCCAACCAGAATTCTAACAAATAAGGTATTTTATAATCAATTAAAAGCATAAAGGGCCAGTCTACTTATTTTGTTCTCTTTTTGTTGTTTCAAAAGCTGCAGGGTTGCCAATATATCAACAAATCTAGGTCACACAGAGCTAATAGCAACACATCTGCTCTTCTCTGAACCTTCTTTGACAAACACACACACACACACATAAAGTACTTCCATCTGTCAATCCCTTTCACTTTAACTCTTTCTGCATACACAAAGTACTAAAAAAAGATGTGCGGCGCTTGACATAATTTTCTTCACAATAGACTTGGTCATCGAGAAAAATTACAAGTAAGAGAGAAGCGTAAATGTGATATATGTTTATTTATTTTATTACTATGGTGATATATATGCAATAACCAGAAATGAAACACACCTTGAAAAATCAAAGAACACATGTGACTTAAGAATTTGTTTGATGTTCTTAAACTTCTCCCTGAGCTCTATAATTTTTGGAATATCTCTATAGGCTTTAAAATGACTACATAACTGGTTCACAGCCTAAACACATCAAAAACAAGGAAAACAATATAAGCGTTCATATGGTCATACCAAAGTTAATGATCCACAATGATACATAAGGTAAGAACTGGAGAAAAACATTTACTGAAGGTAGTTATGAAATGGACATCAAATGTTTGGCAAGCATTATGCATATAATGTTTGTCAAGTTACTTATTGCTCGAAAAGCTTAAGTTGTTCAACAATAGCCCAATAATGTATATCAGGTTTAACTGTCTCCCTCATGTGTGATGCTTGCCCGTGGAGAGACAAACCATAGTACATTACCACTTATACCACTTAACATTACAAGATTGGTTTACCTCGAGCTGTGCAACTGCCTCTTTATATTGACGTTTCAAAGCCATTACTTGAAGTTGCTCAACTGCAGAGACTGCCATTGGTACAAGAGTGTTGCAGTAGAATTTTTTGACAAAGATGTAAGATTTTTGATATTTCAAACTAGTGTAGATTAAATAACCTCATGGTACAGTTATATAAAAACAAAAACATATTTCATTGAGAAATTAAGCATGTACTATAGTCCAAGGGGTTCCTTAAGCAGTTTCTAACTTCTAAGCAGGAATTTATTACTAGAAACCTCAAGAATATAGGTTGTAAGTTTCAATTTAAAACATACGAGTACATGACCAGGTCATGCAAAATAAAACAAAATGCAGTTAAAATAAGACTAATACTTTCCCCTACAATTCCTATTAAAAATGTAGGATTAGACTTTCACACATGAGAAAATAAACAGTTACTTTTCTGATGTTCCTTTCTTTTCCTGTCATTTTCTATCATTCAAACGGAGTCTAAAATAGCAAAAATGTTACACTCCAAGCTGCCAATTTAGCCTATCTTTTCCCTCTCCCTAGTTCAAGTTTGCAAATACAACACCTAATAACTAGTATATAAAAAAAATGTAACGCATAGCATTACAGAAAGCTCTTGTGCAAGCATTCTCTTCATCCTTGGGTATCCTTATTTTAGTATATGCAATGTACTTCTATGGGTACTAAGGTTATTCATCAAGTTTACAGGAAATGACTGTTTTAGCTAAATGAGTCGTATTCAATTAGTAAGACAGTCTGCAACAAATGTGAAGCAAGTATACAGAGAATAGACGAGGAAAAGATGGGCTCAGGAATAACATGACCCCATTTTAATCACTTGGAACGAGAACTGATCCCAAACAAAAATGGATAAAATTTTCACATCAATAAATCAAAATTTATTACAAAGAGGACAATGAATCCTCCAAGAAAAAAAAGTAGAACAAATCTAAACGGATAATGAAGAGCAACCTCATATAATTCGCATCCCTCATATAATTTGCATCTACCAAAGTCACCAAATATAAACCAAAAATCTGTTGAAATTTATTCTTATTACTTACCTAAGTGGTGGTGGAGTTGCGATTGCTTCGGTAGCTCGATTGGAAATACTAGACAATTTTTGAATTTTGATTGCTCCGAATTGCTCTGTATCTCTCTCTTTGTCTGTATCTGCAACGTCCCAACAATCAAAAGCCCCTTCCTTGCTTCTTTTATCTTGCTCTAGTAGATCGATTGGCAATCCTAGACAATTTTTGAATTGCTATTGCTCCGAATCGCTCTCTATCTCTCTGTATCTGTCACTGAAATTGGGGATAAAATATTTGGGGATTTGAGTTTAGGGCTTGGATTAGAGATAGTGTAACAACCGGATATTTTCTATACAAATAAATCGTAAATTTTGAGTATAATTTTTTTTTTTATTAAAATAAATATGAGGAATATGTCTTAGAAGATAATGTGTATATATTTATATGTGATAAATAAAATATATTTATTACATGAATAATTACAAATGATTTTATTTTAGAATTATTGATCATTATAAACTATATTCTTATAATAATTAATTTTACAAATAGAAATGTTTTTATTAATTATTTTTCATGAAAATATAATTATATATTATTTAAATAATATATGAAATAATTATTAGAATTATTATAAGTATAATAATTATTTTATTATATGAATTTTAGTACGATTATTAAGTTAATTATTTTAACTTAATGTTAAGTATATATGAGATAAACCCGGATATGGAATCCAAACCCTAATTTTGGATTTTGATCAAGGCATGAGAATAATAATATAATATTAATTATATTTTGATTTTTCAGTGTTATAAATATGTACTTGTATGTATGTGGACCCAAATGATTGGTCAATTATGGTGCGATGTTTTGAAAACCCCGGTTTTATTGTGGAAACCCTAATTTGAAACTCAATTATGAGTTTAAGACTATTATACAACCGTGTTATATGATTTTATGGTTAATTTTTTTTTTCGCTAAGTTTGTTTGTATATAGAAAAAGAAGAAAAATCTGATCGAAAGGGCGTACCCTTGAAGCTTTTGATAGAACCACATGGGACAACCCCCAAAATGGTCAACAAAAGACTAACAACCAAGCCAAAAGAAAGAACAAAGCGATACTAAGCGGAGACAATAAAATACAAGCATGAAACCTTAAACAACATAAATGACCAATCAAAGTGAAACCAAGCATCCGTAGGGGGGAATCAACCGAATCATGAAGCGGCGAAGAAGGGATCTTTGAAGCATATGAAGAACTACGAGACCAAACCCATCTATACCGAACCCCGAAACCAAGTCAAAACCCGAGCCCAAGCCGGCCAAACCCCGGCCAACACCAACATCCCCAAGCTTCCCGAAGACAAGGGGAAGAACCCCGATGACGAGCCGAGATGCCAAGCCGGATGCCGACCCTTCCTTTCGCCACAAGGTAGAACCCAGAATCTGATCAAGAGGCTACCGAACCCAAAAGACGAAGCAATAGTGAACCATACCAACGAAGAGGCCGAATCGCCACGGAAACCAAACACTCATAGTAATTTGGCATTTTTATGAACAACTCGAAGTTCACCGCCTGAGAGTTTGAAAACTGGGGAAGATCAACAAAATCGCATTGCAAGCCATAAGAGGATCTTTGAAGTATAGGAGGGACTACGAGAGCCAGAAGAGAGGGCCAAACCATCTTTACCGAAGCCCGAAGCCGAAGCCAAAACTCCGAAGCCGGAACCAAATCCCCCAGCTTCCCGAAGACAAGAGGAAGAGCCACGAAGCCAGCCCAGACCTTTACTGGCCACAAAGCCGAACCCAGCTATGGACTAAAGATGCTACCCAACAAGGAAAGAAGCAATAGCAGACCAAACCAAAAAAGAGGCCGAACTGCCAAGGATACAGAACTGTCGAACCCCCATGGAAGCTAGGTTAATTCCAGAATTTAGCAGTAGCCGAACAGCTATGCAGAAAAGACCAAACCAAACCAAGAACCATGAAACAGACCATAGCAGGCCTCACAACCAAATACTTAGGACAGGCCTAGTCTGCGCAGCCTTGAGGAATTTGGGGAAAGAAGAAAGCCTTGACTTAGTGATATTAATAATCTCCCTAGCCAAATTAACATTTGGATATATTAATTTCTAGAAACCCTAATGTTTGAATTATAAACCCTAATTATGTTTTGGTAACCCTAATTACCAAACTTATAAACCCTAATTGCTAAATTAGCAAAGTTTTATATAATAACCTAATGTTCAGGTATAATTAGAAAGTTAACCTAATTATGAAAACCCTAATTACAAATTTTAGAAACTAAAATTTTTATTTTGTGCAAACCCTAATTGCTAGATATTACAAATACTTTATGCTAAACCTTAGGGTTAAACCCTAAGGGTTAAATCCCTTAGGTCAAACCCTAAGGGTTTGCTAATTGACCAATGTGCCATTAAAATTGCAAGCCTAATGACTTTTTTGCCCTTTTGTGCATTAAAGAGGCTAATATATAGGTTTTGACTATAGGTGCCAACTACTCCATGTGATCTCTAATTGCCAGCAATAGCCCCTAAGCTCAGCCATACATGCATCTAACACTTATATATATAGAATGGAGAGAGAAAAAGTTCATTTGTTAGCTTATTTTGTACACAACATCCATTTAAACTCTTTCAAACTCAAAACCAACGAAATTTGGTAGCATATCAGTCATATATACAAGCCCCACTAACACACATCACAAATCAGAAGTCATAATCAGAAATTGTTCTTAGAAAGGTATAAAACTTTAGCAATAATCTGATCTTGATCTGCATGTTAGATGTTAAATTTTGTGTTAAATATGTTGTATATGGTGTATAATGATGATCTGGGTTATAGATGTTGGATCCATAACATCTATAGGCTCAGATCTTGCATTTTTCAAAGTATGGAAATTTTTCTATTAACGTCTGACAACCGAATGTCAGACCATCTAGATCACAATGTGTTTAATTATTTGGTGTTATAAGTGTTTAGTATTGTAGTATGTCATGAGATCTGTACTTTGGAAGTAGAATCAAGGTCATATCTTGAACATATTGCAACTTATTCTTGGTCAAAGGTCGTTGATTACTGACCACTGCATTCCATTTCGGGTAACCCAAAAATGGGTTTTCGATGTCTGACGACTTATTTATGGCCTTAGATCTTGCGGGTTATAGGTTATTTGTTGTTGTTTTTGTAATAGAATGGTAGCATGGTCATAGACTACGCTTTAAATCTTCTAGATCATCTAAATAACATATATATTTGATGTAGTGGTCGGTCAAAGTAACTAGCTTGATCACGAGATCTGGTTTTCTAGCAACCCAAAAACCTATGGCCATGTGTGTTCGACATGGGTTGATAGATCTAGATCTTGCTAGTGTTTTGTTATTATGATGATTTGTTGTATCGATCCGTCATTCTTGCATGTGGTCTACAAATTGAAACCATTATAACATCAAATCATTACCGAGGATTGCAAGTATTGGAAGCCCAAAGTGGGCCTCATATAAATTTATCTATAAAATTTATAAACAAATATTTATTTATAAATTTATAAATATTTCATCTAAAATTTAGATATGAATATTTATTTAATTTAAGGCAAGATTTTAATAGTCGTTGCAAAAAAGTTGTATAAAATATGCAACGAAAATAAAAATTGTTGCTTGATGAATGTGGTTTATATTAGGCAATGAAATATAACAACAAAAAAACTTTCATTGCCCACGATGAGGAGAAATCAAGTGGTTAGAAATTTTGCAACGACTTTTGTTTCCAAATTTTGCAACTACTTTTGAATTTCGTTGCAAAAAGTGAAAGCCTGACACAATCTGCAACGAAGGACAAGTTTCGTTGCTAAACATACACTTTTAGCAACGACTTTGCCTGAATTTTTTTTGCTAAAGCCTCATTTTTAGCAATAAGAAAACTTCATTGCCTACGATGATGACGGAAAACAAGTGGCCAAAAATTGTGCAACGAATTTCTAACAATTTTTTTCCGCCAATGAATTAGTTAACGAAATTTTGCAATGACTTATGAATTTCATTGCAAAAAGTGAAAGCTAGACATAATCTACAACGAAGGACAAATTTCGTTGCAAAACATATACTTTTAGCAACGACTTATAAAGTCGTTGCCCGAAAAATCGTTGCTAAAAGCCCATTTTTTTGTAGTGACTACTCAATACGGCATGTACTCCTTTGCGGATTGCTTCACGGGGTACCATCAGATTATGGTCGCTAAGGAAGACCGTGAGAAAATTACTTTCATCATGCCTTGGGGAACCTTTTGCTATAGACAGTTGTCATTCGGCCTCATCAATGCCGGGGCAACCTATCAGGGAGCTATGATGGCTCTTTTCCACGATTTAATGCACAAGGAGATAGAGATCTATGTGGATGACATCATCGTCAAATCCCAAAAGGAGGAAGACTACTTAGACCATCTCAAAAATCTTTTCAACAGGTTGCGTAAGTACATCTTGAAGTTGAATCCAGCCAAGTGCGCCTTTGGTGTTAATTCAGGCAAGTTGCTAGGTTTCTAATCGACCACAAAGGATTGAGCCGATCCCACCAAAATCCGTGCCATCAAGGAAATGCCCATTCCTCGAGACGCAGAAGGAAATACGAGGATTTTTGGGAAGAATCAACTTCATTAAGCAGGTTTATTTCACAACTCACAGCAACCTGTGAGCCCGTCTTCAAGTTGTTAAGGAAGAATTCATCCATGAAATGGAACGATGAGTGTCCGAAAGCCTTCCTTACCATTAAAGAGTAACTGGTTAACGCTCCTATTTTGGTACCTCCCAGGGATGATGTTCCCTTATTTATGTACCTGTCCATTAATGACAATGCCATGGGCTGCATGCTGGGCAAAAAGACGATAGAGGCCAAGAACGAGCTATCTATTACCTCAGCAAAAGATTCAGCATCAGTGAACACAAGTACACTCTAATTGAGAAGACTTGTTGTGCTTTAGCATAGGCTTCCATGAGGTTACATCATTACCTCCATGGTCACACAACCTATCTCATATACCGCGTGGATCCTCTCAAGTATGTGTTTAGTAAGCCCATACTCAATTATCGATCGTCCGGATGGCGCTTGATCCTACAAAGAATTGACATCGCTCACGTGACGCAAAAGTCTCATCAAAGGTCAAGGAATTGCGGATCAACTGGTCCGCCGCGACCGCGAGGGATTACAAACCCTTGAAATATACTTCCCTAATGAAGGGGTAATGGTCAATTCAAAGAATACCATCAAGACGATGCATGCCACATATGGAAAATGTATTTTGATGGAGTCATTAACACGTAAGGTTCTCGAGCTAGAGCGCTTTCTAGTATCCCAGACGGGAGCAAGATCCCTGTCGCCACAAATTGAAGTTTGTCGGACACCAACAACACAAATTGAGTATGCAAGTCAGATCATGGGGCTAAAACTTGCACGCTCAATGGGCATCGGTGGTTAATCGCCTTTGGGGATTCTCGATTTGTTAATCAAACAATCCACGGAATCTATCAAACCAAAGAATTACATTTGTTTGCCTTACCATCGACAAGTTTTACGAGATGGCTTTGGAGTTCAAAGAAATCTCCTTTCTACATATTCCTCGTAATAGAATGATTTTGCGGATGCACTAGCAACGTTGGCCTCCTCGATTCACATACCGACAAGGAAAACATGCCAAGCATCACATTTGCCTCGCAAAAGGCACCATTTATGGGAACTATGTTGGAGAAGTATCGGATGAGCTACTTCCCATCCACCACCCTTAGTATCGAAGATATCAAGGAGTATCTACGAGATGGATCTACACCACGAGGTGAGCCTTTGACCGAAAAGAGGCGGATCCATCGACTTGCTATGAAATTCTACCGAGCGAGATGCACTCTACAAAAGAGATATAGGATTAGGTCTCCTCGGATGTATGGACAAAGACCAAGCTCGAGGCTCATGGATGTGATCCATGGTGGAGTATGTGGCCCACACATGAAATGCGGCTCTTACTTGTTAAGAAAATTCTCAAAACAGGCATTATTGGCTTACACTCAAAGTCGATCGTGATGATCACGCCAAGAGATGCTATCAATGCCAAATTCATGGGAATGCTATCCACGCCCTCCAAGGAACTCCACAATATAAGTTCGCCATGGCCCTTCTCAATGTGGGAATGGACGTGATCGGCCCATCGAGCCCAAAGCCAAGAATGGACATCGATTCATATTCACCATGATCGACTACTTTACCAAATGGGTAGAAGCAACCTCCTTCCCTGTGGTTACCAAAGAAGTCATCATTGCTTTCATCGTAAACAATATCGCTCGCATCGATATGGACAACCGAGAGGTCATTTTGTCAGGCAATGCTAAGAACCTCAACAACAAAATGATGGAGGAGTTATGCAGTAAATTCCACATCAAACACCTTAACTCCGTCATCTACCGTCCAAAGATGAATGGTGCTATTGAAGCGACTAATAAAAACATCAAGAAGATCATGCATAAAATGTCCGCCAATCACAAAGGATGGCCTGACCTCTTGCTTCTGACTTTATTAGCCTACATGTAACTTCCATGCGCATTTCCACCGGGCAACCCCTACTCATTAGCCTATGGGATGGAAGCAAAGGTTCTCCCCATGAGGTGGAAATGGAATCCCTCAGTGTTAATGGACGCTCAATAGGATGAAGACCAATGGGTATAAGATAGGTATCACCAATTGTCTCTAATAGACGAAAAGGCAAACCGCGACTATCTTCCATAGTCAATTATATCGAGAAAAGGATCACCAGATCCTACTACAACAGAAAATCCCGCAACGGCAGCTCAAATAACACGACTTGGTTTTGAAGAAAATCATCGACAACCAAGATCAATCTAAGGGAAAATTCGCTCCTAACAGGGAAGGCCCATTTGTTGTCAAGGAGGTATTGACAGGAGGCACTCTCAGATTACAGGAAATGGATGTCGATGAATTTCCATAGCTTATCAACTCGGACACCGTGAAACGGTACTATGTCTGAGGATATCATCAAGCAAACATCCTGGTATGGATCATCCAATCACTAGTCATTTCGGTTTTTAACCCTCTCTTTTACAAACCCTTCATCCCCTCAGGGAAACATACACTTCAAACCAGCAGCCTGGTTTCACCTCATTCCAAATAGTTCATACAATTTCGGTTATCCTGAAGACTGGATTGAACCTTTCACACCTGCAGTTTATCCTTAAGACGGGATTAAACTTTTCTATGCTTGTCCTCAAGATTCAAACTCCACACCGCAGCTTTATTCCCAATATGCTCGCAAACTTTCGCACAAAGATAGCCCTTCACACTTCTCTTTGGCGCAATTCATCCCGAGGGTGAACTACGTCCGACCGATCTCCTCGATACACGGAGTACGTGTAGGCAACCATATTCTATATGGCCCGATCACAATAAATAAAAAGACAACAAAAATATTTCCGCTCTTCTCTCTACAAAAACAAAAACCACAAAAATACTTCTACACCTTTCTTCATCAATAAAGCTTCTACACCCATTTGCCTTTCACATTCAGCGTTAAACCTCTTACACCAGGTTCGAACTACGCAGACTTGATCTCCTCTTCAATAGGAGTACGTAGGCAGCCATTTATGGTTCAGTCTAACCCCTACCAGAACAAAAATACTTGTCACACGGTATTGGGATCAAACCTCAATTCATTAGAGTTCATCAGCTTCAGACCAAAGGGATGGAATTACCCAACCTCTTCTCATAAATAGGAGATTCGGCGACCATCTAAGCTGCGGTTGTGCCTCAAAGAGCAATACCAACCCATAAGAGATGGAATTAACTAGGCTTCTCACAAATAGAAGTACTGGCGACCATCTGTGGTGCGATCAATCTCAGGGAGGAAAAGCCACACTCCTCTCCACATTTCCATACGTAAACCAAATCCCCAAGACACCAAAGATGGTAGGGATACACACGGATCAATGATCCGCTCGAAAGATTCATGATGGCTCAATGTCCACATATAAAGGATGAGTTCAGAATGCATCAAGATCACATGTCCTGAAGAAACATGCAACTATCAAGCAAGTATGAAGGCACAACTAAAAGGGAAGTAAATGAAAATATATTTCTCTGCCATATATAATACTGTTTAATATATACATATGTACTGTACATGACAAAATGGCTAAGCTAGTCTGTGCAGGAAAATACAAAGCTATGTACGAATCTATGTGTATGCGGACTATCAGATCTAACATAGCATCCCTCTCCGAAGAAGAAGGTAAAGCTGCAAGCTCCTGCCCAAGGGTATCTACATGAGCTAGCAGATCCAAGGCTAACTGCATGGTGACATCATGCTCATAAATATATGCACTCATATCGGCAAGGATGCCACCGTGATGGGATCTCACTCCTGGCATCGCTCACAATGGCCACATCCCCAAAGATAGGCAAAGATCCCTTTCCACAATCAATGCATCTCTCGTTGATCTAGCCTCATCCTCTCTAATAGAGCAAGCCTCTCCCCATCAAGAGTCACAACATCGAGGCCCTAGCCCGATCTCTCTCATAGGTCATCGATGTAGGCTCTGCTCCCAACATCGTGGTCAATAATCTTGAAATAACAATGATGCACTTCGGGGTGGGATAATCCATCACATATACTGGCAGCCCAGTAGTCAAGTTCCCATCGATGGGAATGTCAGCCTCATCCATAGGCTCCTTATCGTCAGAATCAATCTCCTGCACTGTGGATACTACCATAGTCGATGCAGTCTTTGTCTCCATCCATGCGGAATACTCTGCAGAATAACCTGGATTACTAATAGAAAGCTTAACTAGCTCCCACTGATCCCAACAAGCATACAACCTGGATCTGTCCTCTGCTGATAAACGGCGTAAAGCGAAGCGTTGACTCACTGCCCCCTCAAATGGATGGAAATCCTGAAACTGATCAAACTGACACATCACGACCAGTGGGTGGTAGGTGATCGTCCCTCTCAAACCAGCTAGAGGAAGATAATCCATGCCCGGAGCATGAGTAATGAAGCTGTAGGGTGAACTAAGCCCTATACACGGCAGTATAGCGAACAGATCTCCAATCCCTGCCAGGAAAGCTGACCAAGATGCAGAATCTGTACACTTCGTAGGCTGGAAGGAGTATGACGTGGCTATATCTTGGGGGAAACAATACTCATGCCGTCTGAAAGTGCCAATCGGTCTCAAGTGTGACATAAACCACACATATAAAGATGACCGAGTCAGCTTGTAAACACTCATGCCGATAAGTGCAAAAGAAGATGTAGCTAACCTCAGAGTCTCTGCGATAATCATCTGTATAATGGAGTGACCCTCCCTGAGAGCTCTCACTGCCATAATGACACCAATGTCCAACTCATCCATGTACTGTGGAATGAAGACATATGACAGTAAGCATAATAGCAGTACATCCACTCTGGCCAAATGCCAATGATCCTCCGGTGTGGTAAAATCCCCGAAATACCGTGCATAACTATCCTCAGAGCCAAATCTGTCAAACAGAAAATGGTGGGATATCACATGGCCAGATGTAATCTCATCCTGTACAACTCTACGCCTTAAGCTGGTGATGCTCATGAACTGCCTACTCATGTCCCCGATCGCCATGTGCATGCAAGGTCTGTCCAACGACATCATCGTTAACCGTGCATACTCTTCCAGAGTAGGAGTCAACTCCTGGGTCCCGAATCAGAAAACCTACCTCTCCGGTACCCAATGCTCTAGCATACCCTGTATGAATCCTATAGGAAGCTAAAACATCAATAGAGTCATAGATGTCAGAACAAATGATCTATAGTCACCCCATCGATGGTGACATGCTATCATACTACGATCGCATACTCAATGCCACCAAAAATGGTGGGGTATGATCAATATGGCTAACTGTCGAAGAAGACATCTGTACGGGCCGTGTCATAAGACCATCCAGGGGTCAATGCTGAATATCTTTGGACATACATACATATGCATAACATAATAACATGCATGATACAATAGATGGCAATATAATATAGGGAATGGAAAATTATACATACATTCCTAAGTATATCATCATCTAATACATCTCTATATAGCTAAAATACAGGAAATGGGGCGGCTATCTAACATCTAACAAAGGCCTATCAAAAGATATAACGAGAATGGGGCGGCTACCCAACATCTAACAAAGGCCTATCGGAAGAGATAACAAAAATATACATCGGAAGAAGTCAATGGTATCGATGTTCACATCGTCAATCCTGCCCACCGATGTAACTCTTCCCGAGTCACCGGATCTCTCTATCTACGGGGGATGTCGTGCCTATACAAGGAGGATCTATACCAAAGAAAGCCATATGGGTCACCCGAGGGGCCAGTGCACGTAGCCGGAAGGATCAAAAGTATCTTCCTCTCAAGGATCTCTACCCAAGTGCTTGATAAAGAAATATGATCGGCCCAACCGCCGTCAAATCTGGCCAATCTGTGTTATATGAGTCGATCTTTGCACACAGCTAGCCAATCATTCATCATCACGGATCCTCGAACCATATCCCCATAAACCGTGGTGGCACGGGTCTCGAGCTCCAATGGTACGAGGGAACCACCAATGCTGGAACATCTCCTGAGTGCAGGAACCCTCTAACAATGTGAAACCGTCAATCCCCAATAATGGGATATCAATGACGGATGACTGTGAAACACGCCAATTACGCCTAGGCAGGAGGCAAGATCGGCATGCGAATCTCTCCTCAGAGTGCTCCTAATAAAGACGCTTCTCTAAATAGAGCTCCCATCCTCCATCTGCGAAGAGAGGAATCCTACGGATGGAAATAACGTACTCAACTCCAGTCGGGTACCCATCCTCAAATCCAACACTTAAGTGCTCCCCAGAGTAGGGAACCCATGTGATGACATCCGCTATCAACAACTCCAGTTGTAGGTGACAATGAGTGAAACCCTCAGCAACAAGGACCTCCGCCAGTATGGAATGATGCCATCTCCGTCCCTCGTGGATAGGTGTCTAAAACCTAGCACGCTCACAGATGCAAACACGGAAGCCTTTCATAGCCCAAAACTCGCCAACACAAAGGCAAACATCTCGCCGTCAACAACGCTCTTAACCTGTACATGGGAAAAGATAAGAGAAATACTCACCAACAGAAATGGGTAGAATCCTAACCAAGCCTCCGTCAAGCCTTGTGATCACATGCGCATTCCCCTGAGGAAGTAGGCGAAGGTATAGGAACCCCAATCATAGTCTCTCCTATACGATCCACGTGTCGAGTGGCGCTGATCAAAGTGAAGGACACCGTAGAAGAGTTATCTGCTATGAAGCAACCCCTATTGATCATCATGAACAATCACCGAAGAATGCGATCCCCGACTCTCACATCATCGTATAGGCTCACTCAATAACCGCTTATAAGATCTATGCTCAAAGGACCTCAGACGTATATTCCTCGCCTTGAACACCTCCACGCCAAAACTCCTAACAAGGATCCGACGGCGCAGGGGTAATATTCGCCATGCAAGGCACCGGATCCCCTTCAAACTCCATACCGTGATAAACCGCCAATCCATCGCACCATCATCACCTCACAGCCCAAAGAATGGAGTGACCGAAAGTCCGGTGAAACCAACACTGATAATGCCCCGAGGTAACCCCAAGGACAACGACGGGAAGAATGGAAAAAACGCCCCGAATCCCCGACCATGTATAATCGCTTATAGTCATCATGCAAAGCCCGATACATAGAGTGGATGTTTGAACTAGTTCCTTCGAGGTCGTAAAAAGTCGGGAACCTACATCAAATCTGATCAACATCGTAACCATTTTCTCTCATCAATGAGAAATAAGGAAGATTAAGATCTAACTTCATACCTCGTTTCATGCGGTGTAGATCAAGGATGTCGACTCAAGTCACCTAGAAGTTCGGGTTCACCACTTGAATACCGGGTAAATCCTCTACGGGGAACACGTCTGAAAGAGAGGCGCAGAAACTCAACCCAGATCCTCCTCCTCCTCGCATCTCTACGTCCCAAGACTTTAACCCGGATAAGAGGTATCATCGCCTCACCAAACAACGAGGTCAGTCTAATAGAACGGGGTCGAGGTACTTTAGTAGCCCTCCTCCATACATCAGAAGTGGTCCTGCGGGAACTACTCGACTGATCCGGATCCATAATATCTGGACAACAAGTCTCCAAATCACCTTAGAAAGGGTGTGGTAAATTGTTACCCGGATCTTTTCAAAATGCATCTTATGACTACATGCATGCATGCATTATTTTAACATATATAATAGATAAAGTTAAAATGCATGATTACCCAATGCCTACATTTTGGAAACATTTTTCCATAGCCCCTTTGTAAATGGGACTATCCACATGCACATAGTACATGACTAGGTGGTCATTCAAGAAGACACCTACCCACAAATACATATACATCCTACATGCATTTAATACATCACAAGAAAAAAGCCGTAAGTGTAGTCTAATTACTGTGATTATTTTACTTTCCTACCTTTACTCATTTGTCCTCAAATAGATAAGAAATGACAAGAAAAGGTAACAATTTGACCGTGTCAAAAGTCAAATTTTTTCACATCATTATGTTCAACATGGTTTAATACTAACATTTACTTGTGTTGAATATTTTTATCAAGTCATATAAGCATGCATATTCACTACTATGTGTCTAAATGCATTTCATATGATAAATCATTTTCCAACGGATAAACCGGAAAGGAATACATGCATATGTTACCGTGATAGTGAAGAACGCTTGTATGGTAGCAGAATGTGCGTAAAGTCACCCAAACTCAAAGAGTGTCCAAGAAGAGCTCTCAAATTTCCTTCGTGGCACAAATTGAAAGTGACTTATGAAAGCAACTCATGAGCCTTTCATACCACGGTTGGCCATAGTCCTCTTAGCTTCGCAGTGTACTGCGACACCCCTACATGGGTCCCACACCTCCGGCTAGATCCAGCTAGAGTTCTGAAAAGGAGGTCTCATGTTTGAAAAGGCCAAATCAGAATAAAAACGATACGCGATTGAGCTTGGATTAGCCCAAATCTCGGTTTTCATGGGCCAAACCCCTCGGCTCCACATCTTACTCATTGGTATTCACCGCATACAAGGTATACTATACCAAGAGCCTCGATTTTACAAATCATGCTCAACAATACCTCACAAAGGTTCGATGTCGCCAAGACAGGTCATAGCCCTAACACGTATCCTCGACGGGGGTTATAATGTCAAGTTATGAATTAAAGACGTATCCCCAAGGGGTTACAACGCCAAAGTCACGAATTGACGACGATCCCCGGTGGGGGTTACAACGCCTAAGTCATGAACTAATGATGTATCCCCGGTGGGGGTTACAACGCCAAAGTCACGAATCGACGACGATATCCCGGCGGGGTTACAATCCTGAAGTCATGAACTGACAACGTATCCCTAGCGGGGGGCACAACGTAGAAATTTCAAACATCTATGTATCCCCGATGGGGGTTACATCGCATTCTCAACCATTGATACACACATCAATGAAGGTCAAGCAACCTTGATGTTATTTCAGCCAGCGACAAGTAAACCCATTGAAGCAACGTATCCATGTCTATGCATCCCCGGCGGGGGTCACAGCGTGATGCAACTGTTGATATATGCATCAACGAAGGTCAAGCAGCCTTGACACACTCCCCAACAAGGGTCATAACTCAATGCAATCATTGATACACGCATCAATGAAGGTCAAGAAGCCCTGACGATACATACTGTTGGCAGTAACTCCAACAAAACTATGATATATGCTGGTGATACAAGCCAGAGAAGACTATCTTCATCGGAGAGGACCGATGATGGAATATGTTATACACATCCTCAAACAGACAAAGCTGTCTCCCCACAGATCTCTTGCACACAAGAGGCATCTCTATGGAGTAAAAGTCTATGTCTAGGATTCACGACTTTGGTGATAGCCCCAACGTCAACATCCTTGAAGACTTGGATCGCATGGACGGTTTAACTTCGATGGAGTTTGTCAATATCATTCCTATTCTCGCAAATACAACATAGATTTAATCTTTGGGCACTCCGCCATCTCATTCAAAATCTCATTGATAGCGGTGTCCTGCGGCTGGCAAATGATAACACTGTGCAACTTGAGAGTGGGATTACATGGAAGGGATCAGTAGTAGTTATATCCGTTGAGGAAAATGAGATCTGTCAAAGCATTTCCCATACGAATAATTCAAATTTCAAAGGAGTTAACAATCCTTTAAAAGTGGTCGTATCGCAGCCAATTTCTTTATCTTTCGCACCACAATATCATGTTGTCACCACACAAAGTTCCATGGAATTATGGAGAAGCTGAAGGATCCACGTCTCATACGATCGCTACGAAGGTCGAAAGAAAATCCACCGTATCTTCCTCAAAGGGTTTTGAAACCTACCCTAAATGCAAAGGGGAAGATTCCCATAGAGAAGATTGAAGAATTCCTCCACACTATGTGTCATAATGAAGCCAAGTGGTTTTAAGCTTAAGAGAAGCTCCACATGGGATATCAATCTCGGACTTGGTTTTCTCTTACGAGGATCACCGGAAGATATTATTGAAGGTTTTGGAAGAAGCCTACTTACCGAAATCAGTGGATGTGGAAATATTTCAACATATGGTTGATCACATTTTCAACAACAATGTGATATCCTTCACTGATGACGACATACCTCCTGAAGGGACCGGTCATTGCAAGTTATTGCACATTTCAGTTTTGTCATCCGAGTATATGCTAGCTGGAGTGTTGATAGATGGAGGTTCATCTCTAAATATCTGTCCTTACGCCACCTTGGTGAAGATGAATGTCAATCTCAAACGGATCCAAAGCAGCCATACGGTTATCAATGCTTTTGATGGATCCCGACGAAATTTCGTTGGAAAGATTGAACTGCCAATTGAGATTGGTCAAAATACATTTAATGTATCCTTTCATGTCCTCAGGATAGATTCAGGATACAACCTGCTATTGGGGAGACCATGGATACACATTGTTGGAGCTGTTCCCTCCACATTACATCAACAACTCAAATACATTGTCAACAATAGTCTAGTCACTGTTAACGCTGAGCCGGAGTATCCTGAATAAGGAGATCTACCAATCATTAGCTTCAATTCAGAAGTTGAGCCGGGCAATTTTCATACTTTGGAAGTGAGTAACACTCAATACCATCCTATTGGAATGACACTTCCTGCACCCAAGATTTCTACCGAGGTTATGTCGGCCACACAAGAAATGATGTCATTGGGTCATTAGCCTGGACAAGGGCTTGGTAAAAATCAACAGGGTATTAAGCACCCTATTCAAGTGTCCAGCCAAATTGGGACAGCTGGACTAGGCTATTCTGCCAGTTCCAGTCATAGGAATCCTTATAAGCATAAACAGGTTCCTTAAGCTTTTTTTACTGGCGATATCTTCCATCTCGCACCGCATGAGCCGACTGATCTCGATAAAGGTGCCAACCCATGTTATAGCTATACTGTTTCCCAAACCAGTACCAATCAAAGCAAAAGAGGTGCTGATTCCTGATCCCAAAGTGGAAGAAAGGGAGCAGAAACATAAATATGACATCGCCTTGATGATGTCAGGCATACGCATAATTATTTATGATGAACATACAAACAGATATACCCCAGACGATGATTGCCCATATGTCATGGTTATCATTCGGGAGAAGGAAGACAATGACAATCCCTCCATCACTACAGTCCATCAAGACTTTGCCCTCAACAATTGGAGCAGCACTCCATGCATTGGTCGACGAGGGTAAAACGGGCAGAAAATCCCTTTGCCCTGTAGATAACTTTTTTTTTTCGCTAAGTTTGTTTGTATATAGAAAAAGAAGAGAAAATACAATCGAAAAGGGCAAACCCCAGAAGCTTTTGATAGAACCACATGGGACAACCCCCAAAATGGACAACAAAAGACTAACAACCAAGCCAAATGGAAGAACAAAGCGTTACTAAGCAGGACAACAGAAAATACAAGCATGAAACCTTAAACAACATAGACAACCAATCAGGTGAAACCAAGCATCCAAATAAATGGGGGAAGATTGAACCGAATCGCAATCGCAGGCCAAGGGGATGTCAAGTATAGAAGAACTACGAGAGCGTAAGGAGGCCAAAACCATCTAAACCGAACCCCAAGCCAAGGCAAAACCCCAAGATCGAGGTCAAGCCGAAACCCCGAAGCTGAAACCAACATCCTCCAGATTCCCGAAGACACGAGGCAGAACCCCGAAGGCGAGCCGAGATGCCAAGCCGAGATGCCAGCCCAGTCCTTTACTGGCCACAAAGCCGAACCCAGATCTGGATCAAGATGCTTCTTGACCCAAAACGAATGAAGCAATAGCTGAACCAAACCAACGAAGAGGCCGAACTGCCATGGAACCGAACACTCAAAGGCAATTTGGCTTATTTATGAAAAATTGAGTTCCTACCTGCCCAAAGTTTGTAAACTGGGGTGGAAGACTGAACCAAACTGCATTGCTGTAGCCGAAGAGGATGCTGAAGCATAGGAAGGACTACGAGAGCCGGAGAGGGTCAAACCATCTTCTACAAACCCCGAAGCCAAACCGAGCAAACCAAATCCCCACTTCCAAAGACAAGGGGAAGAAACCACGAAGCCAAATTTGGACCTTTCTTACCCCCAAAGCCAACCCAGATATGAAATAAAGTCGCTACCCAACATGGAAAGAAGCAAAAGTTTAACCAAACCAATGAAGAGGCCGAATCGCCAAGGAGATCGAATTCACCGAACCGCCATGGAAGCAAGTTGATTCGAATTTTTAGCAAAGAAAGAAACAACTATCACGAGAAAAGACCAAACCAAGAACCATGAAACAGACCATAGCAGGCCTCACAACCAAATACATAGGTCAGGCCTAGTCTGCGCAGCCTTGAGGAATTTGGGGAAAGAAGAAAGCCTTGACTTAGTGCTAATAATAATCTCCCTAGCCAAAACATTCATAGGCAATTTGGCATTATTATGGACAATTGAGTTCCTAACTGCCCAAAGTTTGTAAACTGTGGTGGAAAAGACCAGCTTTTAAAAATATCGAATCAATTTTATTTCCTTTAAAATGAATGATATAGTCCACCAGACTATCCCAGCTCCTTGGAGTATTGGTCCAGACTCCGAAGGCAAGAACATAAGAGAGAACTGAAGTAGAATAGGGACAATCAAAGAACAAATAAGAGAATGTCTCAGCATGATTTGCACAGAAAGGGCAGTTCATAGGACGGAAGCTATGGTAAGCAGAGAACCTATCATTTGTGGGTAACCTGTGCCGAAGAGCAAGCCACAGGGTAAAGGAGAATCGGGGGATATGGAGGGGGAACCAAAGCAATTTAGCCCATGGGACTATCGGAGCACGCAAGCGAATAGATTCCCAGATAGTGGAAGCTTTAAGATGTTCCACCGCTCGGTTGTCCCAAAGAATCAAGTCCTCGGCATCAGAAGGATTAGGAAGAGATGAAAACAAGGTGCAGAATTGCTGCACATCGTGATGATTACTGGAAGGCAAAGACCATGCACCCATGTAAATGATGTCGAATTCGGCGCATTAATGGAGGATTACGGAGTTGGAGAGCAGAGATGGAGAGGGGTTTAAGGGTTGCCCATTCAACCACGGGTCAAACCAAAGACTGAAGGAATTTCCATTCCCAACTCTATAGGTAAGGAAAGGGAGAGCTATGGAACGGAGCTTAAGGATCTTACGCCGATCCATGAAACGATCCAGGGGTTCGAGATATACCGAAAATTGATCTTTGATAGCACCTTTGTAGATTTGACCCGATTAGCCCATAAGGAGGGGGAAGATGGGGAGATGACCTTCAAAAGTTGGAGAATAATTAGAAATGAGTTCCAATCAAGTAAGGTTCTTAATCATGAGACCACCTTCACAAAGGGGAAGGGACAAATCCTTCCAAGAGACTTTTGTACCATGCCGAAGAAGAGAAGGCCCCTTCCAAAGGAATCTACACATGATAGATTGAATATTAGGAAGAATAAAATGGGAGGCCCAGAAAGATTGTATTGCAAAGAGCACTGATTTAATCAGCTGAACTCTACCAGAATAAGAGAGGAAGCGGGAAGTCCATGAGGAAACTCTGGCAGTAATTCTATGAATCAAGGGCTGGCAGTCGGAATGGGAGAGTTTAGAAGAGATAAGAGGGACCCCGAGAAATCTAATTGGTAATACTCCAAAAGGAATACCCAACAACAAGTTAATACTTGCCTTAACATTATTTGGGACATTGGCAAGGAAACACAGACTTTTACGAGCATTAGGAATTAGGCCAGAAAACATAGAGAAGGATTGAATGCACGAGTGAATAATGGAAACAGAGGCCATATCTCCATGGCAAAATATGAGAATATCATCGGCAAAGCAAACGTGGGATATGTTGCACGATTCTGTTTTCCAATGAAACTTGAAATTAGGCAACAGAGTTTCCTTGTGTAGAATCATGGAGAAGGCTTCCATAGCTAGAACGAATAAATAAGGAGACAGGGGATCCCTTGCACTAAGACCCTCGCCCTTTAAAGTAGCCAAACAGACCTCCATTGACTTTGATAGAAAACATAGTCGTAGTGATGCACTCTTTAATCCAAATGATGAAAATAGGGGGAATTTAAGCAAGCCCAACAAATCCAAGAGAAACCTAGTCAACAAAGGTCAAGGCTTTCCCGAATATCAATTTTAAGAGCACACCGCGTGACCGAAAAGTCCGTGGTAATTCCCGAAAAGCTCCCGAGCAATGAGGATATTGTCGCTAATGCTTCTCCCCGAGATGAAGGCAAACTGAGCATGGTCAATAAGGGAAGGAGAATGATTTGAGCCTTTTGGCAAGGATCTTCGCTATACATTTGTAGATAGTGTTGCAAAGAAGAAATAGGTCTAAAATCCAACATATTGGATGGATTATCCGCCTTCTAATCAAGGCAATAGTCGTAGCGTTAACTCCACACCTGAAGGTGCCCAGAGATGAAAAATGAGTGGACAAAGAAGTTAAGTGAAATCATGGCCTATAATGTCCCAAAGAATGGAGAAAGAAATTAACATTAAAACCGTCGGACCCGGACTTTTATTCTTTTTCATGGACTCAAGGACTTGCAAGAATTTCGACATCAAGAATTGGATTGGTTAAGGCGGCTGACACATGCGAGAGTAATCCGCTTTATAACGAAGTTTTCCGAAGATCACGACCGTGGTAAGTAGGAGGAGAGGATCCCAGGAGATCCCGAAAGTAGTCCACCGCCACTTCTTTGAATACCCTACCGATCCTCAATAAGAACACCAGAGCTATTAAAGATAGAGAGAATTTTGTTGTGGTTCCACTTACTCTTGATAACATTGGCAAAAAAATTTTGAATTTTTATCATACAAGGCAAGCCAAGTGGCTCGGGATTTTTGGAGCAAGAGAGATTCTTCAAGAGCCAAAGCTTTCCATAAGGATCGAGAGCATTTGTCTTCTAGGGCAAGCGCACAAGAGTTTAAGGGATCTGCATGAAGAGATTCTTTGAATGGTGACCAAATGAGCTGCGCAGGTGCTAACATTCGTCGATAAGTTACCGCTAAAGAGTTCAAGGTTTTGAGGGCACACTTGAATCTTCAAAGTTTCTCATTAAAGATGAAAAAGGGGTTTCCACGAATTCTGATACTCCAACAATCCGAAGTTCATACGCATCAAACCCTTCCAACTCCAAAGATGAAGTTAAAGAATTGGATTGGCTTCTTGGCTTTCGAAGAAGCGTGCACCAAGATATTAGCAATCTTCGACAATGATCGGAAAGACCACGAGGACCATAAGTGACTAGGGAATCGTACATAACATTGAACCAAGAACTGCCCATTGCTTCATCCAACTTCCTATGAATAGGATTAGCAACTGACAGTTCCACCATGTGTGCAGAGGCCCAATAGACGAATGTCAAGAACCCCAATAGTGTCTAAGCGATCGTTAAAAGTCGACCATACCCGCATCCCAAGAAGAATCACCACCTTCCGATTCGTAGACACTCTTGATAGTGTTGAAGTCCCCAAGAATACACCAAGTGTCCGAGGAGGACAAGGAATTTAGGTTAGTCCACAACCCACGACGCCCACTATAGAATTCGCCATAGACTATAGAAGCCAAGATTGGATAATTGCCATAAAGAGGAAAGAGCTTGAAGTGGGATACTTGGGCGATTGAAACAGACATCCACTTTCCAAATAGAAGGATCCCACCCACCCAAATCCGGTAGTTGAATTGGTAGTCATAGAATTAAAGATCCAAACCCGATTCTGACAGATAGCGCGATATATTCGGAAGCATTTGGAGCTTTTATTCTAGTCTCGATGAGGCCAACAAAAGAGATATGGTTGTCTAACAAAAAGTTGCGAACAAAAGCCTGCTTTGGTTTTTTATTTAAACCCCTGACATTATATGAGCAAAAGAATGTCATAAAAAAGGGGAGAAGGATTAGTCTAGAAGGGGAAGACCCCTTGGACTTTTGTTCCTCTTCTTAGAGTTTTGAAGAGGCTCCTTTCCAGGCCTAGTCTTCTGCTTCAGGTCCCTGCATTCCTTCTCATCAACTTGCTTAAGCTTATCTAGTAAAGGGTTAGGGGGGATAGGAGATTCAGACTCATCACCAGGAATAAGGGGGGGAGCAATAGGGGAGAAGGCGTTGGTGGAAGGGAGTGGAGAGGCTGGAAGGGGGGAAGAAGAGCCTTTAATTCCTTTGGAAACGGCAGTCCATGAACCTTCGGGGTCAGGAGGAGGAGAGGCCTTGGTTGTGCAAGGAATAGTGGAACAAGGGGCCTCACCGAGGGTCGGGGAGTGTTTGGGAACCCACTGGAAATTAGTTTTCGGGCATTTGAGAAGGGAATGACCAAAAACATTTACATTTAGAACACGAGGGGGCTGCCCAATACTCCACTTTCACGGCCACGGCTTCTTCAACCCGAGCATTTCAAATCAAACACAACAAAGATTGATGGATGCAGAAATGAAGACAAAGCTTCATCTCAATACATATTCGAGCAAAGCTCATAGGTTCCAACTTTGAAGTCATGTCGTCAAGAAATAACTACCACCAACCGCACTTTGCCGTAACTTAGACCTTCCTTTGTCCAAAGAAGAGAGGGGATATTACCAACTTTACCCATATCGAACTTTGCTACTACTCGGTTATAATCTTGAAATTAACCCCTTCCTCGCCACTTACAGTAAGTAGTTGAAAGCTTGGACGCTATGTGCCATGGACCCGAGGCTAAGACATTGTCTCTTTCTATCACCGAATCAAATTTGAATAAGAAGTACCCTTATCATGAAGATAGACTTTTGTCAAACCAAGGTGCCCCCATAATTTTTAGCGTAGATTCAACCAAACTTGAACAGGGAGCTTCGAGTGGATAAAATGACCAACAAGGCTAGAAGACCATTTATTAAGGCCAAGTCAAGGATTTCCACAGGGGGTTAACTGTAACACTCCCTTCACCGATAGTGAGGGGAAAAGAAGCTCAACCCCAAGTTCTTCTCATTAACTCGAATTTGCAACTCCGAACTCCGTGACTTAGGGGATAGGCAAGCCAAACCATTATCCCGGCATACAAGGGTGGGGGATGTAATCAGAGCCGAGGACTCCCCAGAGACAAAGAATATAGTCCTTGCGAGCATTAGCTAGCGCAGCAGGGCCAGAATCGAACACCTTGCGAGCGTTAGCTAACGCAGCAGATATCCCAATAGAAGAGAGGTTGTTAACATCTTCAAGAGGAAGTCCCAAAGTCTTGTAAATATAGTCCATCGACTTGGCATTCTTCCTTCTTTCAGCAAGGGCTTCTTCACGGTCATTCTTAGTGAAGTAATGGACTGCTTTAAAGATATCTTGGGCTACCGAGGTAGTGGCAGGACCAAGGGACTCCTCCAACTAAGCAAAGAAAGGCGAGATTCATCGTAATCCGATAGAAACATTCGAGGAATAGGCTCAAATTCCTCCAAAGCGACAGAGGCTAAAGGAGAGTTTGGAATGGAGACACCAAACTCTCGCCAAAAAATCCGAGAAGGACTACTCTCCAGAGTTTCCAAATGAGAGATGTGGATGATCGACCATGACACCAAAGTGCGGAAACGAGGGAGAGGCAAGAGATTGAGCAGGGGTGAGGGGGGGAGGGGATAAGGTTAAGACTGGATGTTAGAGAAGAGGAGGCCGGAAGGGAGGGATAGGGAGGATGAGAAGGAGAGAAAAAAAAACTCAGAAGCTAGAATGGGTAAACTGAAAAGTTTGGTAAGGATGGAGAAGGTAGGTGAGGATGGGCGGGAGACTAAAAAAGGAAAGAAAGAAAACGGAAAGGAACGGGGGGAACAAAGCCGGACTAAAAACCTAGAGAGAAGGGAGAGCAATCTCTAGAGAGAGAAGCTACCCCATTCCCTGTAGATAACTTTAATTACTTACTTTTCTATATAGTATTAGGAGTTATTTTATCAGTACATGCTAACACTTTGTATGATTAAATAGTGTCATATATTAAGTGAAAGCATCTTTTGATTTCAGGACTTTGAATTTAGATGTGCCTGTACTTGCTGGTGATATGCCTTCTCTCCACAAGGGCTGTAACTTTGATGCAAAGTTGGACTCAGACTTGATGGAAATACAAGAGGACATTGAGACACCTCAGGAGATTATGGAATGGGTCGCAGACAAACCTAAACCCAACCTTGACCAAACTACTTCTTTCAATCTTGGAACCTTAGAAAACCCTAAGCTAATCCAGATTGGTTCAGACCTCACCCCAAATCAACGGAATAACATGGTTGTGTTATTAACCCAATTCCAAGATGTATTTGCATGGTCTCATGAAGACATGGTGGGTTTGTCCACTGACATTGTTCTTCATCGCCTTCCCATTAAGGATGGATTCATGCCAGTTAGGTAGAAGCTCAGGCGATTGAAACCTGAGTGGAGTTTAAAAGTTAAAGAAGAAATTGTGAAATAATTTCAAGCTGGAATTATCATGGTGTCTATATATCCGGAGTCGATATCCAACATTGTTCCCGTGCCTAAACTAGGAGGAAAGGTGCGAGTTTGAGTGGATTACCGGGATCTGAACAAAGCTTGCCTTAAAGATAGCTTTCCCGTGCCCTTTATCCACATTCTCATTGATAATACTGCTCAATACGGTATGTACTCCTTTGCGGATTGCTTTGTAGGGTACCATCAAATTATGGTTGCTGAGGAAGATCATGAGAAAACTGCTTTCATCACGCCTTGGGGAACTTTTTGCTACAGACGGTTGTCATTTAGCCTCATCAATGCCGGGGCAACCTACCAGCGAGCTATGATGGCTCTTTTCCATGATTTCATGCATAAAGAGATAAAGATTTTTGTGGATGACATCATTGTCAAGTCCCGAAAGGAGGAAGACCACTTAGACCATCTTAGAAAGCTATTCAACAGGTTGTGTAAAGTACAACTTGAAGTTGAATCCAAAGTGCGCGCCTTTGGTGTCAAATCGTGCAAGTTGCTAGGTTTTCTAGTCGACCACAAAAAGGATTGAGCCGGATCCCACCAAAATCCAGTCATCAAGGAAATGCCCATTCCTCGATGCAGAGAGGAAATACGGGGATTTTTGGGAAGAACCAACGTTATTAAGCGAGTTTTATCTCTCAACTCACAACAACCTGTGAGCCCATCTTCAAGTTGTTAAGGAAGAACTCCTCCATGAAATAGAACGATGAGTGTCAGAAAGCCTTCCAAACCATTAAAGAGCAGCTGGTTAACGCTCCTATTTTGGTACCTCCCAAGGATGATGTTCCCCTATTTATGTACTTGTCCATTAAATGACAATGCCATGGGCTGAATGCTGGGGCAAAAAGACGATAGAGGCCAAGAAGGAGCTATCTATTACCTCAGCAAAAGATTTAGCATCAATGAACACAAGTACACTCTGATTGAGAAAACTTGTTGTGCTTTGGCATGGGCTTCCATGAGGTTACTACATTATCTCCATGGTCACACAACCCATCTCATATCCCACGTGGATCCTCTCAAATATGTGTTCAATGGCCCATACTAAATTGTCGATCGTCTAGATGGCGGCAATGATCCTACAAAGAATTGACATCGCTTATGTGACGCAAAAGTCCGCACAAAGATCAAGGAATTTCGGATCAATTGGCCGCCACACCTGCAGGGGATTACAAACCCTTAGAAACATACTTCCCCAATGAAGAGGTAATGATAGTTCAGCAACACCATCAGTACGATGCATGCCACTTATGGAAAATGTATTTTGATGGAGCTATTAACATAGAAGGCTCTGAGCCGAGCAATTTTAATATCTCGTACGGGGAGCAGATCCCGTCGTCGTCAAATTGCGCTTGTCGGCACCACCAACAACACAAGTATGTATGAAGGTCGTATCATGGGGCTAAAACTTGCCCATTTAATGGGCATCGTAGTTAACTCGCCTTTGGGGATTCTCAATTGGTAATCAAATAATCCACATGAATCTATCAAACCAAAGAATTACATTTTCTCGCCTTACCATTGGCAAGTTTCACACGATGGCTTTGGATTTCAAGAAAACTCCTTTCAACACATTCCTCATAATAAGAATGATTTTATGGATGCACTAGCAACATTGGCCTCCTCGATTCACATACTTGACAAGGAAAACATGCCAAGCATTACATTTGCTCTACAAAAAGGCCCCAATTTATGGAAACTACGTTGGAGAAGTATCGGATGAGTTACCTCCCATCCACCACCCTTGGTATCAGCATATCAAAGAGTATCTCCGAGATGGAACTACACCCGCTGAGGCGAGCCTAACTGAGAAGAGGCGGATCCATCGACTTATTATGAAATTCTACCTAAGCGGAGATGCACTCTACAAAAGAGATGCATGATTAGGTCTCCTCAGATGTCTGGACAAAGACCAAGCTCAAAGGCTCATGGATGAGATCCATGGTGGAGTATGTGGCCCACACATGAGCGGTCCCTTACTTGTTAAGAAAATTCTCAGAATAGGACATTATTGCCTTACACTTAAAGCTGACTGTGATGATCACGTCAAGAGGTGCTATCAATGCCAAATTCATGGGAATTCCATACATGCCCCTCCAAGGGAACTCCACAATATGAGTTCACCATGGCCCTTCTCAATGTGGGGAATGGACGTGATCGGGCCCATTGAGCCTAAAGCCAGTAATGGACATCAATTCATATTCACCATGATCGACTACTTCACCAAATGGGTAGAAGCAGCCTCCTTCCCTAGGGTTACTAAAGAAGTCATCATTGCTTTCATCAGAAACAATATAGTCTGTCGATATGGACAACCAGAGGTCATTGTGTCAGACAATGCTAAGAACCTCAACAACAAAATGATGGAGGAGTTATGCAGTAAATTCCACATCAAACACCTTAACTCCGGCCATCTACCGTCCAAAGATGAATGATCTTTGTTAGGCGGCTAATAAAAACATCAAGAAGATCATGCGAGAAAATGTCCGCAAACCACAAAGGATGGCCTCGACCTCTTGCTTTGACTTTATTAGCCTATAGAACTTCAATGCGTATTTCCACCGGGCAACCCACTACTAATTAGCCTATGGGATAGAAGCAAAGCTCCCATGAGGTGGAAATGGAATCCCTCGTAGTATTGATGGATGCTCGGTTGGATAAAGACTAATGGGTACAAGACGGTATCACCAACTCGCCTCTAATAGATGAAAGGTGAACCGCGGCTATCTTCCATGGTCAGTTATATCAGCAAAGGATCGCCAGATCCTACAACAGAAAAGTCTGACTACGACAATTCAAACAACATGACTTGGTTTTGAAGAAGATCATTGACAACCAAGATCAATCTAAGAGAAAATTCGCTCCTAACTGGGAAGGCCCGTTCATTGTCAAGGAGGTATTGACAGGAGGTGCTTTCAGACTACAGAAAATGGATGGCGATGAATTTTCACAGCTTATTTACTCGGACACCATGAAACGGTACTATATCTGAAGTTACCATCAAGCAAACATCCTGGTATTGGTCATCCAATCACAAGTCATTCCGGTTTTGAACCCTCTCTTTTTACAAACTCTTCTGCCCCTCAGGGAAACATACACTTCAAACCAGCAGCCTGGTTTCACCTCATTCAAAATAGTTCATACAATTTCGGTTATCCTGAAGATGGGATTGAACCTTTCACACCTGCAGTTTATCCTGAAGACGGGATTAAACTTTTCTACGCTTGCAGTTTGTCCTGAAGACGGGATCAAACTTTTTCCACACCTGCAGTTTGTCCCCATTATGGGATCAAACTTTCTTTTCCCCACAGTATAGCCTGCACATGGGATTCACACTTCTCTTTGGCTACAATTTGTCCTGAGGGGTGAACTACATCGACCTGATCTCCCTGATACCCGGGAGTACGTAGGCAACCATATTCTATATGGCCCGGTCGCAATAAACAAAATAAAACAACAAAAACATTTCTGCCCTTTTTCTACAAAAACAAAAACAACAAAAACATTTCTACATCCATCCGCCTTTCACATTCACGTTGAACCTCTTACACCGTGTTCGAACTACGCAGACTTGATCTCATCTTCAATAGAGTACGTAGGCGTACCATTTATGGTTCAATCCCAACCCCTACCGTAACAAAAATACTTGTCCCATGATGATCGGGATCAAACTTCAATCCACCACATTTCATCGGCCTGCACTAAGGGGATGGAATTACCCAACTTCTCCTCACAAATAGAGATTCGATGACCATCTAAGTCTGCGGCTTTGCCTCAAAGAGCAATACCAATCCATAAGAGATAGATTTAACTCGCTTCTCACAAATAGAAGTCTGCAACCATCCGTGGTGCGGTCAAGCTCAGAGAGGAAAAGCCACACTCTTCTCCACATTTCCATACAGAAACCTGTCCCAAGACACTAAAGATGGTAGGGATACATACAGATCAATGATCGGTTTTGAGAGACCCTGCGGTGGCTCAATGTCCACATATCAAGGATAAGTTCAGAATGCATCAAGATCACAAGGTCGTGAAGAAACGGGCAAATATCAAGCAAATATCATGGCACAACTGAAAGGGAAGTAAATCAAAATATATTTCTCTGCCATATATATAATCGCTTGATATATACATCCATCTTTATACATGACAAAATGGCTAAGCTAGTCTGTGCAGGAAAATACAAAGCTATCTACGGATCTGTGTGTATGCAGACTATCAGATCTAATATAGCATCCCTCTCTGAAGACGGAGGTAAAGCTGCAAGCTCCTGCCTAATGGTATCTACACGAGCTAGCAGATCAGAGGCTAACTACATGGTGACATGATGCTCATCAATGTATGCACTCATATCGACAAGGATGCCAGTCGTATGTGATCTCACGGAGGTACTGTCTGTAATGGCCACATCCCTAGCAGATAGAGCGGCATCCCGCTCCACAATCAATGCATCCCTGGCTGATCTAGCCTAATCCCTCTCTAATAGAGCGGCGTCTCTCCCATCAAGAGCTGTCAACATCGCGGCCCTAGCTGTCAACATCTCCTGAGTGCAGGACCGTCTGTTCTAATAGTAAATCAATCTGGACCGTTCGTGAGTTAGTTACTATTTAGTCCATTCTCCTATAAATAGAAGCTTAATTCTTCTTTCATTCTCACTAATTCACTGAGATTCACAAGAGACACTATAGAGAGAGAAACTATAGAGAGAAAGAAGAAGAGTATTCTGCTACTTCACTTTTGCAGTATCCAGCTTTCTACTAAGGCAAGGGGTATTATTTCTTTCATATTCATAAGGAAAACTATTTTGTGTATTCATCCTTTAGTATGTCAGAATAACCTGTCTACGCGGATTACGTACCGTATAACAGGTGAAAATCCATTTGTAGTTTTCGTATGCTAATTCTTTTCATATTCTTAAATCTAAAATTACTATGGTAAGTATTGCTTCTATAATCCTTGAAATTAGTGGAATATCCTTGAGTTTTGTGCTTCATCCAGTATCATTTTATTAGAATATTGATATGAACATTCTTATTAAATATTAATATTTTCACCCGGAGTATTATTCATGGGTTACTATTCACCCGATTACTATTCACTATAATATTATTCACTCGGGTATTCGTGGCACTTTTCATGCCGGGGTACTATTCACGAGTTACTATTCACCCAATTACTATTCACTCAAATATTGTTCACTCGGGTATGTGGGACACTTTTCATGTCAGGGGGTACTATTCACGGGGTACTATTCCCGAAGTACTATTCACAGGATACTATTTATTGAAAAATTTATTTCTTTTCTGTCCAAATTATTTTTGATACATGGATATTATTCTTGAATTTTACTCTACAAAGTAGTATCATGTTGAAAATTTGGACATTATTGAACTCTAGATAAATTAAATTAAATTTTTTTAAAAATTTATCCTTTACTTTCCGTTAATTGAATTCTTATATCATTGTCATCATCCTCATGCTTATATTGTGATGAAAGTCATCTTTGGCTTACATGCATAGATGGACTGTTGATTGGTATGATTATGACAAGGGATAATTCAGTATAGTCATAACCATTAATGATTACACGAATAATGGCCCGTAGTGCAAGAATAATTTTTGGACGTGATACTAATGAATATCCTTAGCCCATAAAGACAAGGATGATTCGATGATGTGATCTATTTATTGTCGAGTCCCAAAGAATAAAGTTAATGATAAACTTTTAAATCATAGAAGATAGTAGATATCATGCTCTACTTGACTCTTCTAATGGATTGCTTGTTCATGCAGCTTAAACTTGTTGTCTATTATATTCTATCAGTTTAACATTGTTGAAGGCTAATGATAACTTATTCTGTATTATTTTAGTCATAATATTTCTTACTGGGCTAGTTGAGCTCACCCTTTTACTTCCATTATTCTCTTCGTGAAATGAGAACGTGCTTAACTAGTCGGGGACCGAGTGATGGCCCGAGATGGTGTTATAGTAGTCCTCACTATTCTATAAAATAGTGTGCCAATAAATGTAATGAGGACTCTATTTGAGTTTGGATATTGTCAAGATGACAATATTCGTGTAAAAACTCTAAGCTCATGTTGTATAGTTAAGTTTGTATTTGTATTCTGTACCATGTATTTGGCGACCCAAGATGGGTGATGTATACCTATTTTGGGGGCGTCACAAATCTGCCCTCCTGCAATGTTAGTAACAGGTGTGCAGAAAATTTCGAGTGTCTAAAGATGCCCCTCTTTATCATATTCATGCAATGCAAGGCATGGATAGGATAAAGAATCCTAGACACTTGAAATGCAACAAGATAAACATGATGCTATGTGCAGCAACATGATGCAAATGCATGATGCATATATGAATGATTGATGGTTCCCTGTTAATCCTACCGGGGATGACAATCAGTAATGTCTTGGGCGTGCGATCCAAGTTTTCAAGGATGTTGACGTTGGGGCTATCACCAAAGTCTTGGATCCTTGATACAGACTTTTACTCCATAGAGGTGCCTCTCGTGTGCAAGAGATATGTGGGGATAAAACTTTGTTTGTTTTGACGATGTGTATAACATATTCCATCATCGGTCCTCTCCGATGAGGGTGGTCTTCTCTGGTTTGTGTCACCAGCATATACCATGATCTTTGTTGGAGTAAATGCTAATAGTGTGTGTTGTCAAGGCTGCCTGACCTTCGCTGATGTGTGTATCACCGAATAGATTCCTGTTGGGAAAACTGTTAAGGCTGCTTGACGTTTATATATGTGTGTATCAATGATTGTATTGTGATCCTTGCTGGGAAATGTCAAGGCTGCTTGACCTTCATTGACGCGTACATCAATGGTTAAATTGCGTTGTGACCCCCGCCGAGGATACTTTATCAATGTCTGACTTCAGCGTTGTAACCCCCGCCGGGGATATATAGATATGTATACGTTACTTCGATGGGTTTACTTGCCACCAGCTGAGATAATGTCAAGGTTGCTTGACCTTCATTGATGTGTGTATTAATGGTTTCAATGGGTTTACTAGCCACCGGCTGAGATAACGTCAAGGTTGCTTGACCTTCATTGATGTGTGTATCAATGGTTTTGAATGCGTTGTAACCCCCGCTGGGGATACTTAGATGTCTAAAAATTTTGCATTGTGACCCCCATCGGGGATGTTTGAAAGTCTGTGTTGTAACCCCCACCGGGGATACGTTATCAATTTATAACTTCGACATTGTAATCCCTGCCGAGGAGGTTTGTTTTAGGGTTACGGCCTTGTATTTGGCAGCATCAGACCTTTGGCGGCATCAGACCTTTGATGACATCGGACCTGTGTGAGGTATTATCGAGCATAATTTCAAAAAGTTGAGCTCATCGATATAGTATACCTTATATGCAGGTGAATACCAATGAGTGATATGCAGAGCTAGAGTTTGGCCCGTGAAAACCAGGATTTCAGGCTGTTCCGCTCAATCGCGTAGCGTTATTATTCCTGATTTGGCCTTTTCAGCTTGTGAGACCTCCTTTGTAACTCGAACTGGACCGAGCCGGAGGTGTGGAACCCATGTAGGGGTGCCGCAGGGACCTGTACAAATCAGGTATGTATTCCTGCAGTTGCTTTCATAAGTCATTTTCAAGTCAGTCTTTGCGGAAATCGAGAGCTTTTCTTCGCACTCTTTGAAGTTCGGGCAACTTTCGCACATTCGTACCACCGCATAAGTGTTCTTCTTCATCGTCTCCGAAACATATGCATGTATTTTTTTCCGGTTTCTATCCGTTGGAAAATGACTTATCACATGAAATTCACTTAGACACATAGTAGTGAATATGCATGATGATATGACTTGATAAAAAATATTCAACACAATAAATGTTAGTTTTAAACCATGCTGAACATAATGATGCAAAAAAATTTAACTTTTAAAACAGTCAAATTAGCACCTTTTACTGTCATTTCTCATCCTATTTGAGGACAAATGAGTAAAGGTAGAAAAGTAAAATAATCCTGGTAATTAGACTACACTTACCGATTTTTTACTATGTTGTATTAATGCATGTAGGATGTATATGACTATGGGTAGGTGTGCTACTGAATGGCCACCTAGTCATGACTATGTGCATGTGGATAGTCCTATTTACAAAGTCGACTATGGCAAAAATTTTCCAAAACGTACCCATTGGGTAGTCATGCATTTTAACTCTACTGTAGACGTATGTTAAAATAATGCATGCATGCATGTATGTAGTCATAAAATGCATTTTGAAAAGCTCCAGGTTAAACATTACCACACCCTTTTTGAGGTGATTTGGAGACTTGTTGTGCAAATATTATGGATCCGGATCAGCTGAGTAGTTCCCGCAGGACCACTTCTGGTGTACGAAGAAGGGCTTCTGAAGTGCCTCGACCCCGTTTTGTTAGACAGCCTCGTCGATTGGTAGAGGCGGTGATACGTCCTATCCGGGTTGAAGTGCAGGATGTCGAGGACGAGGAGGAGGATGTACCGATTGAGGTTCCTGGTCCTGCTGCGCGTGTTCCCCGTAGGGATTTGCCAGGTATTCAAGTGGCGAACCCAGAGCTTCTGGGTGATGTTGATCTTCCTTATTTCCTATTGATGAGGAGTAAAGTGTTCTGATGTTGATCTGCATTTGATGTAGGTTCCTGACTTTATACAGCCTCGAGGGGAATTGGTTCAGCATCCACTCTATATATCAGGCTTTGCACGATGACTATAGAGAAATTGTACATGGCTGGGGATTCGGGATGTTCTTTTCCATTCTTCCCCGTCATTTTCCCTAGGGTTACCTCAGGGCATTGTCTGAGCGCTGGTTTCACCAGACTTATTCACTCTATTTGCTAGACTGTGAGGTGATGATGACACCAATGGATTGGCGATTTATCACATGTATGGAGTTTGGAGGGGATCCAGTGCCTTGTACGGCGGATATTACCCCTACTACCGTCAGATCCTTGTTGGGTGTTCCGGCAGAAGCGCTCAAGGGTAGGACTGTACGTAAAGGTCTTCTGAGCGTAGATGCTATGAGCGGGCTGTTGAGTGAGCCCATACCCGATGATGTAAGAGTCAGGGATCACATTCTTCTATGATTATTCCTGTCTCCTGATGATCATTAGGGGCTGCTACATAGCAGATAACTCTTCTACGGTGTCCTTTGCTTTGATCAGCGCCACTCGACACGTGGACCGTATAGGAGACTATGATTGGGGTTCCTACACCTTCGCCTACTTCCTCAGGGGAATATGCGCATGCGATCGTAGGGCTTAACCTAGTCTTGGTTAGGATTCTGCCCATTTCTACTGGTGAGTATTTCTCTTGTCTTTTCCCATGTACAGGTTAAGAGAGTTGACTGACAACAGATGTTTACCTTTGTGTTAGTAGTTTTGGGCCTATGAGAGGCTTCCATGCTTACGTCCTATGAGCGTGTTAGGTTTAGACACCTATCCACGAGGATGGAGATGGTATCATACTGGCAGAGGTCCCTGTTGCTGAGGGTTTCACTCATTGCTTCCTATAGCTGGAATTGTTTACAGCGGATGTCATCACGTGGGTGCCCTACCCTGGGGAGCATTTGAACGTTGGATTTGAGGATTGGTATGCGACTGGTGTCGAGCATGTGATTTCCACCTGTTGGATTCCTCTCTTCACAGATAGAGGATGGGAGCTTTACTTAGGAAAGCGTGCTATCAAGAGCATTATAGGAGATATTCGCATGCCGATCTTGCCTCCTACCAGGCGTTATTGGCCTGTTTCGTAGTCACCTGTCATTGATATCCCATTGTTGGGGATTGACGGTTTCACATTATCAGAGGGTCCCTGTACTCAGGAGATGTTCCAAAACATTGGTGGTTCCCTCGTACCATTGGAGCCCAAACCCGTGCCACTCAGTTTATGGGGGATATGGTTCCAGGATCTGTGATGTTGATGGATTGGCTAGCCTGTGTCAGAGATCCGACTCATGTGACACAGATTGACAGTTTGACCTGGCAGTTAGACCGGGCACATTTCTTTATCTGGCACTTGGGTAGAGATCCTTCAGAGGCAAATACTTTTGATCCCTCCAGCTCAGGCCCTGGCCCCTCAGGTGACCCATATGGCTTTGTCGGTGCAGATGCTCCCTTGTATAATCCTGACATCCCTGTAGATAGAGATCCAGTGACTTAGGAGGAGTTACATCAGGTGGACAGGATTGACGATGTAGACATCGATACCATTGACTTTTCTGATGTATATTCTCGTTATCTCTTTTGATAGGCCTCTGTTTAGACATTGGGTAGCTTTACCCCATTCCCTTGTATTTTAGCTGTACAGAGACGTATTAGATGATGATATACTTAGGAATGTATGTACAGTTTTCTATTCCCTATATCATATTCCCATCTATTGTATCAGGCATGTTATTATGTTATGCATATGTATATATGTCCAAAGATATTCAACATTGACCCCTGGATGGTCTTATGACACGGCCCGTACAGATGTCTTCTTTGACAGTTAGCCATATTGATCATACCCCACCATTTTTGGTGGCATCAGGTATGCGATCGTGATATGATAGCATGTCACCATCAGACAGGGTGACTGTAGATCATTTATTGCAGCATACTATGACCCTGTTGATGTTTCAGATTCCCACAGGATTCGTGGAGGGCATGCTGGAGCACTGGGTATCGGAGAGGCAGGTTTTCCGATTTGGGACCTAGGAGTTGACTCCTACTTTGGAGGAGTATGCACATTTGACGATGTTGCCACTGGACAGACCTTACGTGCATATGGCTAATGGAGACATTAGTAGGCAGTTCATGACCCTCACTGGTTTAAGGCATAGGGTGGTGCAGGATGAGCTCACATCTGGCCACGTTATATCCTAACGTTTTCTGTTTGACAGATTTGGCTCTAAGGATAGTTATACACGACATTCTGGGGATTTCACCACACTAGAGGATCATTGGCGTTTGGCCAGAGTGGATGTACTGCTATTGTGTGTATTGTCATATGTCTATATGCCACGACACATGGATGAGTTGGACATTGGCGTCATTATGGCAGTGAGAGCTCTCAGGGAGGGTCGTACCATTATACTGATGATCATAGCAGAGACTCTGAGGTCAGCTACATACTGCTGCACTTATCCGGTAGGAGTGTTTACAGGTAGCTCAGTCATGCTGTACGTGTGGTTTATGTCACACTTGAGACCGATTGGCAATTTCAAACGACATGGGTATTGTTTCACCCATGATATAGCCATGTCATACTCATTTCAGCCTGTGGAGTGTACAGAGATCAGAGATCCGTTCGCTATATTGGTCAGCTTTCCTGGTAGGGATCAGAGATCCGTTCGCTATATTGCTATGTACAGGGCTTAGCTCACGCTACAACTTCAGTACTCATACTCCGGGCATAGATTATCTTCCTCTGGCTGGCTTGAGAGGCATGATCACTTACCACCCACTGGTCGTGATGTCTTAGTTTGACCAGTTCCAGGATTTTCATCCTTTTGAGGGGGCACCGAGTCAGCGCTTCGCTTCTCGACATTTATCAGTAGAGGACATATCCAGGTTGTATGCCTGTTGGGATCAGTGAGAGCAAGCTGAGTTTTCCATCCGCCATCCGGGTTGTTCTACAGAGTATTCCGCATGGATGGAGACAGAGACTGTATCAGCTACGGTAGTATCCACAATGCAAGGGGCTAATTCTAATGATGAGGAGCCTATGGAGGAGGCTGATATTCCCATCGAGGAGGATTTGACTGCTGGGTTGCCAGCATTTATGATGGATTCTCCCACTATGAGTGCTACTGTTATTCAACATTCAACACAGTATCTGGAGCAGAGTCTACATCTTATGACTTATGAGAGAGATCAGGCTAGGGCCTCGATGTTGATAGCTCTTGATGGGAGAGACACAACTCTATTAGAGAGAGGCGAGGCTAGATCAGCTAGAGATGCATCCTTGCCGATATGGCCGTCGCAGACAATACTTTAGTGAGATCCTATACGACTGGCATTCTTGCCGATATGAGTGCATATATTGATGAGCATCATGCAACCATGTAGTTAGCCTCGGATTTGGTAGCTCGTGTAGATACCATTGGGCAGGAGCTTGCAGCATTACCTCCTTCTTCGGAGAGGGATGCTATGTTAGATCTGATAGTCTGCATACATACAGATCCGTATATAGCTTTGTATTTTCCTGCATAGACTAGCTTAGCCATTTTGTCATGTACAACACATATTGTATATATCAAACAGTATTATATATGGCAGAGAAATATATTTTGATTTACTTCCCTTTCAGTTGTGCCTTGATACTTGCTTAATATTTGCCTGCTTCTAAAGGGCTTTTGATGTTGATGTATTCTGAACTCGTCCTTGATATGTGTACATTGAGCCATCACAAGATCTCTCAGAACGGATCATTGATCTGTATGTATCCCTACCATCTTTGGTGTCTTGGGACTAGGTTCTGTATGGAAATGTGGAGAGGAGTGTGGCTTTTCCTCTCTGAGATTGACCGCACCACAGATGGTCGCAAGTACTTCTATTTGTGAGAAGCTTAGTTAATTCCATCTCTTATGGATTGGTGTTGCTCTTTGAGGCACAACCGCAGCTTAGATGGTCGCCGAATCTCCTATTGTGGGGGAGAGGTTGGGTAATTCCATCCCTTTGGTCTGAAGCCAATGAAATGTGGTGGATTGAAGTTTGATCCCAGTAACGTGTGACAAGTATTTTTGTTCTGGTAGGGGGTTAGACCGAACCATAGATGGCTGCCTATGTACTCCTATTGAATAGGAGATCAGGTCTACGTAGTTCGAACCCGGTGTAAGAGGTTCAATGCTGAATGTGAAGGCAGATGGGTGTAAAAGCTTTATTGATGAAGAAGGGTGTAGAAGTGTTTTTGTTGTTTTTGTTTTTTGTAGAGAAAGGGTAGAAATGTTTTTGTGCTTTTTGTTTATTGCGACTGGTTATATAGAATATGGTTGCCTACATACTCCCGGGTATCAGAGAGATCAGGTCGACGTAGTTCGCCCCTCAGGACGAATTGCAGCTGAAGAGAAGTATAAATCCCATGTGCATGCTATACTGCGGGGAGAAGGAAGTTTGATCCCATGATGGGGACAAACTGTAGGTGTAGAAAAAGTTTGATCCCGTCTTCAGGATAAACTGCAGGCGTGGAAAAGTTTAATCCCATTTCAGGATAAACTACAGGTGTGAAAGGTTTAATCCCGTCTTCAGGATAACCGAAATTGTGTGGAAGGTTTGAAATGAGGTGAAACCAGGCTGTTGGTTTGAAGTGTATGTTTCCCTGAGGGTATAAAGGGTTAGAAAACCGGAATGACTGGTGATTTGATGATCCAAAAACCAGGATGTTTGCTTGATGGTAGACATAGTACCGTTCACGGTGTCTGAGTTGATAAGTTGTGGAAATTCATCGCCGTCCATTTCTTGTAGTCTGAGAGCGCCTCCTGTCAATACCTCCTTGACAACAAACGGGCCTTCCCAGTTAGGAGTGAATTTTCCCTTATATTGATCTTGGTTGTCAATGATCTTCTTTAAAACCAAGTCATGTTTTTTGAACTACTGTAGCCAGACTTTTCTATTGTAGGATTGTGCGATCCTTTGCTGATATAATTGACCATGGAAGATAGCCGCGATTCGCCTTTCGTCTATTAGAGACAATTGGTGATACCTGTCTTGTACCCATTGGTCTTCATCCAACTGAGCATCCATCAACACTCTAAGGGATTCTATTTCCACCTCTATGGGGAGCACTGCTTCCATCCCATAGGCTAATGAGTAGGGGGTTGCCCCAGTGGAAGTACGCATTAAAGTTCTGTTGGCTAATAAAGTCAGAGGCAAGAGGTCAGGCCATCCTTTATGATTGGCGGACATTTTATGCATGATCTTCTTGATGTTTTTATTAGTCGCTTCAATAGCACCATTCATCTTTGGACGGTAGATGACGGAGTTAAGGTGTTTGATGTGAATTTCTTCGCATAACTCCTCCATCATTTTGTTGTTGAGGTTCTTAGCATTGCACTCGACAAAATGACCTCTGGTTGTCCATATCGACGAAATTTATATTGTTTCGATGAAAGCAATGATGACTTCTTTGGTAACCACAGGGAAGGAGGTTGCTTCTACCCATTTGGTAAAGTAGTCGATCATGGTGAATATGAATCGATGTCCATTACTGGCTTTGGGCTTGATGGGCCCGATCACGTCCATTCCCCACATTGAGAAGGGCCATGGCGAACTTATATTGTGGAGTTCCCTTGGAGGGGCGTGGATAGCATTCCCATGAATCTGATATTGATAGCACCTCTTGACGTGATCATCACAGTCAGCTTTGAGCGTAAGCTAATAATGCCCTGTTCTGAGGATCTTCTTAACAAGTAGGGGTCCGCTCATGTGTGGGCCACATACTCCACCATGGATCTCATCCATGAGCCTCTGAGCTTGGTCTTTGTCCAGACATCTGAGGAGACCTAGTCCTGCATCTCTTTTGTAAAGTGCATCTCCACTTAGGTAGAATTTCATAGCAAGTCGATGGATCCACCTCTTTTCAGTTAGGCTTGCCTTAGCGGGTGTAGATCCATCTCGCAGATACTCCTTGATATGTTGATACCAAGGGTTTTGGATGGGAGGTAACTCATCCGATACTTCTCCAACATAATTCCCATAAGTTGGGGCCTTTTGCAGGGCAAATATGATGCTTCGCATGTTTTCCTTGTCAGGTATGTGAATCAAGGAGGCCATCGTTTCTAGTGCATCCGAAAAATCATTCCAATTACGAGGAATGTGTAGAAAAGGAGATTTCTTCGAACCCCAAAGCCATCTGTAAAACTTGTCGATGGTAAGGAAACAAATGTAGTTCCTTGGTTTGATAGATTCATGTGGATTGTTTGATTACCAATTCGGAATCCCCAAAGAAAGTTAACCGCCTGATGCCCATTGAATGGACAAATTTTAGTCCCATGATACAGCCTTCATACTCAGCTGTGTTGTTGGTGCTGACAAACTGCAATTTGACGGCGACGGGATACTGCTCCCCCGTAGCGGATACTAAAACTGCTCCAGCTCCAGAGCCTTTTGTGTTAACAGCTCCATCAAAATACATTTTTCATGTGTGGCATGCATCGTAATGATGGTGTTGCTAAACTGTCATTACCCCTTCATCGGGAAAATATGTTTCTAAGGGTTTGTAATCCCCTGCAGGTACGACGGCCAGTTGATTCACAATTGCTTGACCTTTGAGAGACTTTTGCGTCATATAGACGATGTCAAATTGTTGTAGGATCAACTGCCATCTGGACAATCGACAATTCAGTATGGGCTTACTTAACACGTACTTGAGAGGATCCACGCGGGATATGAGATGTAAGACCCCAACTTTTTAATAAAGATGATTTTTCTATAAATATTATTTTTAAATATTATGGAATGAATTTGATATAATATTATAGTTGTGGGTAATATTTATAAATTTTGCAAAGTACGCAAGTTGTTATATAATATTCGATTGGTCGGGGAATATTCGTTTTAACAGGGAATATTCGTACGACGGCACAATCATTGGTGACCCCACAACGGAATTATTGTCGGATTGAGATAACGACAAAAATATTTTTATAAAAATAACTGCGGAAGTTTTAGAGTTAAAACTGTTGAACTACTAGGTAGTAAAAGTATAGTAATACGCGTGGTTGCATAGTAGAATACGGTATTGATTATTGATGCTTACGTGAGAAGTCACTCAGTTTCGTTCAATTATTGCTACAGTAATTGCTGCATAATATCTCACGTTATTTGATTCAATTATTGTTGATATTATATATATTATTAAATCAATAATTGAAATGACAGAGTTATTAATATTATAATTTTCAATATTAACGATGTCTAGAAGTTCTGTCAAGGAGAGGTTTGGTCACCTAATTGCTCGCCAATAGGGAGAAATTCTTATTGGAAAGCCCCCTCTTTCCTGGGAACGACCTGGTCGATTAATATTATGAATTATAATAAAAGTGATAAATGTTGTTAAAATTATTAATGTGATTTTTATGAGGTATTTGTGTAAATTTTGATTATTATATGGACCCCCTTTTTACCCATTTTTCAAAATAATCGGTAGAAAGTTGTTTAGTATAAATATAATGGTACCCACCTGTGAGTGTGAGATGTTGGTGGGAGGGGAACATGTGGGGCCCACGTTGGAAGAAAAAAAGATGAAGGGAGAGGAATCTTGCAAAGTTGGTCACGGGTGGAGAAAATTTGCAATATAACATGTGTTATATATATATTTATATTATATTTTTTTTGTTTTACTTGATTGATTTCATTTAATTTCAATCAACCAATTGTTGCGTATAAAGTCCGTAAGTCCTTGAATTATTTCATCCGTGAAGAAAAATCCTTACATAGTGATTTTCCATTCTCCTATAAATAGAAGCTCATTCCTTCATTATTTCTTACGAATTCACTGAAACTCTAGAGAGAGAAAAATTTTAAGAGAAAGAAGAAAAGTGTTCTACTACTTCACTACTCCTATATCCAGTACTCTTCTTTTCAAGGTAAGTGGTATTATTTCTTTCGTATTCATGAAGAGAACTTCTGTTATTCCATTATTTATTATTCTGTTGGAATAACCTGTATACGTGGGCTACCCTATACTTGGTGAAATTCTTCTGCTATTCCATTCTTTATCATTATGTTGGAATAACCTGTCTATTCGAAGTACCGCATACATGGTGAAATTCTTCTGTTATTTCATTCTTTATTATTCTGTTGGAACATCCTGTTTGTGCGTTTCTGACCGGGACCGGTTAAAATTTTATTATTATGTTGAATATCCCGTCGCGTGCGTTTCACGCCGGACACGGTTCCGTTATTTTTTATTCTATTGGAATAACCTGTCTATGCAAAGTACCGCATGCATGGTAATTTCTGTTGTTATTCCATTCTTTATTATTCTGTTGGAATATCCTGTCGATGCGTATTACGCTTTGACTTTTAGTTCCGTTAGTTATTATTATTCATTGGAATAACCTGCTCATCTGCGAAGCACCGCATGCATGGTGATTTCTTTTGTTATTCCATCCTTTATTATATTCAGTTGGTTAAAGTTTTGATTTCTATACTCCATGAAATTAGTGGAATATCTTTGATATTTGCGCTTCATCCAATATCTTTTCATGAAAATATTCTTCTGAGCATTCTTGAATTTTACTCTACAAAGAAGTATCATGTTGACAATTTGGACGTTATTAGTTCCTGGATAAATTAATTCTTGAACTTGTTTTATTGAATTCTTATATCATTGTCATCATCCTCATGTTTATATTTTTGTTGAAAGTCATCTGTGGCCTGTTGTGCATAGATGGACTTGGTATGATTATGACCAAGGATTATTCGGTGTAATCATGACCATAATATTACAAATGATGTGGTAAAAGTCATCATTGGCCCGTAGTGCATTGATGGACAGTTGTTGGCATGATCATGACCATTGATGAATACACGAATATCCTTGGCCCGTAGTGCATGGATAATTTGTAGTCGTGAAACTAATGAATATCCTTGGCCGTAGTGCAGGGACGATGTGGATTATTTATTAAGCTGAGTCCCAGCGATAAAAGTGATGAAAAACCTTTTAAATCATAAATGATAGTAGATTTTATTCTCTACTTGACTCTTTTAATGGATTACATGTTTCGCTGCAGTTAAACTTGATGTCTATTGTATTTTATCAGTTTAACATTGTTGAAGGCTAATGATAATTTATTCTGCATTATCTTAGTCATAATATTTTTTACTGGGCTAGTTAAGCTCACCCTTTCTTTCACTGTTCTCTTTAGGAAGTGAGAACATAGCCGGGACTAGTCGGGGAACGGAGTGACGGTCCAGATGATAACATTAGTAGTCCTCACTATTCTGTTAGATAGTGTGACAATAATTGTAATGAGGACTTAATTGAGTGTGGATATTGTCTAGATGACAATATTCTTATTAAAACTCTTATATTATGTTTTGTCGTATCTTACACGACTGTTGTATTAATAAGTTGTATTTGAATTTTGTACGATGTATTTGGCGACTCAAGATAGGTGATGTATACCTATTTTGGGGGCGTCACATGAGATTGGTTGTGTGACCATGGAGGTAATGTTGTAACCTCATGGAAGTCCATGCTAAAGCACAACAAGTCTTCTCAATCAGAGTGTACTTGTGTTCACTGCTGCTGAATCTTTTGCTGAGGTAATAGATAGCTCGTTCTTGGCCTCTATCATCTTTTTGCCCCAACATACATCCCATGGCATTGTCATTAATGGAGAGGTACATGAATAGGGGAACATCATCCCTGGGAGGTACCAAAACAGAAGCATTAACTAGCTACTCTTTGATTGTAAGGAAGGCTTTCTGACACTCATCGTTCCATTTCATGGAGGAGTTCATCCTTAACAATTTGAAGATGGGCTCATAGGTTGCTGTGAGTTGAGAAATAAACCTGCCAATGAAGTTGATTCTTCCCAAAAATCCCCGTATTTCCTTCTCTGTCTGAGGAATGGGCATTTCCTTGATGACCTGGATTTTGGTGGGATCTAGCTCAATCCCTTTGTGGCTGACTAGAAAACCTAGCAACTTGCCTGATTTGACACCAAAGGCGCACTTGGCTGGATTCAACTTCAAGTTATACTTACACAACCTGTTGAATAACTTTCTGAGATGGTCTAAATGGTCTTCCTCCATTCGGGACTTGACAATGATGCCAACCACATAGATCTCTATCTCTTTATGTATTAAATTATGGAAAAGAGCCATCATAGCTCGCTGGTAGGTTGCCCCGGCATTGATGAGGCCAAATTACAACTGTTTGTAGCAGAATGTTCCCCAAGGCATGATGAAAGCAGTTTTCTCATGGTCCTCCTCAGCGACCATAATTTGATTGTACCCATAAAGCAATCAAAGAAAGGAGTACATCTTTGTATTAAGCGAGATTGTCAATGAGAATGTGGATAAAAGGCACGGGAAAGCTATCTTTAAGGCAAACTTTGTTCAGATCCCGGTAATCCACACAAACTCGCACCTTTTCCCCTAGTTTAGGTACGGGAAAAATGTTGGATATCCACTCCGGATATGTAAACACCATTATAATGCCAGCTTGAAATTGTTTCACAATTTCCTCTTTAACCTTTAAACTCCACTCTGGTTTCAATCGACTGAGTTTCTACCTGACTGGCTTAAATCCCTCTTAAGATGATGAAGAACAATGTCAGTGGACAAACCCACCATGTCTTCGTGAGACCATGCAAACACATCCTGGAATTGGGTTAGTAGCACAACCATGTCATTCCGTTGGTTTTGGGTTAGGTCTGAACTAGTCTGGATTAGCTTAGGGCTTTCTAAGGTTCTAAGATTGAAAGAAGTGGTTTTGTCAAGGTTGGGTTTAGGTTTATCTGTGACCCATTCCTTAATCTCCTGAGGTGTCTCAATGTCCTCTTGTATTTCCATCAAGTCTGAGTCCAACTTTGCATCAAAGTTATAGTCCTCGTGGAGAAAAGGCACCTCATCAACAAGTACAGGCACATCTACATTCAGAGTCCTGAAATAAAATATGTTTTCACTTAATATATGAAACTGTTTAAAGTGTTAGCATGTACTGATAAAATAACTGCTAATACTATATAGAAAAGTAAGCAATTAAAGTTATCGAGGGTAAAGTCCTGATGGCCCTTGTCTACCAAAGCATTGAGTGTTGCTCCAATTGTCGAGGGTAAAGTCCTGATGGACTGCAGTGATGGACGGGTTGTCATCGTCCTCCTTTTCCCGAATGATGACCATAACATCTGGGTAATCATCGTCTGGGGTATATCTGTTTGTATGTTCATCATGGACAATGATGCGTATGCCTGACATCGTCAAGGCGATGTCATGTTTACGTTTCCGCTCCCTTTCTTCCACTTCGGGATCAGGAATCAAAACCTCTTTTGCTTTGAATGGTACTGGTTTGGGAAACAGCATAGCCATAACATTGGCTGGCACCTTTACCGGAGATGATCGACCACGAGGAGGCGGTGGAGAAAAATCGCCGCGTGTGGCGGAAGCTTGAGGAACCTGCTTGTGCTTATGAGGATTCCTATGACTGGAACTGGCAGAATAGTCTAGTCCGAATGTACCAGTTTGACTGGACACTTGAATAGGGTGCTTAATACCCTGTTTATCTTTACCAAGCCATTGTCCAGGCTTATGACCTAATGACATCATTTCTTGAGTAGCCGACATAACCTCGACAGAAATCTTGGTTACGGGAAGTGGTGCTCCAATAGGATGGTATTGCGTATTGCTCACTTCCAAATTATGAAAACCGGCCGGCTCAACTTTTGAATTGAAGCTGATGATTGGTAGATCTCCTTGTTCAGGACATTCTGGCTCAGCGTTGATAGTGACTAAGTTATTGTTGACAATGTATTTGAGTTGTTGATGTAGTGTAGAAGGAACAACTCCAGCCATGTGGATCCATGGCCTCCCCAATAGTAGGTTGTATCCTGAATCTATCTTGAGGACGTGGAAGGATACATTGAATGTATTTGGACCAATCTCAATTGGCAGCTCAATCTCTCCGACAAAATTTCGTCAGGATCCATCAAAAGCTTTGATAACCATATGGCTGCTTTGGATCCTTTTGAGATTGACGTTCATCTTCACCAAGGTGGCATAAGGACATATATTTAGAGACGAACCTCCATATATCAAAACTCCAGCTAAGATATACCCGGAGGACAAAACTATAATGTGTAATGGCTTGCAATGACCGGTCCCTTCGGGAGGTATGTTGTCATCAGTAAAGGATATCAAATTGTTGTTGAAAATGTGATCAACCAGATGTTGAAATTTTTCTGCATCCACTGATTTTAGCAAGTAGGCTTCTTCCAAAACCTTTAATAAAATCTTCTTGTGATCTTCGGAAGAGAAAACCAAGTCCAGTATTGAGATCTGATGTGGAACTTCTCTTAAGCCTAGAACCACCTTGGCTTCATTATGGCCCTTAGTGCGGAGGAATTTTTCAATCTTCTCCATGGGAATCTTCCTCTTTGCTTTTATAGCGGGCTTCATCACCCTCTGAGGAAGATATAGTGGATTTTCCTTCGACACTGTAGCAGCAGTATGAGACGTGGATCCTTTAAGCTTACCCATAATTTGATGGGACTTTGTGTAGCTGACAACAGGATATTGTGGTCTGAATGGTAAAGAAATTGGTTCTGGTGCGACCACTTTCAAAGGATTGTCAGCTCCTTTGAGTTGAACTGCTTGTATGGGAAATGATTTGACAGTCTCATCTCATTTCAATGGATATAATCATACTAATCCTTCTATTTGGTAGGACATGTATTCCCACTCTCGAGTAGCACAGTGTCATCGTCTGCCAATTAAAAGACACCGCTATCAATTAGATTCTGAATAAGGTGTCAGAGTGCCCATCATTCTTCTGTGCTATGACCGCGAGAATGTAAATGATATTGACAAACTCCATCAGGGTTGAACAATCTTGAACGGGGATTGATTGGAGGTAGAGGGGAGGTAGTTCTTCCTTCATTGATTAGCATCTGAAATATCTCCTCCATAGGTTGGCCCAGGTATGTAAATTCCCTTTGATTGGCAAAATCCTGTCGGGCTTTAGCATTTGCTCTCTTTGCAAACTTATCCTCCATAGCTTCGCTTTCTGAGGGTGATGGTGGAGCATTCATAACAAAAGGAAGGAGATAGGCATGCTCCTGGCTGATTAACTGATGTGTGACTTGATGCTGATGGGTCACCAGTTCTACCAATTATTCAATTTGCTTGCAAAGAGCTTTCATCTTTCGTTCCATAGAAAATTGGAACTTTGCTTAATCCTATTTGTCAACATCGTCTTTGATGGTCTGGGATGATTCACTGTTAAAACAGGAACTCTGTCCATCACTCCAACTAATCATGTTGACCTCTTCTTCTTTGTGTTGAGGAAGAGGGTTTTCTTGCACATGAGGTTGATCTGGTTTGATAACCACGATCTCACCGTTGTCTATCAAATCTTGGATCTTGTGTTTCAAGGCCCAACAATCTGGAGTATCATGTCCAGGTGCTCTGGCATGATGAGCACACTTCCGAGTAGCATTAAAACCCCTCCCATTAGAGTTGGCTGGTGGAAGAAGATGTGTAATTTTCTTTTCAGTTGTCAGAAGAGCAAGAATATTCTCGTGCGAGTTCCCTAAGGGTGTGAACGTTCGAGGGCGCTTTGCATCTCCACCTTTAGGCAATAGAGGGTTTGAAGACTGTGCTTGGAAAGGGAGTAGTTTCTCCTTTGTATATGCATGTTTTAACTGCCTTTTTGACCTTTTAGTATCAAGGAAACATCATCTTCTATCTTTTTATGGACCCTCCAGGGGTTGTTTCCATAAGATCCGGACTGAATGTGCTCAGCAACTACTTGAAGAGCGGTTAGGTCTTGAATCTTTCCTAACTTCAACCCCATCTCAGCCATCTCTCCGTGCTTGATCATTTCAGAGAATGGTTTGCCAATACCAGCTAAGATTCTTTCATAGAAAGGTGCTTCCCGTATGTCTATGAAAGTCATGAACATTTCTGACTCTGTCATGGAAGGAATAACTTGAGCAGCAAGGCGCCTCCACCTTTGAGCATACTCTCTGAAAGACTCATTAGACTGTTTCTTGACCTTGGTAATTTGGTACCAGTCAGGAGCCATCTGAGATTGAAAACTGTATTGAGTGAGGAAGGCGTGAGCTAGCTTTTCCCAGCTATGGATCTTGGAGTTGTCTAATCTGGTACCATGAATGGGCTTCTCTAGTCAGACTCTTCTGGAACAACTGCATTCTGAGCTTCTTGTTTTCCGCATAAGATCCAAGTTCTCTAATGATCACTTTTAAATGTGTATAGGGATCCCCTAACCCATCATATTTTTCAAAGTCAGGGGTTTTAAATTTCTCTGGATAATAAACACCAGGGAATATGCAAAGGTCATCATATGAAACACTTCCATATGTTCCAATCCCTTTGAGAGCATGGATAGTTTCCTCCATTTGAAGGACCTTCTTCCTGATATCACCGGTGTCTGGATCTCCTTTGAGATGGGTGCCTTTAGGGTCTTTGTTGGTCGTATCCAACTGAGGCTCTGGATTTATTTTATCCAAACCTTGTGTCCTTCCATGTGTAGAGGTTTCTGTATGTGTAGGTATCTTTGTACCCTGAGTAGATTGATGTAATTCTTTTAGCAGAATAGCCAAATCTATAATTTGTTTACTCAATCCGTTAAATTCTTCTTGAGAAACGACATTAGACTGGTCAGAAGAAGACATGATTGGTTGTAGGCTCGTGGCCTTTTTGGATTTTGAGCGGGTAACATGCCCAATTGTTTCCCTACAAAAGACTTATGTAGTTTAGTCTTAGGGATAATGTAAATGCTATTATAATGTGCCCATTTTAGGAGTATTGTCCTGCAAAAACGGGTGTTATTTGATAACATGTCATGTATGCACAGATATTCTTCATATTTTCCATTACATAAAGATGGACATGGAATAAAATTACAAGTAAATGCTTTTACAAGTAATTGAAAATGGAAAGCATGAAGAGACTTTCCTCCGCGTTTGGTTTATCAGAGATTGACCTATCTTAGGGTTACTCTCCTGGCTTTTTGGCATGAAGGTCCCCAGATCATCGCAATCTACTTGACGGGAAGTTAATCCGGTCTTTCAACTGGAGCGAATCTTGGTGGTGCCTTTCCTGAGCCTCGTTGGAATTAGTCTTCCTATGAGTCCAGTAATCAAACATCGACAGGATAGCCTCCTGGTGGAGGAACCACACAACATACATTCACATATAACGTGTCTCACCGTTTATGAAAATGTTGACATGTGCAAAGAACTAATATCACAGATAGATATTTTGCAGTGTAGTAAGTAAATGCATTCGTACACATTCATCATAAATGTAAATGCAACATTCACACACAAGCATATAGCAGTTTTAAAAAGCTTGTAATAGCGGCTTAAACCCTCTTACTGGAGTCCCCAGCAGAGTCGCCACCTGTTGACGTCGGGATTTTTATTTGTGCCTTTTCGTTACTTTTTCTTTGTTGTTCTCATGTTAGGTGAGATTTGTTTGAAAAAACAAGTGAAAAAGGTCCGATGTCTAATGTCGACGATGGATTGTTAAGAGTCGCCAGTTGGTGTTTTTAACTGGTTGCACCAACGCAACCGAAAAAGGTTTTCACATTGACCCAGTGATGTGACACTGCTAAACGGGTCTATGAAACCGAGATTCATTTGAGTTCGGGGGCTTGATTATGCGGAGGGAAGGTGTTAGACACCCCCCCACATCCATGTTGCCACGGTGACTGCCACTTTTCAAGAAACTATTATATGAATGTGTGTGTGTGTGTGTGTGGATCAATGTGCATTTATTTGGAAGTAGTGCGAGGCCTCGTTTGCACCTATATACAAAGGATTTGAATTTATAGAAAAATTCATTTTAATCAAGATATAGCAATGATGTTTTATAAAAAATGTTTTTTCAAACCCTGTGCTCAATAGGAATTGAGACCTTTTTATACTTCCATTTTATTATTAAATGTTCGGCTTTTTTGCTTTTATTTTTCGAGATGCATGGCATCTTCGAGAATATAATATACAACAGTGTCGAACTCCTCATGGGCATGATAGCCATCCAAGGAAATTCAGACACCGTAAATAATGTACAACCTGCTTACAGCTAAAAATGTCCATCATGGGAACCGAATCTAGATTAAGTAGACTGAACCTGTGATCACATGATTCCTAGGCTCATATGATGTCGCAATTTATATGAAAAGCAGTAAGCAGTTATATATATATAAAAGCTGTAAATATATATATATATATAGACATGATCAACCACCATGAAGCACCTCCATGGGGGATCGGAAATGTAAATATATAAAAGCGGTAAATATATATATATATATATATATATATATGACTCTAATAGTTCATATTCCTCTGATGCTAACAATGAAAATAATTCAAGCAGTAGCTCAGACGAAGTCACCATTTGTGCTAATAATTGCAATGAAAATTGTTGCACTAAAAAGATTAATGTAATTAACAAGGATGATGAAGAGAGTTCTTTGTTAATTGACTTGATTAGTAAAATCACCGATCCTAAGTTAAAAGCCCAATACACAAAAAAGCTTAAAGGATTTATTAACTAAAGACAATAGAGAAAACGATAAGTTTATTAGAGCTAAAGAGAAACCAATTTTAGTCTTAATAAAACTTTGGAAAGATTTAAATCTCCAGCTTAAAGAAGTCACTCTTCCGAAGCCAACCGACAAAGGTGATGGCCCTCATAGGAATGGTGACTCATCGAGAAGATGATCAACAAGACACCTTCCAAGCATCTGAGGAGACGGACCAAGTCAAGAAGAAGGCGCCGAGGAGAATCATCTTGATCGGCCAAGCAATGATGATAGCTCACCATCATCGACTTTTGCTTTTACTTAAAGCAAAAGTCTTTTACTTTAGTAAATGTAAAAGTAAAAGTAAAAGAATAACTTTTGCTTTTACTTAAGTTAAATGTTTTTAACTTAGTTAAATGTTTCTTACATTTACCCATGTAAAAGTAAATGTAAAATGTTTCTTACGTTTTACTTTTACTTTAGTAAATTACTTTTACTTCAGTTAATGTAATAGTGATTCCTGCGTGAATCAATAGTAATTTACTTTTCAGTTTTCTATTTAAAGAAACTCAAGTGTTAGAGTTTCTTTAGGCTTAATTCAGTTGAAGCCTCAGAGCTTCTCTCTCTAGAAGCTCTTCCGAGGTCCTCTCCCTTCTCTCTAGAGTTAGCAAGAAGGCTTCAGCTTCCGATCTTCTTAGTAAGAAGAAGAAGACGAAGTCCTCAATACTTCGATCTTCCCTTAAACATTTAGTCTAGGAATTAATGTAATCCCTTCCCAAATGTTTATAATACAAGAAAGAGATTACTTTACCGATTCACCGGTCATCTTCTTAATCTTTCTTTCTTCTGTTAAAGTTTTTCTTTTAAAAACTTATCACTGAATTAAGCCTAAACAACTCTAAACACTTCGAGTTGTTTAAATAGAAAACTGAAAAGTAAATTACTATTTGATTCACGCAGGAATCACTATTACATTAACTGAAGTAAAAGTAATTTACTAAAGTAAAAGTAAAACGTAAGAAACATTTTACATTTACTTTTACATGGGTAAATGTAAGAAACATTTAACTAAAGTTAAAAACATTTAACTTAAGTAAAAGCAAAAGTTATTCTTTTACTTTTACTTTTACATTTACTAAAGTAAAAGACTTTTGCTTTAAGTAAAAGCAAAAGTCGATGATGGTCAGCCATCATCGTTTGCTGATCAAGACTCTCCTCCGCTTCTTCGGTCGATCGTCCGCTCTCCTCAGATGTTGCTGGAGGTGCCGCTGATCATCTTCTCGTATGAGTCACCATCCCTACTATGTAAAAGCAAAAAGTCGTGATGATGGTCAAATATCATCGTTTATCCGATCAAGACTCTCCGGCGTCTTCTTGGTTGATCGTCCGTCTCTCTGTAGATCTTAGGAAGGTCTTTGTTGATCATCTTCTCGGATGAGTCACCATCCCCTACTCCATATATCCAAGGGAGAAGAAGAAGAAGGAAGAACAGAGAGAGCGACACACAAAAAATACGCTTTTATTACAAAGTAACCAATTGTATTAATTTTTCATGCTATGTACAAACTATGAACTGAAAATAAAACAAGAACTTACAAATTTAAAACATTTAATTGGAGAAGTGGAGAAGAGGGGTTAAGTAGGGGCCGATCGGAGGTAGAAACCAAAGATTAGTCTCGAGAGAGAGAGCTCGAGTCTTCGAGGTTTCAAAACTTGATCCGCTAAATGAGCTCGCCTTCCCTTTATAGAACAAGGAAAGGGAACTGCTATATTTACTTGGGTAAAGTAAGAAACATTTCACTTAAGTAAAAGTGAATTACTAAAGTAAAAGCGAAAGTAAGAAACATTTCACTTAGGTAAAAGTGAATTACTAAAGTAAAAGTAAAAGTAAAAGTAAAAGCAAGTTACTAAGGTAAAAGCAAAAGTAAAAGTACAGACAAGCAACTGTAGATGAACAGAGGTAACTTTTGACTATTACATATGCTTTTGGCCGACAACTTTTGACTCGACTCTGCTTTCGGTGGAAAAGAGCCTTTGTTGTTGAGCTTTCTTTCTCGATCGATGAATCGATCACGGAGGTTGCTTTAATAGTGATCTTGGAATAAAGAATCGTCACGACGATGGCCGGAAATAGTGATCGTCTTGAATAGAATCGTCACGAGAAAGGCCCATTAATAGGACCGTCTTGAATAAAGAATCGTCGAGAAAGGAAGCATCTTGACTATCTGAATAGTGGATCGATCAAGGGCAGTGAGCGAAAAATGGGTGAACCAGAGAATGTCGTGCAAATGGGTCCCGAGCATCCTCGAAGGTTGATGGTGCCATAGGGTCGTCTGAGACCATCATCCTCTCGCAAATCGCTAATCGAGTCATTTTGGGAAGAAGTCGAGGAGTGCTTAGAGGCTTCTTCGTGTAACTCATCAATTCTTTTATTGAGGGCTTGGGCAATAAGTTTTAACTCACTACCGAGCAATCTTTGAAATCGATATGCTACTGAACAGGAGGATCTGTGGGATCGGTTTTTGACTTGATTCTTTTGAAATCTTTTTCGATTGGAGGAAGAGGATCTAAAGAAATGGCTTTAGAATCCTTAGCTTTGAGTGATCGGGAAATGATCGAATCGAATAGGAGCAACAGGAAATTCTTGTTGAACCTGACCAATAATTCTATTAACATCGAACTTATCCCACCACTTGATGTAGAAAAAGCGGAAAGTCGAGGGAGTGGATCGGAGATGACTGCTGAGTTATTAGCAACAGAGGGTGGAGAAATACCGTATTGCCATTTAAGGATCCAGGGAACCTTATATTTACTGATGAAGAGAAGAGTGAGAGGAATGTTCTCATTCTTTGGATCTGGTTTACTATTATTAGCAAAATGGGTAACTTGGACCTTAAGGGGTTTCCGAAGGAGGGTCATAGGTAGAACCATGCCTATACCACCAAAGGACGAACCAATAAGGGATTGGACTTTTGAATTTATGATCAAACCGAATAAACCAGAATGACTATGGGTCTCGCTACGATGAAGGAGAACCTTATACCGAAGCTTCAATATAATTATAAAAGCGAAAGGATAACTATGATTAGAAAGTTCCATTAGATCGGAAGGATGTTTTCCCCAATCGTAAATCAAGGAATTGTTTAATATACAAAGAATGATAAAGAACCTTGGATTTATCATTGTTTGCATAAATAGGTTTAATATTAATCGAGTCGGGCCAAGAAGAATGTCCTTATAATAAACAAGAGACTTATAAGGAGCTACCGGAGGAAAATGCCAACCAGAGGGAAAATCAAGCAAAGAAGCTTAATCGGATCATTTTTGGTTTCATGAAGGGTTCAATGTGAAACAAATAACTTTCCCATTTGAGCACATGCTCGTAAGAGGAATGATCGGGAGATGCAGACGGGTCTTCACTTGGATTAATGAATGGGTCAATAGGTTCAAAGTTTATTTACTAAGGCCGAATCAGATGGCTTGGGGATTGTTCCCAAAACAGAAAATTTGTTTGGATGATAGATCAGGAATTATTCTTGGGTGAGGGACTAAGGTACCTCTGGATGATGACTTGGGCCACTAGGCGACTTTAACCACGAGAGAGGATGATCCTCCTCAAACTCATGATCAGATATAGTACTGTATGAATAAATTCTCTGGTAAGAAAATCAGGAATAGAGTTATTTTTACCTTTAATGTATTCAATATCAAAATCAAAAATGCTTAATAAGGCTTGCCATCTAGCGAAAGAATGCTTAGAGGCTAAATTTTCAACATCCTTTAATAAAATGTACTTGGTCGACTTGGTAAATCGCGCGAACCGTAATTTCTCGATTTAATAAGTCATTTTGAAATTTATTAATACATAATACCAATGAAAGAATTTCTTTTTTAATAGTACTATATTTTGATTGTGTAGTATTCCATGCGCCAGAATGAAATCGAATAATTTGTTCAGGGGAGTCTGATGTTAATTTTTGTTTAAGAATGCCTCCGAATCCAATATCCGAGGCGTCGGTTTCAACGATTTTGAACGCTGAATCATTTGAAATGCCAAGGCAGGGCAATGTCTTGACATATTTTTTAACTTGTTGGACTGCAGAAGTATGAATGTCAGTCCAGGGTGGAGGATTATTTTGCAAACGCTGAAAAAGAGGTTTGCAAATCTTCCTGAGATTCTTGTAGAACTTGCCTATATAATTCAGCGAGCCAAGAAATCTCTGCAGTTGGGTTTTATTGGTTATCTTATCTGGAACTTGTCAAATAATTGAATAGCTCGCTCAATAAATTTGAACTTGTCCATTGAAGATATTAAGACCAAGAAACCTTATTCTGACCTGAAACAGGCTGCATTTGGAAGGAGAAAGAACAAGACCATTTACTTTAATAGTAGTGAAGAACGACTTTAAATGTTTATCATGTTCTTCAATAGTCTTGGAGAAAACAAGAATGTCGTCGATGTAAACAACGATAAAATGGCTGAAAGGGTTTAAAATGTCATTTAGTATATTTTGAAATTCACTTGGAGCATTTTTTAGGCCAAATGCTTGAACATTCCATTCATAATGTCCAAACGAGTGGTGAATCTTTGTTTTGTAATGATCATCAGGATGAATGGCAATTTGCCAGAAACCAGATTTAAGGTCAAATTTACTGAAAATGGTGGCATTACTTAACCTATTGATAAGGTCGTCCTTGTTGGGAAGGGGATACCTAATCCATTCTAAGACCTTGTTCAATGGTTTGTAATTAATAACTAAACGGGGTACTCCTCTTTCTTTTTCTGCTTCATTATTAACATAAAAGGCAGAGCAAGACCATGGGGATTTACTGTGTTTAATTAATCCTTTTTTGAGGAGATCATTGATTTCATTTTTGCATAACTCCATTTGTTCATGACTCATTTGAATAGGCCTTAGCCTTGGTGGGAATTAAATGTTCTTTGAATTCCTTAGCATAAGGGAGCCTAACCATATATTTTTTCCTATGCCAAAGGCATTGGGAGAATCGTAACAAAGGTTATGCTTCATGTAGGTTTTAACTCTTCAATTTTTAATCGAACCTCTTTATTTTGAAGTTGTTCTTCAATTCTTTTATATTTGATTTCTTCCTTTAAGAAATTCAAATGTGTAGATTCTACGCTTATTAAATTCAATGATTTAGAAATGGATTCTTCTTGAATGTATTTTAAATCTCTTTCTTTTGGTTTAATAAGAAATTTAAATGTTATTTTCTTTCCTAAATGTTTACAGGTTAATCCTTCATTACTAGTTGTAAATGGGTATAATAAGTATATAAATGGTAAACCCAAAATAATTTTATCTGTAAGATTGCGAATCAAAACAAAGGATGTTTTGAAACACATATTATCCTGACAAATATGTACTTTAGGTAATTTATATTTTATTTCCATTTGACTACCATTAGCTGAATTCAATTTTTCACTGGTTTTTTTATAATACTTAGTTGGGATTAGACCTTCCTGGATACAATTTAAATCTGCACCTGTATCTACCAAGGCAGTAAGCTGTATTGAGAAGTTTTTATCCACAACTAGGTTAATAGAAACATACCATTTCTGAATGGTGATGTCTTTAATTCTTTTGAGTGAAAGACCTTGAATAAATAAGTCTGAAATATCTTTAGTACCAGATGATTCTGGTTCATCGTGATCTTCATCACTGGATGAGGAATCATTAATCAAGATCGTGCTTTTATCTAAATCTTTTCTTAGAATAGAGACTTCTATTTTAAATTAGCAATTTCCTTCTTCAATTTATTAACTTCTTGATTTAATTCGGAAGAGTGACTTCTTTAATCGAGATTTAAATCTTTCCAAAGTTTTATTAAGACTAAAAATTGGTTTCTCTTTAGCTCTAATAAACTTATCGTTTTCTTATTGTCTTTAGTTAATAAATCCTTTAACTGTTTTGTGTATTGGGCTTTTAACTTAGGATCAGTGATTTTACTAATCAAGTCAATTAACAAAGAACTCTCTTCATCATCCTTGTTAATTACATTAATCTTTTTAGTGCAACAATTTTCATTGCAATTATTAGCACAAATGGTGACTTCGTCTGAGCTACTGCTTGAATTATTTTCATTGTTAGCATCAGAGGAATATGAACTATTAGAGTCTTCATTATTACTGACTTCATTTTCTATTCTCATTAACTCTAATATATATTCAGAATCTTCTTCAGTAATATTTAACTGAGACAACTTCAGTTTTATTTTGCATTCACTTTTATAATGACCCTTTTGCCCACAATTGTGGCACACAATTTTACTTTTATCAAATTTTTTAGTTCTTTTATTATGTTTTTTTATTAATAGGTTTGGGCTTATTATAATAATTATCTTGATTTTTATCTTTATGATGGTCATATTTTTTTCTTATAGACGTCTATGACTTTTGTGAGAGTCAATATGTTTATGCTCAATGCTTTTCGCTCTGAAGGAGCCACAGGAGGTAAACCATATTGCTCGCAGAATGTACCTAGCTCATATTTAGCTTTTTTCTTGTCTTTACTAGCTTGTTTGGCTAACTTAAAATCAATGCACATTTTTAATCCTATCTTTTGAATATAACTGATTATGTCACCATAAGTGAGATTATCATAATCAATATATCCTAAATCTTTACTAAGTTCTTCACGAACTTTGTGAGCAAATAATGACGGTAATCCATTAACAAATTTTTCCTTCCAGAAAGGTTTATTACCGCATTTCTCATCATAACTCTAGAAGTAAAACATCTTTGTACCATCTAAAATCACTTAGAGTGGGACAAGTGAGATTACTTAGTGATCGTGGATTCTCTCGGTGATGTTCTTTGGGGGTTCCTAATGAAGTGTTTTATTATAGTGTAAATCAAAGTATTTACTCCATCCGGTAGCCCTATTCCAATAGTTTCATCAAAATCGGGTTTCCTTCAAAGATCTAACCGAATCGCATGGATAATAGATAATCTAGAATCTTCAGTGAGGTGTTTTTCCCACCAAGACCGAGAATACCTGTGAATCCACTAGCCAATAATTCAACAATATCTTGGTTGAGTAAGAGTGTTGAATTTTGTTAGATAGCTGTTTGCTACCATGGACATATGATTTAACTTATTGAGGATTTCTTGTTCATTAAATCCGTCAATATTCCATTCATAAATTTTATTAGATTTAAATGCAAAAATTGTTTATCTAGATTTCTCTCTTCAAATTGTAAATCTGGAGGAGTTGGTCTAGAATACCAATTTCTGGTCATACTAGTGTTATGGACGGTTAACTTATTTAACTGTTCTTGAATATCTTGCATTGATGAGGTAGCTGATTGACTATCAGACTGACTACTACTTTCATTATCAGAGTTAATCTGATCGATGATAGCAATAGTACCGCTTGTTTCCGGTTCAATCTTTGTTTTAATTTTTAAACAACTGATCAATAGCTACCGTGAAGATCAACGTCTTTATTAGGTAAACCTAATTTTTCTATTTTCCGTAGCTTTAATAGTGGTTGAACTATTTTTTGACTCGGGTTTTTAATTATATTTTCTTCAAATTTTTCTTCAATCCTGTCTAACTGTTTTCCTACAGTTGCTAGATATTGGTTACTAAAATTTAATTGCTCAATGATTTTTTTATCATCATTAACTCCATTAGAGATTTTAAATGGACTGGCCGTTACTGAAGTATTTTTTACTGGAATTAAGACAGATTCTAAGGGTGGGTGACTAGACGAGACCTTAGACCTGTCTTCTTTAACCCATTGAGTTTTAGTTATCACATTGCATTTAAATTGATCTCGCTTCATACCAATCATAGAAAGTAATATTAATTTTTCACTATTAATAAATTTCTTCCATTTATTGACAATTTTATCTCTTTCTTTCTCAAATTGGGTGATTATTTCTAAATTGATGTCTTTTAATTTTATTAGACTTGGAATTAAAATCATTCACAAGATTAATCCAATCTAACACAAATTCTTTCTTAATGACTCTTAATTGATTATTAATTGGAACATCAAAATCGGTCGAGTAGGAAGCTCGTAAGAGCCTGAGAAGAAGAGCTTTCTTCCTACCGGGTAATTCGAGGGTGACAAGAATAACAAGGATGACTTGCTTGACCTTGATTTAAAATTCCTTTTAATTTAATGTCTCTTATAGAAGGGTTACTAAGGACTTCAGAATCTCTTCTAGGCAGATTCATAGAAGGAGCTGAAGAACTAGAATAATCCTCTATAATAATTGGTCTTCTAGAACGCTCAAAGCTAACTTTGACAGCCCATCGAAAATTGCCTTATGTTTTCAATGTTCACTACGTTATTTACTACAGTCATGTGGTATTTCACTTGGTAAAATCCATCGACCGGTAATGTAATATCTTTCCATAGAATTGTTCTAGGGATCTGGATATTAGCATCACTGGTTGAACTTTGAATTAATACAGTGTGATCTTTAGGGCTTTTATTAAGAGCATGGACATTCAAATTAGTCTTCATGGTCTTATAATAAATTCTATAGATTAAAGCAATTGGTTGAGAACCTTCAATCATTTGTGTAATTTCTCCTCATTGCTTTTTAATATTTAATGTTAAAGCCTTTAATAGGTGTTGATCACTTAGACTAAGTGTGAAGTCAGGAAAGCAATTAAAATGGATAGGACCATTGTGCAGACTGGCTTCCATAGCACCTATTATGCTTGGATAATAATTCAAAATCTAGCATCTCCGGAGCAGTAGGTGATACTTGAATTAATTCCTTTAATGTTCAATGGTTTAACTGCTACTTGAACTAGACCTATGTGGATGAAATTATAACCCTTTTTTCTATGTTTTTTAATAACTTCAAGGGAAAGAAGGTTACAATTTTCATATTCTTTGTTAATTGCATAGACTTTTTCAACTGTTTTAACATTGTAATGCTTTTAAAGTTATCTAAAAATGTTGACTGATAAATTTCTTTGGGAGAAATTCTGGGTATATTCCAATTATGCAAAACTTGACTGATATTTTCATAACTGTTTTCTTCCTGATTAACTATGTCTGGTATAGGTTGCAAGGTTGACCTATGACTAGCTGAGGAGTTAGATCTAAATAACCTACTCATTATTACTGAGTTCAAAAATAGTTCACTCTTTATCTTCCATTCAGACCCTCTTACCTGGGTAGACTCATACCTATTGTTCTAAAACCCAAAGACCGCTTTCATACAAGAGACTTACCTAGGGTTGACAAATGAACAAGGTGTTCTACAAAGAAGTTAGGTGACTTCGATAAAGGATGAAATGGTTTTTGAAAAACAGCTTTTAATGAAGCAAATTAATGATCTTACAGTCGCTAGAATGAGAAAAACTACTTGGCTCGATACCATATAACAATGGCGATAAGTTTTTAAAAGAAAACTTTAACAGAAGAAAGAAAAGATTAAGAAGATGACCGGATAATCGGTAAAGTAATCTCTTTCTTGTATTATAAACATTTGGGAAGGGATTACATTAATTCCTAGACTAAATGTTTAAGGGAAGATCGAAGGGTTCAATGTGAAACAAATAACTTTCCCATTTGAGCACATGCTCAGAAGAGGAATGATCGGGAGATCTTGACGAGGTCTTTCTTTGGATTCTTGAATGGGTCAATAGGTTCAAAGTTTATTTACTAAAATTTGGCTGTATGGGCTTGGGGATTGTTCCCAAAACAGAAAATTTGTTTGACTGATAGACCGGTGTTACTGGGTGAGGGACTAAGGTACCTCTGGGATGATGACTTGGGCCTCCGGAATAGTAAACTACTTGGCTCTGATACCATATCAGGTCACCATTCACGCAGGAATCACTATTACATTAACTGAAGTAAAAGTAATTTACTAAAGTAAAAGTAAAACGTAAGAAACATTTTACATTTACTTTTACATGGGTAAATGTAAGAAACATTTAACTAAAGTTAAAAACATTTAACTTAAGTAAAAGCAAAAGTTATTCTTTTACTTTTACTTTTACATTTACTAAAGTAAAAGACTTTTGCTTTAAGTAAAAGCAAAAAGTCGATGATGGTTGGGCCATCATCGTTTGGATTATTGAAGACTCCTCTGGCGTCTTCTTGGTTGGGTCGTCTCTCCCGTAGAGCATACACAACCAAATCTGGTTTATTACAAAGTAATCAATTGTATTAATTTTTCATGCTATGTACAAACTATGAACCAAAATAAAACAAGAACTTACAAATTTAAAACATTTAATTAGAGAAGTGGAGAAGAGGGGTTAAGTAGGCTGATCAGAGGTAGAAACCAAAGATTAGTCTGAGAGAGAGAGCTCAGAGTCTTTCGAGGTTTCGAAAACTTGATCTGCCAAATGAGCTCGCCTTCCTTTTATAGAACAAGGAAAGGGAACTGTTACATTTACTTGGGTAAAGTAAGAAACATTTCACTTAAGTAAAAGTGAATTACTAAAGTAAAAGCGAAAGTAAGAAACATTTCACTTAGGTAAAAGTGAATTACTAAAGTAAAAGTAAAAGTAAAAGTAAAAGCAAGTTACTAAGGTAAAAGCAAAAGTAAAAGTACAGACAAGCAACTGTAGATGAACAGAGGTAACTTTTGACTATTACATATGCTTTTGGCCGACAACTTTTGACTCGACTCGCTTTGATTGGAAAGAGCCTCTTTGTTGAGCTACTTTCTTTGGTGTTGATCGATAATTAATCGTCACGGAGGCAGTCTTAAATAGTGATTGTCTGAGACGATGCTCGGTCACCGAGGAAAAGTCTTAAATAGTGATCGTCTGAAAATGGCCGTCACTGCCGGGCAGCAGTCTTGACTATCTGAATAGTGTTGACTATCAGGCGGCGTGAACGATAAATGGGTGAACTGTAGAATGTCGAACAAATGGGTCTGAGCATCCTGAAGGTTGATGGTGCCATAGGGTCGTCTGAGACCATCATCCTCTCGCAAATTAGGCTAATGAGTCATTTTGGGAAGAAGTTTGAGGAGTGCCTAGAGGCTTCTTCGTGTAACTCATCAATTCTTTTATTGAGGGCTTGGGCAATAAGTTTTAACTCACTACCGAGCAATCTTTGAAATCGAGATATACTACGAACAGGAGGATCTGTGAGGATTTGGTTTTGACTTCGATTCTTTTGAAATCTTTTTCTGATTGGAGGAAGAGGGATCTAAAGAAATGGCTTTAGAATCCTTAGCTTTGAGTGGTCGGGAAATGATCGAATCGGAATAGAGCAACAGGAAATTCTTGTTGAACCTGACCAATAATTCTGTTAACATCGAACTTATCCCACCACTTGATGTAGAAAAAGCGGGAAAGTCGAGGGAGTGGATCGGAGATGATGGCTGCTGAGTTACTAGCAACAGAGGGTGGAGAAATACCGTATTGCCATTTAAGGATCCAGGGAACCTTATATTTACTGATGAAGAGAAGAGTGAGAGGAATGTTCTCATTCTTTGGATCTGGTTTACTATTATTAGCAAAATGGGTAACTTGGACCTTAAGGGGGTCGGGAAGGAGGTCATAGGTAGAACCATGCCTATACCACCAAAGGACGAACCAATAAGGGATTGGACTTTTGAATTTATGATCAAACTGAATAACAAGGATGACTTGCTTGACCTTGATTTAAAATTCCTTTTAATTTAATGTCTCTTATAGAAGGGTTACTAAGGACTTCAGAATCTCTTCTAGGCAGATTCATAGAAGGAGCTGAAGAACTAGAATAATCCTCTATAATAATTGGTCTTCTAGAACGTTCAAAGCTAACTTTGACAGTTCCATCAGAAAATTGCCTTATGTTTTCAATGTTCACTACGTTATTTACTACAGGCTGCTGTGGTATTTCACTTGGTAAAATCCATTGACTGGGTAATGTAATATCTTTCCATAGAATTGTTCTAGGGATCTGGATATTAGCATCACTGGTTGAACTTTGAATTAATACAGTGTGATCTTTAGGGCTTTTATTAAGAGCATGGACATTCAAATTAGTCTTCATGGTCTTATAATAAATTCTATAGATTAAAGCAATTGGTTGAGAACCTTCAATCATTTGTGTAATTTCTCCTGCTGTTTTAATATTTAATGTTAAAGCCTTTAATAGGTGTTGATCACTTAGACTAAGTGTGAAGTCAGGAAAGCAATTAAAATGGATAGGACCATTGTGCAGACTGGCTTCCATAGCACCTATTATGCTTGGATAATAATTCAAAAATCTAGCATCTCTGAGACAGAGGTAGATACTTGAATTAATTCCTTTAATGTTCAATGGTTTAACTGCTACTTGAACTAGACCTATGTGGATGAAATTATAACCCTTTTTTCTATGTTTTTTAATAACTTCAAGGGAAAGAAGGTTACAATTTTCATATTCTTTGTTAATTGCATAGACTTTTTCAACTGTTTTAACATTGTAGTCTGTTTTAAAGTTATCTAAAAATGTTGTCTGATAAATTTCTTTGGGAGAAATTCTGGGTATATTCCAATTATGCAAAACTTGACTGATATTTTCATAACTGTTTTCTTCCTGATTAACTATGTCTGGTATAGGTTGCAAGGTTGACCTATGACTAGCTGAGGAGTTAGATCTAAATAACCTACTCATTATTACTTGAGTTCAAAATAGTTCACTCTTTATCTTCCATTCGCACCCTCTTACAGGTAGACTCATACCTATTGTTCTAAAACCCAAAGACTTTGCTCATACAAGAGACTTACCTAGGGTTGACAAATGAACAAGGTGTTCTACAAAGAAGTTAGGTGACTTCTGATAAAGGATGAAATGGTTTTTGAAAACAGTTTTAATGAAGCAAATTAACAGATCTTACAGGTCGCTAGAACAGAGAAAAACTACTTGGCTCTGATACCATATCGGACGGACCAAGTCAAGGAAGAAGACGCCAGAGGCATCTTCGATTAGCAAGCGGTGATGGCCCCACCATCATCGACTTTTTTGCTTTTACTTAAAGCAAAAGTCTTTTACTTTAGTAAATGTAAAAGTAAAAGTAAAAGAATAACTTTTGCTTTTACTTAAGTTAAATGTTTTTAACTTAGTTAAATGTTTCTTACATTTACCCATGTAAAAGTAAATGTAAAATGTTTCTTACGTTTTACTTTTACTTTAGTAAATTACTTTTACTTGATTAATGTAATAGTGATTCTGCGTGAATCAATAAAATTCTTTGTTTAAAACAGATCGATGAAATCGAAATAAAGGATCACTCGATTGGTCCTCGATCTATCGATGCGTCGATCTAAACAGAAGACTAATTTGTTAACTTTGTTTAAACAAAAATTCTTTTTCTTGAAGGTCCACTTATACTCTAGCCTTACTTGCCTTAAATGCATACCCGTAGATCTAAAGGTTCCTTTAGCCTTACAATCGCTCCCCAATTGAGACTTACAAACGGCGTTGAAATCGGGACTTAAAGGCGATCTTGGGTGTTTCCACGGCGAAGGCTCGAGGCGATTAAAAGCGGAGCAAGAAAAATAAAAGTTTGAAAAAACATTTAAGTAAACAAATCAAACTGTTTTTAATCGAAACCACCGATAGCATCAAGAACCAACCGTGTGGCTCTGATACCATATGACAGCGGTGATAAGTTTTTAAAAGAAAAACTTTAACAGAAGAAAGAAAAGATTAAGAAGATGACCGGTGAATCGGTAAAGTAATCTCTTTCTTGTATTATAAACATTTGGGAAGGGATTACATTAATTCCTAGACTAAATGTTTAAGGGAAGATCGAAGTATTGAGGACTTCGTCTTCATCTTCTTACTAAGAAGATCGAAGCTGAGAGCTTCGTCTTCGGCTAACTCTAGAGAGAAGGGAGAGGACCTCGGAAGAGCTTCTAGAGAGAGAAGCTCTGAGGCTTCAACTGAATTAAGCCTAAAGAAACTCTAACACTTGAGTTTCTTTAAATAGAAAACTGAAAAGTAAATTACTATTTGATTCACGCAGGAATCACTATTACATTAACTGAAGTAAAAGTAATTTACTAAAGTAAAAGTAAAACGCGTAAGAAACATTTTACATTTACTTTTACATGGGTAAATGTAAGAAACATTTAACTAAGTTAAAACATTTAACTTAAGTAAAAGCAAAAGTTATTCTTTTACTTTTACTTTTACACTTTAACTAAAGTAAAAGACTTTTGCTTTAAGTAAAAGCAAAAAGTGATGATGGCTGGGGCCATCACTTGTGTGATTATTGAAGAAGATGCTTTCCGGCGTCTTCTTCCTTGACTTGGTCCGTCTCCTCAGATCTTGGGAAGGTGTTTGTTGATCATCTTCTCAGATGAGTCACCATCCCCTACTATTCCGCCTTAAAATTTTTATCCAGGAAATAACCCTATCAGCCCCAAATATGGTATCAGAGCCAAGTAGTTTTTCTCTGTTCTAGCGACCTGTAAGATCTGTTAATTTGCTTCATTAACATATAATTTCTGATTTAATAAGTCATTTTGAAATTTATTAATACATAATACCAATGAAAGAATTTCTTTTTTAATAGTACTATATTTTGATTGTGTAGTATTCCATGCGCGAATGAAATCGAATAATTTGTTCAGAAGTCGATGTTAATTTTTGTTTAAGAATGCCTCAATCCAATATCCGAGGCGCGTCGGTTTCAACGATTTTGAACAATTGAATCATTTGAAATGCCAAGGCAGGGCAATGTCTTGACATATTTTTTAACTTGTTGGACTGCAGAAGTATGAATGTCAGTCCAGGGTGGAGGATTATTTTGCAAACGCTGAAAAAGAGGTTTGCAAATCTTCCTGAGATTCTTGTAGAACTTGCCTATATAATTCAAATGAGCCAAGAAATCTCTGCAGTTGGGTTTTATTGGTTATCTTATCCGGGAACTTGTCGTGAATTGAATAGCTCTTGCTCAATAATTCGAACTTGTCCATTGAAGATATTAAGACCAAGAAACCTTATTACGACTGAAAAGCAGTCGCATTTGGAAGGAGAAAGAACAAGACCATTTACTTTAATAGTAGTGAAGAACGACTTTAAATGTTTATCATGTTCTTCAATAGTCTTGGAGAAAACAAGAATGTCGTCGATGTAAACAACGATAAAATGGTCGAAAGGGTTTAAAATGTCATTTAGTATATTTTGAAATTCACTTGGAGCATTTTTAGGCCAAATGCTTGAACATTCCATTCATAATGTCCAAACGAGTGGTGAATCTTTGTTTTTATCTTGATCATCGGGATGAATGGCAATTTGCCGAAACCGATTTAAGGTCAAATTCTATCGAAAATGGTGGCATTACTTAACCTATTGATAAGGTCGTCCTTGTTGGGAAGGGGATACCTAATCCATTCTAAGACCTTGTTCAATGGTTTGTAATTAATAACTAAACGGGTACTCCTCTTTCTTTTTCTCGCTTCATTATTAACATAAAAGGCGAAGCAAGACCATGGGGGATTTCATCGTGTTTAATTAATCCTTTTTGAGGAGATCATTGATTTCATTTTGCATAACTCCATTTGTTCATGACTCATTTGAATAGGCCTTAGCCTTAGTGGGAATTAAATGTTCTTTGAATTCCTTAGCATAAGGGAGCCTAACCATATGTTTTTTCCTATGCCAAAGGCATTGAGAGAATCGAAACAAAGGTTATGCTTCATGTAGGTTTTAACTCTTCAATTTTAATCGAACCTCTTTATTTTGAAGTTGTTCTTCAATTCTTTTATATTTGATTTCTTCCTTTAAGAAATTCAAATGTGTGAGATTTACGATTTATTAAATTCAATGATTTAGAAATGGATTCTTCTTGAATGTATTTTAAATCTCTTTCTTTTAGTTTAATAAGAAATTTAAATGTTATTTTCTTTCCTAAATGTTTACGAGTTTAATCCTTCATTACTAGTTGTAAATGGGTATAATAAGTATATAAATGGTAAACCCAAAAATAATTTTATCTCAGAAGATTGCGAATCAAAACAAAGGATGTTTTGAAACACATATTATCCTCGACAAATATGTACTTTAGGTAATTTATATTTTATTTCCATTTGACTACCATTAAATTTGAATTCAATTTTTCACCGGGTTTTTATAAATACTTAGTTGGGATTAGACCTTCCTGGATACAATTTAAATCAACTTTTTATCTCTACCAAGGCGTAGTCGTAGTATTGAGAAGTTTTTATCCACAACTAGGTTAATAGAAACATACCATTTCTGAATGGTGATGTCTTTAATTCTTTTGAGTGAAAGACCTTGAATAAATAAGTCTGAAATATCTTTAGTACCAGATGATTCTGGTTCATCGTGATCTTCATCACTGGATGAGGAATCATTAATCTGAAGATCAGGCTTTTTATCTAAATCTTTTCTTAGAATAGAGACTTCTATTTTTAAATTAGCAATTTCCTTCTTCAATTTATTAACTTCTTGATTTAATTCTGGAAGAGTGACTTCTTTAACTGGAGATTTAAATCTTTCCAAAGTTTTATTAAGACTAAAAATTGGTTTCTCTTTAGCTCTAATAAACTTATCGCTTTCTATTGTCTTTAGTTAATAAATCCTTTAACTGTTTTGTGTATTGGGCTTTTAACTTAGGATCAGTGATTTTACTAATCAAGTCAATTAACAAAGAACTCTCTTCATCATCCTTGTTAATTACATTAATCTTTTTAGTGCAACAATTTTCATTGCAATTATTAGCACAAATGGTGACTTCGTCTGAGCTACTGCTTGAATTATTTTCATTGTTAGCATCAGAGGAATATGAACTATTAGAGTCTTCATTATTACTGACTTCATTTTCTATTCTCATTAACTCTAATATATATTCAGAATCTTCTTCAGTAATATTTAACTGAGACAACTTCTGTTTTATTTTGCATTCACTTTTATAATGACCCTTTTGCCCACAATTGTGGCACACAATTTTACTTTTATCAAATTTTTTAGTTCTTTTATTATGTTTTTTGTTAATAGGTTTGGGCTTATTATAATAATTATCTTGATTTTTATCTTTATGATGGCTGCGTCTTTTCTTATGACGTCTATGACTTTTGTGAGAGTCAATATGTTTATGCCTGTGCTTTCGTCTAGAAGGAGCCACAGGAGGTAAACCATATTGCTCGCAGAATGTACCTAGCTCATATTTAGCTTTTTTCTTGTCTTTACTAGCTTGTTTGGCTAACTTAAAATCAATGCACATTTTTAATCCTATCTTTTGAATATAACTGATTATGTCACCATAAGTGAGATTATCATAATCAATATATCCTAAATCTTTACTAAGTTCTTCACGAACTTTGTGAGCAAATAATGACCAGTAATCCATTAACAAATTTTCCTTCCGAAAAGGTTTATTACATCATATTTCTCATCATAACTCTAGAAGTAAAAACATCTTTGTATCATCTAAAATCACTTAGAGTGGGACAAGTGAGATTACTTAGCTGATCGTGGATTCTCTCAGTGATGTTACTGGGGGTTCCTACGAAGTGTTTTATTATAGTGTAAATCAAAGTATTTACTCCATCCGTGGCCCTATTCCAATAGTTTCATCAAAATCGGGTTTCCTTCAAATCTAACCGAATCGCATGGATAATAGATAATCTAGAATCTTCAGTGAGGTGTTTTTCCCACCAAGACCTGAGAATACCTGTGAATCCACTAGCCAATAATTCAACAATATCTGGTTGAGTAAGAGTGTTGAATTTTGTTAGATAGCTGTTTGCTACCATGGACATATGATTTAACTTATTGAGGATTTCTTGTTAAGCTAAATCCGCCAATATTCCATTCATAAATTTTATTAGGCAAAATGAAAAATTGTTTATCTAGATTTCTCTCTTCAAATTGTAAATCTGGAGGAGTTGGTCTAGAATACCAATTTCTGGTCATACTAGTGTTATGGACGGTTAACTTATTTAACTGTTCTTGAATATCTTGTATTGATGAGGTAGCTGATTGACTATCAGACTGACTACTACTTTCATTATCAGAGTTAATCTGATCGATGATAGCAATAGTACCGCTTGTTTCCGGTTCAGTCTTTGTTTTTAATTTTTTAAATAACTGATCAATGGCTACTGTAAGATCAACGTCTTTATTAGGTAAACCTAATTTTTCTCTATTTTCTGGTAGCTTTAATAGTGGTTGAACTATTTTTGACTCTGGTTTTTTAATTATATTTTCTTCAAATTTTTCTTCAATCCTGTCTAACTGTTTTCCTACAGTTGCTAGGTATTGGTTACTAAAATTTAATTGCTCAATGATTTTTTTATCATCATTAACTCCATTAGAGATTTTAAATGGATCGCCATTCATCAAGTATTTTCTTTGAAATTAAGATGATTCTAAGGGTGGGTGACTAGACGAGACCTTAGACTTGTCTTCTTTAACCCATTGAGTTTTAGTTATCACATTGCATTTAAATTGATACTGCTCATACCAATCATAGAAAGTAATATTAATTTTTTCACTATTAATAAATTTCTTCCATTTATTGACAATTTTATCTCTTTCTTTCTCAGTTGGGTGATTATTTCTAAATTGATGTCTTTTAATTTTATTAGACTTGGAATTAAAATCATTCACAAGATTAATCCAATCTAACACAAATTCTTTCTTAATGACTCTTAATTGATTATTAATTGGAACATCAAAATCGGTGAGTAGGAAGCTCGTAAGGAGCCTGGAGAAGAAGAGCTTTCTTCCTACCGGGTAATTCGAGGGTGACAAGAATAACAAGGATGACTTGCTTGACCTTGATTTAAAATTCCTTTTAATTTAATGTCTCTTATAGAAGGGTGACTCATCTGAGAAGATGATCAACAGCACCTTCCCAAGATCTACAGGTGAGACGGACCAATTAAGTCAAGGAAGAAGACGCCAGAGGCATCTTCAATAATCCAAACATGATGGCCCCACCATCATCATCGACTTTGCTTTTACTTAAAGCAAAAGTCTTTTACTTTAGTAAATGTAAAAGTAAAAGTAAAAGAATAACTTTTGCTTTTACTTAAGTTAAATGTTTTTAACTTAGTTAAATGTTTCTTACATTTACCCATGTAAAAGTAAATGTAAAATGTTTCTTCGCTTTTACTTTTACTTTAGTAAATTACTTTTACTTGCTTAATGTAATAGTGATTCCTGCGTGAATCAATATTACACTTTAACTAAAGTAAAAGACTTTTGCTTTAAGTAAAAGCAAAAAAGTCGATGATGGTCAGGGCCATCACCGCTTGGCGATTATTTGATGATGCCTGAATGCTTCGCCTCTTGCCTAACTCTAGAGAGAAGGAGAGAGGGACCTCCAAGAGCTTTCTAGAGAGAGAAGCTCGAGGCTATCTTGAATTAAGCTTCAAACAACTCTAAACACTTTGAGTTGTTTAAATAGAAAAAGCGAAAAGTAAATTACTATTTGATTCACGCAGAATCACTATTACATTAATCAAGTAAAAGTAATTTACTAATATATATATATATATATATATATATATATATATATATATATATATATATATATGACATGATCAACCACCAAGAAGCACCTCCATGGGGGATCAAAAAATGTAAATAAAGCAGCAAATGTGATTAACCGCCACGAAGTAAACTCCAGGCGGGACGAAATGTAAATAAAGCAGTAAAAGGCCTCGAAGTAAACTCCAGGCCTGACAGAAATTATATATATATATATATATATATATATAAGAGCAATAACGACCGGATATAAAACCCTGGCTCATCGGATATGTCCGAGAACAAAGATATATATAAATATATATATATATAAGCAATAAACTCTCCGGATGTAAAATCCAGGCTCATCGGATATGTACGACAATAATAATATATATATATATATATATATATATATATATATATATATAGCAAGTAAACGCCCGCATATAAGTTCAGGCTCAATCGAGGCATAACTCGATAATGTTAGTCCATATATAAATATATACATATATAAGTATATATATATACTGACAGAGAATTAAAACCACGGAATCAAGTCCCGCATACGCCTACCCACGACTCTCAATGTGAAGAATAATGTGTGCAAAGATGAAGAGAAAGGCTTTATAGAGTGTAAGAAGGCTTATAGTGGGCTGCCAAAGAAGGCTTTTATGACTCTAGATGGATAAACACTCAGCTCCCGCCGGTAAAAATGTAGCTATATGTGAGCTAACAGGTGTTTAAAATGAGGAAACAATCAATATAGGGTGTTTACAGAGCAAATTAGACAGGGCTTCCTCGCCTTTTTCTTTTTCAAAATGGCCACCCAAAGCCCTCTATTTATAGGGGGGAGCCACAGGTGTACCTGCGGCAATTGCAGATGCACCTGTGGCTGACCGGGGTGCCCCGGGCTCCGCGAGTCCCGCCATCTCGAAGTACATACACTCGTGCACTGTGATGTCCGCTCGAACTTACAGAACTTTAATCTGAGCATCCGAACGAGGTATACAAGACCATCTTCAGATTGCTTTTGTCGAGAGTTACGCAATGACATGGGATTAGAGGTTGTACGAAGTCAGGAAGAGGGGACCATGCCCATGGTCTTCAAGCTTCAAATTCTATCCGCTGTGCTGCCACGCGTAATAGTCACTCGAGATTGGAACTCGTTGGCTCTTGTGGGACATTGTTGTATGTATGTATGAAATGTTGAGACGGTGCGCAGGTGTTGAGGTGGCAAGATGACCTTTTTACTCTTCATCGGGGTTATCTCCGATTTGAGCTGATAGCAGACGTTGCTCAGGGTTACATCTGAGATTGGACTACTGCAAGTGTTTGAATTCCGTGAGGTCATCTGTGAGTGTTCCTGTCTTCCCGGTGTTATCTCCGGGTCTAAGGTATGAGTGCCTCGGCAGGAGGTCTGAGATTAAAGTTGATCGCATGCATTTGAAACAAGCATTTTCAGAGTTATCGCCGGAACTGAAACTTCATTCCTTGAGGTTATCGCGAAGGACGAAACTTGGGGTTATCTCCGAGGCTGGAATTTATACTCCTGGTGTGTGTTCCGGGGTTAAGACTGAACTTCCGGTAGTATCCAGAATGGATGTGAGCTGTCTTCCAGGGTTATCTCCGAAAGACGAATCGGCCCTCCTGCAATGTTAGTAACAGGTATGCAGAAAATTTCAAGTGTCTACAGTTCCATAATTATCTCTACCACTCATATAACCATATTATAACCTTATTATATTAATAATTTATTTATTTATGTTAAATAAATAAAGTTATTCCTTCCCTTGATTAATTACCACTTAATATATTATAGTTTCATGAAACTTAATATATAGTCACACAAATGTCACACTACACTATATAGTATATTTGTGTTATTGCTTATATGCACATAATTGTCAATATAATATTATTATATTACTAACTTACTTATTTATGTTAAATAAATAAATCATGCACTTCCTTAATTAATTAACACCAATATTAATTAATCCAATCATTGATTAATGTATTTATGGATTTCCATTATTTATCTATATAATTCTTATTATATTTTTTATAGTTATATTTCAAACAATAATAATCACATATTATTAATTAATTACCAAGTAATCAATTTTCTACCACAACCATTATCAATTAATTAATATAACAATTAACAATTAATATTGGTTATTTACGCACTTTATTTCATAGTTTATTAATGTCACACACATCACATAATTGTTTCATTTAATTTTCCAAAGTAGCAGAATTAATTTTTCTCCAATGACCAATTTGGCGCAATTGCTTACTTGATTTATCTTCTTGGACGACGGCAATTTGCTGCGCGTTCCCGACAATGCCAAGATTGGTTTAGCTTAAGCCAGTGTCAACCCCTATTGTCATACTCGTCTTACACGACATGAATTAATGTCCACAAGAGTAATATTACAAGTTTATGATCTTATTGATTACACATATGAAATCACATGATCAACACTATTAATTTTCTAGATTCTCGTTTTAATTTGCTTAACGGATTTCTTCGTTTCACATTATGCCACACAAGGCATTTCACAATTCTCATTATCAATTCGCACTTCTTAATACGCATCGATCAAATACGAGTCACTTGATTTAACCGACTCACAAAATAATAACACTTATATTCACAGAAATATTATTTCCATTAATATATTCATTTAATAATACGTGGAAATTTTCGGGTATTATAGTTAGCTCAAGCCTTCCTCACTCAATACAGCTTTCAGTCTCATATGGCTATTGACCGGTACCAAATTACCATGGTCAAGAAACAGTCCAATGAGTCATTTAGAGAGTATGCTCAAAGGTGGAGGCGCCTTGCTACTCAAGTTAGTCCTTCTATGACGGAGTCAGAAATGGTGATGACTTTCATAGACATACAAGAAGCTCCCTTCTATGAGATAGTCTTAGCTGGCATTGGCAAACCATTTTCTGAAATGATTAAACATGAAGAGATGGCTGAGATGGGATTGAAGTCAGGAAAAATTCAAGACCTAGCCGCTGTGAAAGTTGTTGCTGAGCACATCCAGTCCGGAACTTATGGAAACAACCCCCGGAGGGTCCATTAAAAGAAAGAGGAGGATGTTTCCTTGATACTACAAGGTCAAAAAGGCAGTCAAAACATGCCTATCCAGAGGAGAAACTACTCCCCTTTTCCAGCACAGTCTTCCAACCCTACATTGCCAAAGGGTGGATAAGTCTAACACAATTGAGTGTTCAAACCCCTAGGGGATTCGCTCGAGAATGTTCTCAATCTTCTAACCACTCAGAAGAAAATTACACATCTTCTACTACCAGCCAACCCGAATGGGAAAGGTTACAATGCTACACGGAAGTGTGCTTATCATGTCGGGTTACCGGGACATGACTCTCAGTATTGTTGGGCCTTGAAATAGAATATCTAGGACAAAATCGACAATGGGGAGATTGTGGTGACTAAACCCGACCAACCTCATATGTAAGACAACCCTCTTCCTCAACACAAAGAAGAAGAGGTCAATATGATTAATTAGAGCAGTGGACAAAGTTCCAATTACATTGTTGAATCTTCATAGATCAGCAAAGACGGTGCTGACAAATGGAATTACGCACAGTTCTTATTTATGATGGAACGAAAGATTAAGGCTCTTTGCAAGTAAGTAGACCACTTGGCTGAACTGGTGATCCATCAACACCAAGTCATACGCTAATTAGTTAGTTAGGAGCATGCTAGTCTCCTTCCTTTTGTCATGAATACTCCATCACCGCCTTCAGAAAGTGAAACATTGGAGGATAAAGTTGCAAAAAGAGCAAGTGCCAAAGCCCGTCGGGATTTTTTCGACAAAAGGGAATTTACATACCTTGGCCAACCTATGGAGGAGATATTTCAGATGCTAATTAATGAAGGAAGAATTACATCCCTTTTACCTCCAATCAATCCCCGTTCTAGATGGTTCAAATCCAATGGAGTATACCAGTACCACTCCCACTCTCGCGGTCACAGCACAGAAGAATGTTCGGCACTCCGCCACCTCATTCAGAATTTAATTGACAACGGTGTCCTGCAAATGGCAGATGACGACACTTTGTTACTCAAGAGTGGGAACACATGTCCTACAAAATGGAAGGACGACGTAGCAGTTATATCCGCTGAGGATGATTTGGCTGCCAGACCACTCATAATACAAGCAATTCAACTCAAATGTGCTAACAATCCTTTGAAAGTGGTTGCACCAGAGCCAATTCGCTTGCCATCTAGGCCACAATATCCTTTTGTCAGCTTGAAAAAAGTCCCATGGAATTATGGGCAGGCTGAAGGATCTACCTCACATACAACTGTTGTAGTGTCGAAGGAGAATCCACTGTATCTTCCCCATCGGGTGATGAAGCCTACCATCAAATCAAATGGGAAAGTTCATATGGAGAAAATTGAAGAGTTCCTTCGTACCATGGGCCATAATGAAGCTAAGGTAGTTTTAAGCTTGAGAGAAGCTCCACAACAAATTTTCATACTGGACTTGGTTTTCTCTTCTGAAGATTACAAGAAGATCTTGCTAAGGGTCTTGGAAGAAGCCCATTTACCGAAATCAGTGGATGTGGAAAAATTCCACAATCTGGTTGATCACATTTTTAATAACAATGTGATATATTTCAGTGATGACGACATACCCGCTGAAGGGACTGGTCATTGTAAGCCGTTGCACATAGCGGTTTTGTCCTCCGGATACATGGTAGGAGGAGTCTTGATAGATGGAGGTTCATCTCTGAATATATGTCTTTATGCTACCTTGGAGAAGATGAATATCAACCCCAAGAGGATCAAAAGCATCCATACCGTTATCAAAGCTTTTGATGGGTCCCGAAGAAATGCCATTGGAGAGATTGAACTACCAGTGGAGATTGGTCCACATACATTCAACATATCCTTTCACGTGATCAGAAGAGCCACATGATACAACCTGCTTTTGGGAAGACCGTGGATTCATATGGCTGGAGCCATCCCTTCCACCATTCACCAGCAACTTAAGTACATTATCAACAATAGCCTAGTCATTATTAATGCTGAGCCGGAATGTCCTGAACAAGGTGACATACCACTCATCAGTTTCAATTCAGAAGTTGAGCCGGTCAGTTTCCATACCCTGGGGGTAAGCTACACTCATTACCATCCCATTTGGGCGCCACCTCTCACACCCAAGATTTCTACCGAAGTAATGTCGGCCACTCAAAAGATGATATCATTGGGTCATCAACTTGGACAAGGGTTGGGCAAAGATCAACAGGGTATTAAGCACCCAATTCAAGTTCCCAGTCAAACAGGGACAACTGGATTAGGCTATTCTTCTAGCTCCAGTCACTGGAATCCTCACAAGCACAAACATATTCCTTCATCTTCAGCAATAAGGCGATTATCTCCACCTACCAATCTTAAGCCTATACAATCTCCGGTAAAGGTTCTAGCCCATGTTATGGCTATGCTATTTCCGAAACTGATACCGGTTAAAGCAAAAGAGGTCTTGATTCCTGATCCCGAAGTGGAAGAGAGGGAACAGAAATGTAAACAAGACATCGCCAGGAGTTTGTCTCATCTACGAATCCTTTTTCATGATGAACACACAAATAGATACACTCCAGACGATGATTGTCCCAAAATTATGGTCATCATTCGGGAGAAGGAGGGCGATGATCGTCACATCGTTACTACCACCCACCAGGACTTCACCCTTGACAATTAAAGCAGCACTTCTTGCATTTGTCGCCAAGGGTAAAAAGGGTATAATCCATCTGCCCTGTAGATAGCTTTAACTGCTTACTTTACTGTACAATATTAGCAGTTATTTTATCAGTATATGTTAACACCTTGTATGATTGAACAGTTTCATATATTAAGTGAAAACATATTTTGTTTCAGGACTCTGAATTTAGATGTACATGTACTTGTTGATGAGGTGTCTTTTCTCCACAAGGATTATAACTTTGATGAAAATTTGGACTCAAACTTTATGGAAATACAAGAGGACTTTGAGATACCTCAAGAGATCAAGGAATGGGTCGAAAACAAACCCAAACCAAATCTTGATCAAACCACCTCATTCAATCTCAGAACCTTAGAAAGCCCTAGGTTGATCCAGATTAGTACAGACCTCACCCCAAAGGAATGACATGGTTGCGCTATTAACCTAATTCCAGGATGTGTTTGCATGGTCTCACGAAGACATGGTGGGTTTGTCCACGGACATCATCATCCATCGCCTTCCAATTAAAGAGGGATTCAAGCCAGTCAGGTAGAAGCTAAGGCGATTAAAACCTAAGTGGAGTTTAAAGGTTAAAGAAGAAATTGTGAAACAATTTCAAGTTGGCATCATTATGGTGTCCACATATCCTAAATGGCTATCAAATATAGTCCACATGCCTAAACCAGGAGGAAAGGTACGAGTTTGCGTGGATTACCAGGATCTAAATAAAGCTTGCCTTAAGGATAGCCTTCACATGCCATTTATCCACATTCTCATTGATAATACTACTCAATATGACATGTACTCATTTGCTGATTGCTTTGTGGGGTATCATAAAATCATGGTTGCTGAGGAAGATCATGAGAAAACTGCATTTATCACGCCTTGGGGAACCTTTTGCTATAGATGATTGTTATTCGGCCTCGTTAATGCCGGAGAAACCTACCAGCGAGCTATGATGGCTCTTTTTTCATGATTTAATGCACAAAGAGATAGAGATCTACATGGATGACATCATTGTCAAATCCCGAAGGGAAGAAGACCATCTAGACCATCTCAATAAGCTTTTCAACAGGTTGCGTAAGTATAACTTGAAGTTGAATCCAGCCAAGTGCGTCTTTGGCATTAAGTTAGGCAAGTTGCTAGGTTTCCTAGTCAGCCACAAAGGGATTGAGCTGGATCCCACCAAAATCCAGGCCATCAAGGAAATGCCAATTCCTTAGACAAAGAAGGAAATACGAGGATTTTTGGGAAGAATCAACTTCATTAGCAGGTTCATTTCTCAACTCACATCAACATGTGAGCCTATCTTCAAGTTGTTAAGGAAGAACTCCTCTATGAAATGGAACGATGAGTGTCAAAAAGCCTTCCTTACAATCAAAGAGCAGCTGGTTAACACTCCTATTTTGGTACCACCAAGGGATGATGTTCCCCTTTTTATATACTTGTCCATTAATGACAATGCCAAGGGCTGTATGCTGGGACAAAAAGACGATAGAGGCCAAGAGCGAGCTATCTACTACCTCTGCAAAAGATTCAGCAGCAGTGAACACAAGTACACTCTGATTGAGAAGACTTGTTGTGCTTTAGCATGGGCTTCTATTGTAACGACCCCAAAATTCATATAATTTAATTTTCGACTTCGATCATTAACAATACATTCAACCTCTAATTTTACATCATTAAACGATAATACAACCATTGAAATTTGCAAAATAATTAAAATTTTGTATTACAATTAAAATTTTCTATTACAAACTATTCTCGTTCCCAGAACTTTCAACCTTTACATATAAATATCTCAGAATTATTTTAATACTACAAGAGTTTACATCGCAAAACGATATTACAATTCAACATTAATATATTATTCGGAACTTTAAACATGGTTCAAATAATAATAACTCAGTCAAAGTATATAAATCTTCAAGTATCACATCTGATTTATATCTTTCAAGTAGCACATAACTTTACCTTAAATCTTTAACCTGCAAAAGTGGTTATTTGAAAGGTTGAGCTCGACAGCCCAGGAAAATCTAACAGTTTTCATGCATCACATAGCATATAATAACATGCTCAATATACATCTCATAAACATTGGACTAACATAACATACATGTTGTAGTTCATATAACAAGTATAAAGATTGAGTTCCTTACTCAATCATCATTCATTACTCAATCAACGTAGTCATAAATTGACTTTGACATTTCATACTTTCAAAATTAATATAACACATCATGCTATTTGCAATAAAGATTTCAAACAGTTCATCATCAAATTCACATAGCAAATAGGAACTGAAAGACTTGTCTTGATCGTTGTTTACCAATAACAGTTTAATAGCTTACAGTTATCTGCACTTCACGTGCCTTACACAATTACATAATCATACACATCAACTATTAGTCACATAGCAACGCATAGTCGTTGTAATGTAAACTTTACTCTATATCTCATAAGTCCGATGACATCCAACTTTGGATATGCTATAAACATCATATTAACCTATTTTTAAAAGTTATTGGACACCCATTTCGGATAAGATAGACAGTCCAAAATTGTGTTCAAAAAGGGGCATTCAAAACTATTTTTCATTCTTTCCCAGCTTTACCCTCTCTCGCTAAAACAGTCATAACTTTTCCGTTTCAAAACATTTTTGAGCAATTCTTGAGCCCACGCGAAGCTAACTTCAACGAATACAAATTTTATTCTTTGACCTTTTCCAAATTCTAAACACAGAATTCTATAAAATTAGTTCAAGGTGACTGCCCCGAGTTGGTTAGACAGTTTTGGTGCGACTACTTTGAATGGTCATAATTCTTTGTTCCGAAGTCGGAATTAGTCTGTTCTGGAGTCTATGGAAAGCTTATTCAGTGTACTATAACATACCAAATGCCCAGAATTTTTTAAACAATCTAGCTAACCCCTAATTTTCGTTTTTGGATCAGCAGTCCACTCGTTTTTCGGACTTCTTGTTTTGACATCCAAAATTTGCCTCGACTCGTTCCAACCCAACTTTCTTTACAAATAAGTCTTATTTAACATAATCAGACTCATCTAAGGTCTCGGATCCATATCTCTAATTACAATTATAAGAACTCATTTACATAATAAATTCCAAGCTAAAATAAACATAGTAAACTAACTAGTTTACTAACAAAGCTAACTAAAATTCCAAAATTTAAACTTTAACTAACAAACTAAATACAATATTTAAAATAATAACATTACCAAAAATTAAATAAGAAACATACCCGAAAATACGATTTCCATAAACTGAATACGCACTTCGACGCCAAAATTTAACTAAGGAGGTCTTTAAAAAAAGTCCTTCCACAACAAAGCCTTACTCAAAATTGGAGGCCTTATTATTGGTGAATGAAACAAAGGATCAAGCCTTCTATTTATAGGTTTAGCAAAGGTTAAATTTCTCAATTTAGTTGATGTGAGACTTGATTTATACTAATTCAAATTTGTTTATACTAATTTTTCCTATTTTCAACATGCTAAGTGTATTCATTAATCACGGATTCGTTTCTTAACCAATTCGATCCGTTCAAGTTGCGTTGTTTTCGTTTTATAGAGGAGAACAACAATCATCCATCAATTTAAAGTTTCCATCACGAATTCATCATCAACTTTAGTCCCAAAGTACACCAAAACACACACTACAATCAAAACCCAAATTCCTCTTCTTTAGTATAAATACATGAATTTGATTTCTGAAAATTTGTTTCTAGATGACCATTATCAAATTATAAATATCTAATAACATATATAATATCGTAACCCACAAATTCATTAACCAAAACTCCAATTTTAAAATAAACTCAAGAACACAAAAACTAGAAATATAAACTAGATTATGTACCTTTAATTCCTTAAGAAATAAAATTAACCTTATCAGTAAAATTATAATTTCTATTCAACCATTATAATCATAACATTATTTAACAAATTCTCACTCCTCTAATTTAATTATTTAATTAAATTAGAATATCACAATTATACTCGCATAATAAAATAAGTATAAATCTCATCTATTTTATCACACTTAAATAAACTATCTCATAACAATTTTCATCAAATATTTATTTAATACCATAAATATTCATTTTATTCATAAAGTTTCCAACTAAAATATTTAATGTACTTAATAAATATTTTACTCGCATTATACTAACATTTACATTTTCATGCAATATATTACCTTCTAACTTTATTAAATCAATTATACTTGTATTAATTCACTATTTTAATTAAGTGAATTATTTACACTATTTATGAAACTTAACTCATAATAATTTCCATTGCCCACAAGTCATAATAATTAAAATTATATTATCTCATAACATAATTTCAACTTAATTAAATTAACTAATATTATTTAATTTCTTTAATTGTTTAATTAACTATTAAATCTCATATTCTCCAACATATGAATATATAATTCTCTTCACACCAAATCACATAATTCAAAATATATACACCTTATAATAAGAATTTTAATTATTAAATTCTTATTTTAATAACTTATGAAAATTCGGGTTGTCACATCATTCCCTCTTTATAAGGATTCCGTCCTCGGAATCAAAGAAACCTCCTTTACTCGGTTTTCACCAAATCTCTTTTCAAAATTTACTCGGGATATTATATTCACCCGTTCTTCTAAGAATTTCATCCTCGAAATTTTATCTATTAATCTTTATTTATTCAATCTATCAAAATAGATTTTACGTTAATACTTTATTCAGTCATTGGGTTCTATAACCACTTTCTTTCCACAAAGATCTTTCTACAATTATTAACTTTTCTATTAAAAGTTTTATATTATTCTTTGATAACTCATCTCCTTCTCACTTCAAAATTTCTTTTCTCACTTATTCAATATATTCATCATTCAGTGTTGCATTCTACGACTTACTTCTTTCTAAGGAATATCATCCTTACCACATTCGCCTTTTAGAATAACAAGAATCTTCCACAATTGCTCAATAATTGGGAAGCATTATGAATAACTCTAGAATTTAAAAGATTCCAAATCATGCTAAGGGGTCACAAGACCTTGAACTACGTCCACGGTTATAAGTACTCTTTCAACTTAATTCTTAACAGTCATTAGACTATAGGGACTCCCGTACGTATGGTGTTAAGCCCTTCATATGATGTATTGTGCACAAACATCTAAACGCATCGCGTTAAAATAATTCCTCCATAATAGGGTTGTTCTTCTCAGTTTTTAGAGATGTAATTGAGGGTCACAAGACCACAAACTATGTCCACGATTACAAGTAATCTTTCAACTTTAACCTTAAAAGTAATACTGTTGGGACTCCCCGTACTTAGGGTGATCAGCCCTTCGTACCATGTATTGTGCACAAACATCTAAACGCATTGCGTAAAATAACTCCCCTATAATAGGGTTGTTCATCTCAACTTTTTAACATCTGAATTAGCACCAAAACAATTTGGTTTGACATAACTTCTCAAGAAACGCTTGAATTTCATGAACATCTTTTAATATTCGTCTAGTTGAATCAAATAGTATAGACTTCTACAATAATTCGGATATCAATCGAAATATACATATATATATATATATATATATATTCTCATATCTTAAAGAAATCTAAAAAATCTTTTTATGACGTCATGATACCGCACTGTATTTATAGTCCGTTTGAGGATTCCGTCATTTGGTGATTTTATCATACTACATCATACCATAGTGGGCTGACGATCCTTAGATCACATCCAACACTAAGTAATACTGCATTGATGACTCCATTGTTTTTATCATCTCTGCACCAGGTTCCATGATGCATTGATGATATAAAAATACATTTGATATATTTCAAATCATTTTGTCTAGCCAAAAGCAATTAGCATGAGACATACGAACAACAATATTGTTTTTAAAACTCATTGGTTTCATCATTTGATCCAATGTTTTTCAAGAAAATAGAAGTGCAAACATCAGCACGAAGTCAATAAATTTCGAAAGTCTAGCATAACTAGTAGATTTAGAATATCCAGGTGTCCATCAACTTCAAAATTTACTCCATTACTTCATTACTTAACTAATTCTTTTTATTTCTAGCACCACTAATGCTCTTATACTAAATATTCTTGTATTTCAACTTACAATCTTCCTATATCCCAAGTATAGTTCATCAAACTTATCGCACATTGGAAGTTCAGGAACTTGCCACAATTATATGAGTTTAAGAACTTATCCTAGTCAGACTATAGGCGTCCATTCGCTGAGGGGTTCAAAACATACCATATTATTATGAGTCACGAACTTACCATATGCATTAGTTTTAAAAACCGCACCTAATCCTAATAATATCTGACTAATCTTAATAGTTTCTAACTATCAAATATACACATGTGAAATGAATCACATTTTCACCACATATACATTGATAGCGCGACACCAACATTCCAATGATTATCAATGGGATAAACTGAGTGCATGCACAAAACCCTCGCCCATACAAAGGTTTGTACAACTCAACCATCACATGAGTCCTCAATTGAAATCCCCACTTAAATCTATCTTTCTTATAACTTGCTCTTTGCTCAATACGAGTTTTTCGTACCTCATCATTTATAACTCCTCGCGAGTTTACCTCGTACTATTTCATAGTACATTTTCTTCATAGCATCAAGCTATAATTATTCAAACATTACAAACCATCTTTGTTTTATAACTTAAATAGATCACGTCGTGATCTTATTTTATAATCATCTCCCTTAAATTTTTTTTTTTTTTTTTTTTTGATAATGTGGGGTTTCCGGATCGCAACCCGACTAATCCCCCCAGCCCAATACCAGAGCGGGTTTTTGCTACCCGACTTGCGCTTGAAGACTGTAAGCCACCACGACCATTTCTGGCCTACATTTGTTGCTAGCGGGGATCGAACTGACGACGTCCGGGTTTACGGCTCGCCTCCAATCAATCCTTAACCGCTGCGCCAAATAAGATGGTTACCTTAAAATTCTTTTCTTAACTCGTGATCGTTGTTTACCAATAACAGTTTAACAGCTTACAGAGTTATCTGCACTTCACGCGCCCTACACAATTATATAATCATACACATCAACTATTAGTCACATAACAACGCATAGACTATATAATGTAAACTTTACTCTATATCTCATAAGTCCGATGACATCCAACTTTGGATATCCTATAAATATCATATTAACCTATTTTTAAAAGTTATTGGACACCCATTTCTGATAAGATAGACAGTCCAAAACATTGTTCAAAAAGGGGATTTCAAAACAATTTTTCATTTCTTTCCCAGCTTTACCCTCTCTCGCTAAAACAGTCATAAGTTTTCCATTTCAAAACATTTTTGAGCGATTCTTGAGCCCACGCGAAGCTAACTTCCAGGACTACAACTTTTATTCTTTGACCTTTTCCAAATCCTAAACACAAAATTCCATTAAATTAGTTCAAGGTGACTGCCCCGAGTTGGTTAGACAGTTTTGATGCAACTACTTTGAATGGTCATAACTCTTTGCTCCTAAGTCAGAATTAGTCCGTTCTAGAGTCTATGGAAAGCTTATTCAGTGTACTATAACATACTAAAAGTCCAGAATTTTCTAAACAATCTAGCTAACCCCTAATTTTCGTTTTTGGATCACCAGTCCACTAGTTTTTCGGACTTCTCGTTTTGACATCCAAAACTCGCCTCGACTCGTTCCAACCCAACTTTCTTTACAAATAAGTCTTATTTAACATAATCAAACTCGTCTATGGTCTCGGCTCCATATCTCTAATTACAATTATTAGAACTCATTTACGTAATAAATTCCAAGCTAAAATAAACATAGTAAACTAACTAGTTTACTAACAAAACTAACTAAACTTCCAAAATTTAAACTTTAACTAACAAACTAAATACAATATTTAAAATAATAACATTACCAAAAATTAAATAAGAAACATACCTGGAAATACGATTTCAACAAACTGAATACGCACTTCCACGCCAAAATTTAACTAAGGAGGTCTTTATAAAAAGTCCTCCCACAACAAAGCCTTACTCAAAATTGGAGGCCTTGTTATTGGTGAATAAAACAAAGGATCAAGCCCTTCTATTTATAGGTTTAACAAAGGTTAAATTTCTCAATTTAGTTGATGTGGGACTTTATTTATACTAATTCTAATTTGTTTATACTAATTTTTCCTATTTTCAACATACTAAGTGTATCATTCTTCACGAATTCGTTTCTTAACCAATTTGATCCATTCAAGTTGCGTTGTTTTCGTTTTATAGAGGAGAACAATAATCATCCATCAATTTAAAGTTTCCATCACGAATTCATCATCAACTTTAGTCCCAAAGTACACCAAAACACACAGTACAATCAAAACCCAAATTCCTCTTCTTTAGTATAAATACATGAATTTGATTTCTGAAAATTTGTTTCTAGATGACCATTATCAAATTATAAATATCTAATAACATATATAATATCGTAACCCACAAATTCATTAACCAAAACTCCAATTTTAAAATAAACACAAGACCACATAAACTAGAAATATAAACTAGATTATGTACCTTTAATTCCTTAAGAAATAAAATTAACCTTATCAAGAAAATTATAATATCTATTCAACCATTATAATCATAACATTATTTAACAAATTCTCACTCCTCTAATTTAATTATTTAATTAAATTAGAATATCACAATTATACCCGCGTAATAAAATACGTATAAATTCCATCTATTTTATCACACTTAAATAAACTATTCCATAACAATTTTAATCAAATATTTATTTAATACCATAAATATTCATTTTATTCCATAAAGTTTCCAACTAAAATATTTAATGTACTTAATAAATATTTTACTCGCATTATATTAACATTTACATTTTCATGCAATATATTACCTTCTCACTTTATTAAATCAATTATACTTGTATTAATTCACTATTTTAATTAAGTGAATTATTCACACTATTTATGAAACTTAACTCATAATAATTTCCATTGCCCATGAGGCATAATAATTAAAATTATATTATCTCATAACATAATTTCAACTTAATTAAATTAACTAATATTATTTAATTTCTTTAATAGTTTAATAATTATTAAATCGCACATTCTCCAACATATGAATATATAATTCTCTTCACACCAAATCACATAATTCAAAATATATACACCTCATAATAAGAATTTTAATTATTAAATTCTTGTTTTAATAACATATGAAAATTTGGGTTGTCACATCCTTCCCTCCTTATAAGGATTCCGTCCTCGGAATCAAAGAAACCTCCCTTACTCAGTTTTCACCAAATCTCTTTTCAAAATTTACTCGGGATATTACTTTCACCATTTCTTCTAAGAATTTCGTCATTGAAATTTTATCTATTAATCTTTATTCATTCAATCTATCAAAATAGATTTTACGTTAATACTTTGTTCAGTCATTGGGTTCTATAAACACTTTCTTTCCAAAAAGATCTTTCTACAATTATTAACTTTTCTATTAAAAAATTTACATTATTCTTTGATAACTCATCTCCTTCTCACTTCAAAATTTCTTTTCTCACTTATTCAATATATTCATCATTCAGTGTCGCATTCTACGACTTACTTCTTTCTAAGGAATATTATCCTTACCACATTCGCCTTTTAGAATAGGAAGAATCTTCCATAATTGCTCAATAATTGGGAAGCATTATGAATAACTCTAGAATTTAAAAGATTTCAAATCATGCTAAGGGGTCACAAGACCTTGAACTACGTCCACGGTTATAAGTACTCTTTCAACTTAAACCTTAACAGTCATTAGACTATAGGGACTCCCGTACTTAGGGTGTTAAGCCCTTCGTACGATGTATTGTGCACAAACATCTAAACGCATCGCGTAAAAATAATTTCCCCATAATAGGGTTGTTCTTCTCAGTTTTTAGAGATGTAACTGAGGGTCACAAGATCACGAACTATGTACAAGATTACAAGTAATCTTTCAACTTTAACCTTAACAGTAATATTGTAGGGACTCACCGTACTTAGGGTGATCATCCCTTCGTACCATGTATTGTGCACAAACATCTAAACGCATTGCGTAAAATAACTCCCCTATAATAGGGTTGTTCATCTCAACTTTTCAACATCTGAATCTGTACCAAAACAATTTGGTTTGGTATAACTTCTCAAGAAACGCTTGAATTTCATGTACATCTTTCAATATTCATCTAGCTGAATCAAATAGCATAGACTTCTACAATAATTCAGAAATCAATCAATATATATATATATATATATATTCTCATATCCCGCGTGGATCTTCTCAAGTACGTGTTCAGTAAACCCATATTGAATCGTCGACTGTCCAGATGACAGTTGATCCTACAACAATTTGACATCGTTTACGTGACGTAAAAGTCCATTAAAGGTCAATGAATTGCGGATCAACTGGCCACCGCACCTGCATGGGATTTCAAACCCTTGGAAACGTACTTCCCCGATGAAGGGGTAATGACGGTGCAACAACACCATCAGTACAATGCATGCCGTACGTGGAAAATATATTTTGATGGAGGTGTTAACATGGAAGGTTCTGAAGCTAGAGCAGTTCTAGTATCCGATATGGGGAGCGATATCCGTCATTGGTCAAATTGGCAGCTTATCGGCACCAATAACACAAACCGAGTATGAAGGCTATATCATGGGACTCAAACTTGCCCAATCAATGGGTATCAGGCGGTTAACTAACTTTGGGGATTCAGAATTAGTAATCGACAGACTACATGAATCTATCACATTAAAGAGCTATATTTGCTGCCTTACCATCGGTAAGTTTTACAGATGGCTTCGGAGTTTGAAGAAATAAACTTCCTCCACATTCCTCAGAATAGGAATGATTTTGCGGATGCACTAGCAACTTTGGCCTCCTTGATCAACATACCTGAGAAGGAAAACATGCCAAGCATCCCACTTGCCCTACAAAAGGCTCCAGCCTATGGGAATTACATTAGAGAAGTATCAGATGAACTACCTCCCATCCAACACCCTTGGTATCAGTATATCAAGGAGTACTTGCGAGATGGATCTACACCCGCTCAGGCGAGCTCGACTGAAAGAAGGCGGATCCATCGAATGGCTATGAAATTCTACCTGAGCGGAGATGCACTCTACACGCGAGAGTATGAATTACAACTTGCCAATCTGTAGGCGGTCTATCCCTTTTCCTAACAAGACTAGGAGTGTAGTATACTTGTACTGTTTGAGTTGGTAAAATAAACGGTTCATTGCAGTACGCAGACCTATGGAGGTCAATATCGACGATTCCATGTCTGTCAACACGTATCCCTTTTTCTGAATCAAACCAACGGCACTTGAACAAGTGAATACGACCCCCGTACGTGCCCTTATGCGACAACTCTACGATTTCCTCCAACTTCCCATAAAAGGCAAGACCAAGCTCATTGTAACTGCCTCCTTGGACACACACTCTAGAGTTCGTTTTTCTTTTACCGCGCCCATATGCCTTTGTATGAAATTCACAACCATTTATTTTGTAACCATTATACTGACTTGGTCCCTCGCTCTCGTCCCATATCTAGGACTTGTACATTAGCCTAAATCGTTGATCCCTCAATCAAAGCCTACAAAAACTCCATCTTATTAAATGAAGTCATAGTTAACATGGAGTATATATATATATATATATATATATATATATATATATATATATATATATGTCGTGCTTAAGAAATTGAACTTACTTTGTCCTTTAGCCAAAGTGTAAATTTTTTATCACGATTAATTTGAATATCTTTATCAGTTATGCCGTGATGCTTCACTTTTAACTCGTCATCGTACAATCTATACCATGTTATAAACATTAACATATTGGAATAAATTTTCAACTTAAAAGATAAATTATCAAGTTTACATGTGTACCTCACAAATTCGTCAATCTCTTTGCAATTGAGAAGAATGTAAGTATGTGCAGCATGTAATTCTTGCTCAGAGAGGAATATGCGCTTCCCTTTTCCATAAGCGTGACCCGATAGACCAAATACAGAGAGCCGACCATTTAGTTCAACACTTCCCCCATCATCATGTCCCGATACTCGATTGGCCTTTGTCAAGACTTCGTCCGAAAAATAGTCTGAGACAAACGTAGATATCTCATCAAAACTGTATGCCTCACATATCGACCCCTCGACATAAGCTCTATTCTTCACCTTTCTCTTAAGGTTTCCCATCACCCTCTCGAAAGGGTACATCCATCTATATTGAACTAGACCCCCAACACGAGCATCATAGGGAAGATAGATTTGCAAATGCTTCATGGAGTCAAAAAAACCAGGTGGGAATATTTTTTCCAGTTTACACGTGATCTCTATGATGTTCTTCTTAAGTACAGACATGTCCTTCTCATTTAATGATTTTGAACATAAGTCTTTGAAGAAACGACTAAGATCCGTCAATGCATCCCATATTGGTTTATCAAGCAGATCCCGAAATGTTATAGGCATGAGTCTCTCCATGAACACATGACAGTCATGACTCTTCATCCCTTGCAATTTCCCACCCGTAACATACCTTGCAATGTTTGACGCATATCCATCTGGTAGTTTCAGAGACTTAACACATGTGCACACATCTTCAACTTGCTTTTTGGACAATGTGTACCTTGCATACGGTTTGACAATCTTACCATTAGGAGATTCATAAAGTTCTAATCCAGGACGCTTACAAATATCTTTCATGTCCAAACGTGCCTTATCGTTATCTTTTGTCTTCCCCGTAACATTCATCACGGTGTTAAACACATTGTCAAACACATTTTTCTCAATATGCACCACATCTAGATTATGACAAATCAAATTTGTAGACCAATAAGACAGTTCCCAAAAGATGCTTCTCCGAACCCAGTTATGAGATTCGCCAAACCCATTCATTATGTTTGTGGCATCAATCTTACCAAATGGGATAACTGGCAATCTCATCACACGATCTTGCATCTCCATTCCCGACAATCGCGGTGCAGGCATATCATTGTCTACTTTCCCTTTTCTGAAGAGTTCTCTATTTCTTCGAAACGGGTGATCTACCGGCAAGAACCGACGATGACAGTCAAACCAACAAGGCTTTCGACCTTTTGATAGATTAAACGACTTTGTATGCTCCATACAATACGGACAAGCCAACTTCCCGTGTGTAGTACTCCATCCAGCTGACATACCATAAGCTGGGAAGTCACTTATAGTCCACATAACCGCTGCCCTAAGGTTGAAATTTATTTTCGTTGCAACATCCCAAGTCTGTACTCCATCCTCCCACAATACCTTCAACTCGTCTATAAGAGGTCTCAAGTAAACATCTAAGTTCTTTCCAGGACTCTTAGGACCAGGAACCACGAGTGAAAGAAACAAATATGGCTATTTCATACACATCCAAGGAGGCAAGTTGTACAGAGTAACAATCACAGGCCAACATAAGTACGGAATAGCTGAGTGGCCAAACACATTGAAACCATCGGTGGACAATCCAAGCCTCACATTTCTAGGTTCCAATGCAAACCCAGGATGTGCTAAGTTGAAATCATTCCAAGCCCCGCCATCTCATGGATGATTTAGTTCTCCATCTTTAGTTGGAGATTTCGCATACCAACTCATATGTTCACCGTTTTCCTTCCCATGTGCCCACCAGCATTCTTTGTAATTTTTCATGAACCTAGAAATAAGTAAATGATAGTTTACCACGTCTCTGTCCATATAATTTACATTCTTACACTTCAAACATGGACATCGTATCTGCAACTGACCATTCATAGATTCCGGGTGACTATACGCATACTCCAAAAACACTTGGCAATCAGCTCTAAATTCAGCTGTAGCACCTATTTGGGCACTTGACTTTCGTCGTGCCATCCAACTATGGTCTGAATAGAGGTCCATGATTCCACCATGCCTCTACTATGCATAACATGAGCTTATTAAGGCATAGTATGATTGTAAGCATATGACTTGAGTATACTTGTAACCATATGACTTGAGCATACTTGTAAGCATATGATTAACATTTAAGCATACTTGTAAGCATATGACTTGAGCATATATACTTGTAACCATATGACTTGAGCATACTTTTAAGCATATGACTTGAGCATAATTGTAAGCATATGATTAACATTTAAGCCATACTTGTAAGCATATGACTTAAGCATACTAGCTAGTAAGCATATGACTTGAGCTCGTTAATATTATAAATGTTCGCAACTACCCGACCAACAAAAAAATTTGGCCAGAGTCTCCCCTATAATATGGACTAGCCACATGCACGACGACATGTATATATGGTCATTTCTAGGCACCCAAGACACAAACCAAGAGAAATATACAAATTCCCAATATAAATGGATCAATCCACCATTTGTACAAAATGGCAGAATTAATTAGCATGTCTTAAGTGTATTTGTTCATAAGTGTACTGTTGGGGGCATGCATTATAATTGAATTTCTTGGCAGTCCTCTAAAATTCTATAGTGTAGACTTGACATGGTACTCATGAAAGTATTATGCATACAAGCCAATCATGTATGATGATAATGCATATACTGTGTAATCAATCTTATTTATTTATTAATAAAAGAATTATTTATTAAAGGCATTTATTATCTACATGGTGTTGTTTTAATAATATGTGATAAACCCATAGTTTTAAGCAACGCTTTTAGAATAATGATGATGATCATTCTAATGAGATCTAAATTCTTAGTAAGCTTAAAACTAAAATAGTTCCCAATCATTGGATTACTAAATTGGGGATTAGTGAATCCGGATAGATTGGTACATACGTTAACTTTTCATTGGATGAGGATGATTGATCTCATGATCATTTGTGTGGAGACACTAAAGCAAGTATGTAGGTGCTTATTAGAGAATAAGTTCACTGAATGTGACTCGCTAAGGAATACCTAATGGAGTTTTACTTACCTGTCAATAGGAATTCCTGTAGTTATAGTAGTACAAATGATCCTTAGACTTGAGATCATCATAGTATCTTATATATAATGAATTACACTTTGACTTATTCCTTAAGACTCTTAGAGTATATCAAAGGGTATGCTTGGGTGTAATAAGTTATATATGAAGATAATGAATGATCAATAAAGAATCTACCACTTCTAGTAAAAGGAGAAATGTCCTATGTGATTCGATAAATGACAACCCAGGAATCCTTGGCCAAGGTGGAATGAAATTAGAAAGTAGTTTCTAATTTGCATTCATTGGGAGTTGTTCATTTAGGAATCGAAATACATATAATTAAATAAAATAAGACTTGACAAAGAATTCCATGTCTTATATTTAATTGGGACATAGTATGGTGGAAGGATTGAATTATCACGGTAACTATTTACTCAAAGGTTCTTTTATGATTAATGTTGAAATCTATATTATCCGGAAAGTTGTTGATCGCTAGGGAGGCTTATCCCTATTGTAGAATAAATATTATTTATTTAAATAAATTATTTGTTTAATTTATTTATTTAAATGAGATTAGAATTGTTCTAATTGATTTATTCACAACCGGGTTTAATATGGAGAACCTAAAGGGTCACACCATAAAAGGAAGAATAATTATTTAAGAAGTTAATGGCATAATTGTAATAATATATTAAGTATATTTAATTTAATCTATGGTGATAGAATAAATTAAATAGCTTAATATTTATTATTTAATATTTTAGAAATATTAAATATAAATTAATAAGAGGAGTCTTATTAATATTATTATAATTATTATTATTTTAATTTCTAAAAGGTTTAGGAATTAATTTAATATTAGTACTCTCATTTATTCCTAATTGGATTAGGAAAGAAAATTAGTTAAAGGAGTTTAACTAATTATCCCTAATAGGATTAGGGAGCCCATTTAATTAAAAGAGTTTAATTAAATAAATTATACCTTATTTTAATTAAAATAGGGTTATATAATATCTTTATAAGAGGAGTCTTATATTAGATATGAGATATACGTAATTCCTAGATTTGGAGAGTACACCCCTTTTCTTATTCAGATAGGAAAAACTAGGGTTTGAGCCAAATTCCTTCTTCTTGAAAAATTCCTCTTCCTTGGTGGATCACCTATAGAGGCCATACACTTGGGTGGCTTACATTAATCAAAAGGAAGGAATCAACCCGGAGATTCAAGGAGATCGCGGAGAAGTAGGAGGTGAACTCGTACCTGAAGAAGCTCGTTTCTACAAGGGTATGATTTCATAATTTCTTATTCTTCGTTTTAATTAATAATATGCATAAAGGATGATCCGGGTAATTGGTTTGTGAAAAATTTTAAAATCTGATTTTATCTCGCTTCCGCTATATTTTGCAATTTGATTGCTACTCTGATTTTCATTAAAACCTAACAGTGGTATCATGAGCCAAACTTTATGCGAATTATTAATTATTTTGATTCCATGTATGTATGGGTATGTATTTAGAATAATTTATTGGGCATAATTTATTGTATAAAATTATTATCTTACCGAAAAAAAAAAAAAAAAATTTGGAATTCGGTAATTCGGTGTAATTTTTTTTTTTGGTGTTGTTCACTTTATATATATATTATATATATATAAACCGAACATGGCAGTCACTTTAATTTACAAGGAATCCGTTTGCACCTGCTTGGTCATGATTGCCGAAATAAAAAAAAAGGTGCAAAACGTGATACAGCCAATTTTTTTTTTTTTTTGGCGTGAAACAAGGAGTCCGGCCATTTAGCAAAACAAAATTTGTCCAGAAAATTTTGTAATCATACTGCAACTCACAAGGCCATCACATTGACCGAGGCGCAAAAGCAGGTCCGGAATTTTTTAAAAGAGTTGGACTTTTTATTATATATATATATATATATAATTGTTATATATATATATATTAATTTTAATAATTTTATAATTAAATAAAAGAGTTTATTTTAATTTTGAAATTAGATTTCATGCAACATAAAATTGCCCATTAAATGATACTCATATATATATGGAATGATTTAATTTATTGATACATATGATGATATGTATGATAATAAATGGGATTGATTGTGGACAATTGACCAATATGATTGGATTTATTTTAGTTGGATGTTTTGAATGAATGGGTTTTATTAAATGGGGTCTGCGTACCTCGTCTTTTCTGGTTTTCTTCTTGATGTAAATTCTATCTCTCTCCTATGTAACCCCTTGACTGCTGATCAAGGTTTCTATTTAAATTAAATAGTTTAATGTAATAGGATTAGTTAGAATTTTTTTTGAAGAACCGGAGATCAAGGAGCACTTGAAGACCCGTTTGTAATGGAGCCCGAGTTTAAATGTAATAGTTATATTTAAATGTTTATTCTTTGCACCTTGGGGAGCTTGACCTTTTGGTTCACTTGGTGGCTCTAGTGAACCAAACTAGAATAAAAGTCCATAATCAATCCGGGTAGAATATAGTATTCTATATGTGCATGCTAGTATTATATATATTATGTATTATGCAAACATGCTTCGCATGTTTAATAATATAATACGCGTATTTATATATATATTTGCATGCCTACTAAACAAGATGAGACAAATAATAACAAATCCCTCAAAGTTTTTTATTAAGTCTTAAGCGCTCAAAGATATTTAGAATATCGAACGTCGCCTTCTAGCATGATAAAATTAATAGAGTATTAAATATTTAATATGAGTTTGTTGTGTCACCACAAGGCAAGTATTAAGCATTTAAGATGTTAATTTATCACATTTGATGCTTATAAAGAAAATTGAACAATATTGTTTTGTTGTGTCACCATAAGGGCGATATATTTTCTTTTTTTGAATATATGGAAGTGCTTGGTTGGACTTAACTTAGATAATTTTGATTCTGGATGTGCCACCACTTGATCAAAATAATCCAAGAGGCAAAACACAAGGAGTTACATGTTGATGTAATTGACAAGGAGTTGTCTACCTATTTATTTATATATAGTTTGTTGTGTCACCACAAGGCTATATATATTTGAATTGGGATCCTTATTCTCACTAGCAAAAACTTTAATTAGATTTTGCCAACTATATATATGAGGGTAATATAGTTTGAAGAAAATAGTGGGAGATACCAATATAAAATAAGACCTAATTTATTTTGGTAATTAATAAATGAATGTTTGCTAAAATATTGTCTTTTTACATGCGAAATTTTGAAAATGTCACATTCACTAATTTCACTACTGAAGCATACTTGATGCTAACAAACCGGCCATTTAACCAACTATACTAACTGAATCGGTTGAGAAATCGAGAATAGTTCTCACCACTTTGAAAAGATTTCTTATGTCCTAAATTCGCCAGCACTGAAAAAGTTGCGAGAGATTCGACCTCGAGGAAGAGATTGCTACTTTTAAGCGGTGGCAAGATGATACATCTGTGGCTCAATGCATCATGCTCGCATCCACGAGTAACGAGCTTCAATCACAAGATGAAAACATGGATGCTCCTACTATGCTACCGCACCTTGGAGAGTTGTATGGTGAGCAAAGTAGGGCTGCTAGATATGAAATATCTAAGGAGCTCTTCCGATCTCGGATGACCGAGGGCACTACTGAATTGAGACTCATGTCCTAAAGATGATCAATCGATTGAACGTCTTGGACAAACTTGGGTTCGTCATGGATGGGGAGTTGAGTCAAGATTTAGTCTTGCAGTCACTCCTGCACACCTTCTCACAATTTGTTGTGAATTTTCACATGAATAAGTTGGATGTCGACTTGCTCAATTACTTAACATGTTGAAAACTCGCTCAAGGTCACTTCCCATCCAAGAAGAACCATGTCTTCTTCGGTGGATGATTCTTCCAAGAAAAGGAAGAGGCCCAAGGTATCTTCTCGAAGGAAGAAATCCAAGAAGGCTAAGGAAAGGCGAAAGTGAAGGATCAAAGGAAACTGATCCAAATTAGCAAAGGAATTTGCTTCCATTGCAATAAGCCGGGTCATCGAAGAGGAACTGCAAGGATTATCTTGCATCAAAAGCGTAAGAAGCTTGGAGAAGCTTGAATCCTAATCAAGGTTTGTTTATGATTGAAATTAATTTTTCTGAAAGTCAATCTTCTACTTGGGTATTGGATACCGGATGTGGTTCTCACATATGTAATAATATGCAAGGACTGGTCAGAAGTAGAAAGCTGAGCAAGGATGAGGTTGTCTCTACGAGTGGGAAATGGAGCAAAGGTTCTTTGCATTAGTCAGTAGGGACTTATTGTTTAGCACCGCCTACTGGGCAAGTTCATTAATTTAAATAATTGTTATTTTGTTCCAAATATCATTAGAAACATTATTTCTATCTCTGTATTGGATATGGATGGTTTTAATATTATAATAAAGAACAACAGTTGTTCCATTTATAATGATAATGTTTTATATGGTGTTGGTAATTTGCGAAATGGACTTTATATACTTGACTTGCATGAAAATATATTTCAAATTGAACAAACTAATAAAAGGAAAAGAGATGATGTTAATTATACCTTCATGTGGCACTGTAGACTTGGTCATATTAATGAAACAAGATTATCCAAGTTGCATAAAGATGGGCTCCTAGAGCTATCTGATTATGAATCATATCCAACTCCGTGAATCTTGTCTCATGGGTAAAATGACTAAATCTCCTTTTAGTGGAAAAGGAGAAAGAGTTACTGAGTTGTTAGCGTTGGTACACACGTATGTATGTGGACCTATGACAACGATCGCATTTGAGGAGGGTATTCTTATTTTATTACATTCACCGATTTACCACTCTAGATTTGGATATGTGTATTTAATGAAATACAAATCAATCATTTGAAAAGTTCAAAGAGTTCGAAGTGAAGTTGAGAAGCAAACCGGTAAGAGTATTAAGATTCTTCGATCCGATCGAGGAGGAGAATACTTAAGTGGTGAGTTTCTCAATTGTCTCAAAGAAAATGGTATAATCTCACAATGGACTCCACCGTGGACGCCACAAATGAATGGTGTATCTGAAAAGGAGAAATCGAACATTGTTGGACATAGTTCGATCTATGATGAGCTTTTACCGACCTTCCAGCTTTCCTTACGGGGATATGCCTAGAATCGGTACGCATACCTACTTAACAAGGTACCTACAAAATCCGTCCCCAAGACCCCATATGAGTTATGGATAGGGGAGAAACCAAATCTTAAGCATGTTAAGACTTGGGGTTGTCCAAATTTTATGTCAAAAAAGTTTGAAAACGATAAGTCAGCAGACTAGATCGACAAATGTAGATTTGTGGGATACCCTAAAGAAACATCGGGGTATTATTTCTATCATCCAACCGATCAAAAGGTGTTTGTTGCGAAACATGCGCTTTCTTGGAAAAGGAGTTTATCCTTGAAGGGGTCGATTGGGAGTAGATATATCTTGAAGAAGTTCAAGAACCACAAAATACTACGAGATCAAAGTGAGGTACCTAACCAAGTAGAGATTCCTTCATACCACACCCTATTCAGAAATCTGAAGAGTACCAAAGATACCAGACAGGTATGGACTTGTCATAGAAGATGACAATGAGGTAATGATCATAGATGATGATGATCCATTGAATTACTGAACAAAGCTATGAGTAGTAAAGACTCGGAGAAGTGGCAAGAAGCCATGAAATCCGAGATGGACTCCATGTATGAGAACCAAGTATGGACTTTGGTCTCACCACCACGAAGGCATTAAGCTTTATTGGGTGTAAATGGGTCTTTAAAAGAAAGACCGGAGCAGATTTGCAAGGTAGAGACCTATAAAGGCCCGATTGGTTGCAAAAAGGTTTCAAACAAAGACAAGGAGTTGACTATGATGAAACCTTCTCACCAATGAGCAATGCTCAAGTCCATTCGGATTTTGCTTGCGATTGCGACTTACCATGACTATGAAATCTGGCGGACGGGACGTGAAAACGGCCTTCCTCAATGGGAAACTTGAGGAGGATGTGTATATGACACAACCGGAGGGATTTGTTTCAAAGGGTGGAACAAATCAAGTCTCAGAAGCTACAACGATCCATTTATGGATTAAAGCAAGCTTCGTAGGTGGAACATCCGCTTTGATGAGACAATCAAAAGTTTGATTTTATCAAAATGAGGATGAACCATGTGTGTACAAGAAGGTTAGTGGGAGCGCTATTTCATTCCTTGTATTATATGTTGATGATATATTACTGATAGGGAATGATATTCCTATGCTGCAAACAATTAAAATCTGGTTATCTAAACACTTCTCCATGAAGGACTTGGGAGAAACATCCTATATTTTGGGGATAAAGATCTATAGAGATAGATCTAATAGGATGCTTGGCTTATCCCAAGGAACGTACATTGACATGATGCTAAAGGTTTAGCATGGAAGATTCCAAAAGAGGTCTCATCTTGCCGATGAGCCATGGAATACATCTCTCCAAGAAACAAGCCCCAAAGACACTGAGGAGAAAAACCGTATGAGTAAGATTCCTTATGCTTCAAAGAATAGGATCTATCATGTACTGAGATGATATGTACTAGACCGTATGTCGCCATGCACTTAGTGTAACGGCGACATCAATCATCGAATCCAGAGAAGAACACTTTGAAGGCGGTGAAAAATATCCTAAAGTACTTAAGAAGAACTAAGGATGTATTTCTTGTCTACGGTGGGTCCGAATTAAAACTAGAGGGCTTCACGGACTCAAGTTTTCAAACAGACCAAGATGACAATAAATCCGCTTTGGGTATGTGTTTACCTTAAACGGTGGCGCAGTTGAGTTGAAAAAGTTCCAAGCAAAGAAACAATTCTTGATTCAAAGACAGAGGCGAGTACATAGCCGCAAGTGAAGTCGTTTGGATGAAGAAGTTCATTACCGAACTTGGTGTGGTTCCTAGCATTAAAGGACCGGTGCCTTTATTCTGCGGACAACACCGAGCATTGCATGCAAGCTAAGGAACCCAGTGTCTCATCGAAATCCAAACACGTGTTGCGGCGATTTCATTTGATCGTAGAGATCATTGAAAGAGGAGACGCCACCACAGAGCGTGTGGACTCTCAAGACAATATTGCAGATCCATTTACTAAAGCGTTAACACAACAACAGTTTGATCGTCACTTAGAGAAGATGGGTATGAGATACCACGGCGATTGGCTTTTAGTGCAAGTGGGAGATTGAAAGTATTATGCATACTGAAGCCAATCATGTATGATGATAAAGCATATAATTGTGTAATCAATCTTATTTATTTATTAATAAAAGAATTATTTATTAAAGGCATTTATTATCTACATGGTGCTTTGTTTTTAATAATATGTGATAAACCCATAGTTTTAAGCAACGCTTTTAGAATAATGATGATGATCATTCTAATGAGATCTAAATTCTTAGAAAGCTTAAAACTAAAATAGTTCCCAATCATTGATTACTAAATTGGGGATTAGTGAATCCGGATAGATTGGTACATACGTTGCTTGCTCATTGGATGAGGATGATTGATCTCATGATCATTTGTGTGGAGACACTAAAGCAAGTATGTAGGTGCTTATTAGAGAATAAGTTCATTTGAACGTGACTCGCTAAGGAATACCTAATGGAGTTTTACTTACCCGCCAATAGGAATTCCTCAGTAGTGATAGTAGTACACAAAATGATCCTTAGACTTGAGATCATCATAGTATCTTATATATAATGAATTACACTTTGACTTATTCCTTAAGACTCTTAGAGTATATCAAAGGGTATGCTTGGGTGTAATAAGTTATATATGAAGATAATGAATGATCAATAAAGAATCTACCACTTCTAGTAAAAGGAGAAATGTCCTATGTGATTCGATAAATGACAACCCAGAATCTTGGCGAGGTGGAATGAAATTAGAAAGTAGTTTCTAATTTGCATTCATTGGGAGTTGTTCATTTAGGAATCGAAATACATATAATTAAATAAAATAAGACTTGACAAGAATTCCATGTCTTATATTTAATTGGGACATAGTATGGTGGAAGGATTGAATTGTGCAGAACTATTTACTCAAAGGTTCTTTTATGATTAATGTTGAAATCTATATTATCTCGGAAAGTCGTTGATCGCTAGGGAGGCTTATCCCTATTGTAGAATAAATATTATTTATTTAAATAAATTATTTGTTTAATTTATTTATTTAAATGAGATTAGAATTGTTCTAATTGATTTATTCACAACCTAGGTTTAATATGGAGAACCTAAAGGGTCACACCATAAAAGGAAGAATAATTATTTAAGAAGTTAATGGCATAATTGTAATAATATGTTAAGTATATTTAATTTAATCTATGGTGATAGAATAAATTAAATAGCTTAATATTTATTATTTAATATTTTAGAAATATTAAATATAAATTAATAAGAGGAGTCTTATTAATATTATTATAATTATTATTATTTTAATTTCTAAAAGGTTTAGGAATTAATTTAATATTAGTACTTCATTTTATTCCTAATTGGATTAGGAAAGAAAATTAGTTAAAGGAGTTTAACTAATTATCCCTAATAGGATTAGGGCCCCATTTAATTAAAAGAGTTTAATTAAATAAATTATACCTTATTTTAATTAAAATAGGGTTATATAATATCTTTATAAGAGGAGTCTTATATTAGATATGAGATATACGTAATTCCTAGATTTGGAGAGTACACCCTTTTTTTCTTATTCAGATAGGAAAAACTAGGGTTTGAGCCAAATCCTTCTTCTTGAAAATTCCTCTTCCTTGGTGGATCACCCATAGAGGCCATACACTTGGGTGGCTTACATTAATCAAAAGGAAGGAATCAACCCTAGATTCAAGGAGATCATGAGAAGTAGGAGGTGAACTCGTACTTGAGGAAGCTCGTTTCTACAAGGGTATGATTTCATAATTTCTTATTCTTCGTTTTAATTAATAATATGCATAAAGGATGATCCGGGTAATTGGTTTGTGAAAAATTTTAAAATCTGATTTTATCTCGCTTCCGCTATATTTTGCAATTTGATTGCTACTCTGATTTTCATTAAAACCTAACAACTCAAGTACATGAACATGGTTTTGGTTGTTATATTTGCCCTCAAGTACAAGACAGAGGGAATACTTAGCTTTGCTTAATATAATTTTGTGCAAATTATTATGTTTTTTTTTCTTTTAATTTTCTCACGCACCACACTCACACACTTAAGAATAAAACCACACTCATACACTTAAGAAATGTATCCAAAAAATCATTTCTCAAATACCAAGTATGGTTCTTGCTTCTCTTCGGCACGAGCCATAATTTCTACAAATATTTCAGACTACTGTCTGTGCCAAGATTAACAACCAAGCATAACAAATCAATCCTACCACATTAATATTATCAAAATTATTATGGTTTCGAGTACATACACGAGATGGACATCAAAATTTTACAAAAATTCAGTAATGCGGAATCAACTAAAATCTAGGAGTTGGAATTGCATTTAATATTACAGGGCATAACATCTATGGCATACCACTACAGTCTACATACTAAATCAGAAGAAACCATGTACCCCTGCATTGATTATAAACCTAACAGCTTCCTTACATCTCTCCGCAATAAAATCACAAAACTAGAAGAATCTAATAAAATCTCACCAGCATTTGTTACAAATTTTTTGCCCCAATTTTTGCAGCAGCTTTTGTAATGGGGGCATAATGGCATGAGTTAGCAATTATGTCAATGTGGCATGTATATGAAATAAATTACATACTACCAATAAGGTAGAATACCTAAACTCGAAGAATAATGCAGTGGGGAAAAAGTTCCATCAATAGAATAACACCCAATCTATATCCATTTCAGAAATAAAGAGAATTAGGGTTACCTGTGGCAGCGGCGATGGCAGTGGATAGTGACGGCGAGTGACGACGATCAATTTCTCCCCTCCTCTTCTCTTCTCCCCCTTCTTCCTCTTCTCCCTATTCTGTTCTCCCTTGTTTTCTTCTCTCGTCTGCTGAAAGAACGAATGCCTGAGTCTGAATAAGTTTTAGATGATTAGTGACCGCTTTCAGTGACCGCATGCAGTCATTGATTTTTAATGACGTGGACGATTCAGCGACCGCTATGCGGTCGCTGATATATATTGGTCGAAAAAAACAAATGTGCCAACTTTTTGCACCACTTTTTGGGAGGGAAATTCATGTTAGCGACCACATGCGGTCGCTGATATTAAATAGCAACTAGATTAAATTACGGTCGCGGATGTCAGTCGCTATTAGTATTATCAGCGACCGGACATGCGGTCGCTGATAGTATTGGTCGCTGTTAGGCATTTTTCTTGTAGTGTTGGTAACTTTATTAACGGGAGCACTTGTGAATCAACCATAAGCTCAAGTCACGACCTTTAAGGAATTCAAAGCGGTTGGACCGCCAGAGTTTCAAGGGTCTATAAATCCAGTTGAAGCCCAAACCTGGATCATGGAAATAGAGAAGGTGTTTGACGTTGCCAGAGTCAACGAAGATCAGAAGACTGCGTTCACAACGTTCATGCTAAAGTCTGAAGCTAGCTATTGGTGGCAGGCAAATAAGGTTCGTGGGGGATAAAGAGTGATAGTGTGGGATAGATTTAAGGAGATGTTTTTCGAAATGTAATTTCTAGCGAGTTCTCGGAATCAGTTGGAGGTGAAATTTCTGGAAGTGAAACAAGAAACCATGGAAATTCCAGAATATGCTGTGAAGTTTAACGAGTTGGCAAGGTTTGCCACATATCAAGTCAATACCGAAGAGCGTAAAGCGAGAAAGTTCGAACAAGGATTGAAGCCCTGGCTTTATAGCAAGGTTTCAATGTTCTAGTTAAATAAATTTGCGGCTGTACTGGAACAGGCAATTATCGCTAAAGGTGGAAGCAATGCCTTGACCAAGTATAATCAAGAACAGAAGAAGATGAAGAATGAGAATGAAAATAAGGCTGGTGGAAGTAATGTTGGAGGTAACAACCAGAAGAGAAAGTGGAGCGAGAATTCGATTACGGGAGGACAACAAGGAAATCAACAAAAGAAAAAGTTTGAAGCTTGTGCGACGTGCGGGAAGAACTATATTGGGGTATGTTTGAAGGGAAATCGAGTGTGTTTTAATTGTGGTCAGGAGGGACACACTGCACCGAATTATTTTAGCCTAAAGAAAGGAGCATGTTTTACCTGCGGTTTAAAGGATCACATGGCTCGTGATTGCCCTAAGAAGCCAGCGGGAAGCGCAAGTGTAGGAAAAGGAAACAACAATGGTGGTGGTGCATTGACTATCACTGGACCAACACAGTCAAGCCGACCTACTGCAAGGACCTTCAATATGACCGTACAGGATGTTGTACAGTCTAAGGATGTGGTGTCAGGTATCATTCCAATTAATGGTATTAATGCTTATGTGCTATTTGATTTGAGTGCTACTTGTTCATTTATATCCGATGAATTTTCTCAGAACTTAGATTTGCCTCAGGAAGAATTAGAATTTCCCTTAAGCATAGAGATTGCGAATAGGGAAGTGATTCCTGTTAGATTCATATATAGGAATTGTAGAGTGATTATAAAGGATCACGAGATGATGGTAGATTTGATACCAATTAGACTTGGTGAGTTTGATGTTATACTGGGAATGGATTGGTTATTCAATTACGGAGCAATAATTGATTGCCAAAGGAAATGTGTTAACCTTATGACTTCGTCAAAGGTTGTGTTCTATGGCAGCAAGTCACCTCGACAAGCAAGTTGTCTGGGCCGTGTATAACTATCCTCTGAGCCAAATCTGTCCATCAAAAAACATTGGGATACTACGTGGTCGGATGTGATCTCATCCTGTACAACTCTACGCCTCAGCCTGGTGAGAGTCATAAACTGTCGGCTAATGTCACCGATAGCCATCCGCGCGCAAGATCTATCCAATGGCAGCGCCATCAACCTTGCATACTCCTCTAAGGTAGGAGTCAACTCATGGATACCAAACTGGAAGCCTGTGGGAACCTGAAACATCAAGAAAGTCATAGTATGCTGCAATAACTACTCTATAGTCACCCTGTCTGAAGGTGACATACTATCATACCACGATCTCAGACGGGATTCCACCAATACTGGTGGGGTATGATCAATACGGCTAATTGTCGAAGAAGACATCTGTACAGGCCGTGTCATAAGACCATCCAGGGTTCAATGCTGAATATCTCTAGACATACATACATATGCATAACATAATACATGCATGATAAACAATAGATGGCAATATGATGTAGGGAATAATAGTATATACATTCCTAAGTACATCATCATCTAATACATCTCTGTACAGCTAAAGTACAGGGAAATGGGGCACAGACGCCCAACTACTAACAAAGGCCTATCAAAAGATATAGCGAGAATGGGGCACAACCACCCAGTGTCTAACATAGGTCTATTAAAAGATATAACGAGAATATACATCAGAAGAAGACAATGGTGTCAATGTCTACATCATCAATCCTGTCCACCTGATGTAACTCCTCCTGAGTCACTGGATCTCTATCAACGGGGATGTCAGGCCTATACAATGGAGGATCTACACCGACAAGGCCATATGGGTCATCTGAGGGGCCAGCTCCTAAGTTGGAAGGATCAAATGTATCAGCCTCTACCGGATCTCTGCCCAAGTGCCAGATAAAGAAATGTGCCCAGTCCAACTGTCGGGTCAAATTGTTAATCTGTGTAAAGTGAGTAGGATCTCTGACACAAGACATCCAATCCGTCATCATCACGGATCCAGGAACCATATCCCCCATAAATTACGTGGCGCGGGTCTGGGCTCCGATGGTACGAGGGGACCACCAATGCTGGAACGTAGCCTAGGTATGGGGACCCTCTGATAGTGTAAAACCGTCAACACCCATCAAGGGGATATCAATGATGGGTGACTGTGAAATAGGCTAATAACGCCTGGCAGGAGGCAAGATCGATATACTAATATCTCATATGCTGCTTCTAATAGCACGCTCTTCTAAATAGAGCTCCCATCCTCTATCTATAAAGATAGGAATCCTACGAGTGGAAATCATATACTCGACACCAGTCGTGTGACGCCCCCAAAATAGGTTCAGACGACCCATTCTGAGTCGCCAGATATCATACTATAAAAATCAAATACAAACTTCATTTATACAACTGTTGAACTATCGTGCAGAATATGACTACAGTTAAACTGTGAGTTTTAATACAAATGTATGTAACTCTCATGGTGCCTCGATCATAACCTTACAATGGTACTTTACATAAAAATACAGTCAAAAACTATTTTAGGAATTAAAAACTTTGGGAAGTGCTCAAAGAAACCTTCGTACATAGAAGGTCATGAATCTAAGTTATGATAGATATCATACGTTCAGAGAATTATCCTTGGTTGACCCAATAGACCCCAAAGAAAAACGAGAAGATTACTATCATGTTCATTCCAATAGTGAGTCTTCTCTTGACATATAACTATCTCCACCGTCTGCAATTGAACATTATGTTTCAACCAAACTCCAAGATCATATAAGTAGTGCTCGTAGATATACTCAGCAAGTGGATGTGCACAACCCGGTCTTATGATAACACGAGGTTGTATGTCATTAGACATCTTGTATGATAGTGACAAAACACCCTTCCAAAGTTGGGTTCACCTCACCCTATTCGGTTCACCAAAATTAAATATCAAATGATGTATACAATACGACACACTTATCTAAAGTTCTCAAATAAAATTATTTCCATACTATTTAGGGAGAACCTCAACAGCTATAGACCACCGTTCTATTCTCCTGTTACCCCCGCTCGACCCAGCTACACTCTTACTACCTGAAAGAAATTGTGAAGCAAAAAGGGTGAGCACAACTAGCCCAGTAAAGAATATCATGACTAAAGATAATTTACATCATCAATAGCCTTCATCAGTAATAAATCAGAGATTTAGAACATATGGTAAATGAAAAAACTTTTCAACCATAGTTGTAGCGGAACGAGCAATCCATTAGAAGAGTCAAATAGACCATCAGGTCTATTATCTTCTCCATGTTAAAAGTCCACCAATAATGTTTTATCCCTATAACATCAATCAATAATTCCTGTCCACAATCATATGAATAACCCATAATCATAATTGTGATTCTAAATTCATCTTCGCACCTAGGACAAAGATAATTTTCATCACCTATCTTCACCTGAAACATCAAAAATCATGGTTATACCAAATCACAATTCTTGCTCATAATCATACTAATAAATTCATCTTTGCACTACGGCCAAAGATATTCATTAACAATTCATCTTTGCACTACAGGCCAAAGACATACAACTGTATTTTAGAAGAGTCAAGAAGAGCATGATATCTACTATCTTTTATGAATTAAAAGTGTATAATCAATATGTTATCGAGACTCGACAATAAATAATCCACATCATCGAATCATCCTCGCACTCTTTCTACCAAGGATATTCATGTAATCATCAATGGTCATGATTATACCGAATAATCCCTGGTTATAATAATACCAATAACTGTCCATCAATGCACTATGGGCCAATGAGGACTTTTACCACATCATCTATAACATTACGGGTTATGATTATACCAAATAATCCCTAGTTATAATCATACCAATAAACAGTTCATCTATGCACATAAGCCAAAGATACTCATCAATCAATAGTTCATCTTTGCACGTAAGCCAAATATATACAATCATAAAACCAATAATCAATGATCCATCTTTGCACGTAAGCCAAAGATATACAATCAGAAAACCAATAATCAACAGTCCATCTTTGCACGTAAGCCAAAGATAACTTTCATCATAATATAAGCATGAGGATGATGACAATGATATAAGCATTAATCAAACAAAATCAAGGATAAATGTTAAAGACTTTAAATTTATCCAGAGTTTAAAAATATCCAAATTGTCAACATGATACTGCTTTGTTGAGTAAAATTCAAGAATAATATTCATGTACTAAAAATAATTTGGACAGAAAAGAAATATATTTTTCGGGTAAATAGTACCCCGCAATAGTACCCTATGAATAGTACTTCAGGAATAGTACCTCATGAATAGTACTCCGGTGTGAAAAGTACCCCAAATACCCGAGTGAATAATATTTAGGTGAATAGTAATTTGGGTGAATAGTAACCTATAAATAGTAACTTGTGAATAGTACTCCGACACGAAAAGTGCCCCGAATATCTGAGTGAATAATACTAGAGTGAATAGTAACTAGTAAAAAAATTCCAAAGAAAATTATATTCCATGACGAGTACAAAAGAAATGATATCTCATATGAGTATAATAGAATATACGAAACTGCAAATGGATTTTCATCCGCCATGCGGTAATCCACGTAGACAGATCATTTCCACAATTTAATAAGGAATGAATATGAAGGATCATTCACCATGCATGTGGTAATCCACATAAACAGATTATTCCAACAGAATAATAAAGAATGGAATAACAGAAGAATTCACCAAGCACGCGATAGACCGCACAGACAGGTTATTCCCAATAGAATAATAAAGAATGGAACCAGGTAATGCGTAATCCGCACAGACAGGATATTCCAACAAAATAATAAAGAATGGAACCAGGTCATGCGTAATCCGAACAGACAGGATATTCCAATAGAATAATAAAGAATAGAATAACAACATAATTCACCAGGCATGCGATAGACCGCACAGACAGGTTATTCCAACAAAGTAATAAAGAATGGAATAACAGAAGAATTTCACCATGTATGCGGCACTTCGCATAGACAGGTTATTCTAACATAATAATAAAGAATGGAATAACAACCCTTACGAGTATTGAAAGAAAATAACTCTCTTCATGAATACGAAAAGAATAATACCCTTACCTTAGAAGAAAACTGGATACTTTGGAATAGTGAGGTAGCAGACTTCTCTTCTTCTTTCTCTCTATAATTTCTCTATAATAATTGCTCTTGTGAGACTTAGTTAATTGGTGAGAAATGAAGGAAGAATGAACTTCTATTTATAGGAAAATATAGTTTCAATAATTGCACATTTTGGGGCTCGAAATATTACAAAGATAATAATACTTCCTCTTTTTCTACATTTTTAATTTAGTCCTACAAGTATTATCAAACTTGCACCACCTCCCCTAATAGTAAATCATGTGAATCAATAGTAAATCATGTGACTCAATAGTTCTAAACATGTGAAAAATTATTTATAGTATAGTACCTTCAACTATACCTCCATTTTTAATTTAGTCATGCAAGTATTATCAATCTTGCACCAACTCCCCTAATAGTAAATCATGGGAAACAATAGTACACATATGTGAACACATAGTTATAAGCATGTGAATTAATAGCAATTAATTGCTCATTTATCCAGTTAATTACCCTATTGGTCAATATAACCTCCAGACATTAATTATCATCGAAATAAATATCGATTTCCACTAACACTAATAATTTCCACACAATAGAATTATCAATTTCATCTTTAATCAACACAAACTTATTCATCATTAATTTTATAATTCACAATATTTAACAACCAGGTCGTTCCCACGAAAGAGAGGGCTTTCCGATAAGGATTTCTCCTTATTGGTGTTCAATTAGATGACCAACCCTCTCCTTGACAGAACTTCTAGACATTGTCAATATTGCAAATAATAATATGAATAACTTTGCCATCTCAATTATTGATTTAATAATATAACATATTATACAGATGATACTGTGACAATAATTGAATCAATAATATGAGAGATATGATGCAACAATTACTGTAGTAATAATTGAGTATAACTGAGTGACTTCTTACGTAAGCATCAATAATCAATACTGTGTGCTACTATGCAACCATGCGTCTTACTGTACTTTTACTACCGAGTAGTTCAACAGTTTTAACGGTAACACTTTCACCGTTATTTTTATAAAAAGATAATTCTGTCGTTTTCTTACTACGACAATACTTCCGTTGTGGGGTCCACCAATGATTTTGCCGTCGGATATTCCCCGACATAAAGAATATTCCCCAACCAAACGAATATTTTATAACAACTTGCATACTTTGAAAAATTTTCACATATCAACCTTAACTTTAACCTTTTATTAATTTAACCTTTTACTAAATAAAATAATTATAAGAAAATTGAATACTTTCATTTCATAAAATTTGGGGTCTCACAATCTCCCCTCCTTATGAAATTTCACCCTCGAAATTTACGTACTTGGTAGTTCGAAGATATGAGAATACCTTACTTTCTTTTCGGATTGTACCTTCCCGGTTATTTCCTCTGTATAATGATTTTCCCATTGCTCATCTTCTGTATTTCCGATATCATTCTAGAATATACCTTCAAAACATAGGATAATTGACATATCATAATTTGTCAACTTATCAAGTAAACAATTTCAGCTTAGGTAAGTCACACACTAGCGAAGTATATTACTCGTCTCTCCCCTCCTAGTTCTAGACTCTTATCTCCACCAGCGACCATATCCCTAAGCTCTGATACCATTTTTGACGCCCCCAAAATAGGTCCACACGACCCATTCTGAGTTGCCAGATATCATACTATAACAATCAAATACAAAATTCAATTATACAACTGTTGAACTGTCGTGCAAAAGATGACCACAGTTAAACTGTGAGTTTTAATACAAATGTATGTAACTGTCATGGTGCCTCGACCACAACCTTACAATGGTACTTTACATAAAAGTACAGTAAAAAACTGTTTTAGAAATTAAAATCTTTCGGAAGTGCTCAAGGAAACCTTCATACATAGGAGGCCATGAATCTAAGTTATGATAGATATTATATGTTCAGAGAATTATCCTTGGTTGACCCAATAGACCCCAAAGAAAAATGAGAAGATTACTATCATGTTCCTTCCAATGGTGAGTCTTCTCTTGACATATAACTATCTCCACCGTTTGCAATTGAACATTATGTTTCAACCAAACTCCAATATCATATAGGTAGTTCTCGTAGATATACTCAGCAAGTGGATGTGGACAACCCTATCTTATGATAACACGAGGTTGTATGTCATTAGACATCTTGTATGATAGTGACAAAACACCCTTCCAAAGTTGGGTTCACCTCACCCTATTCGGTTCACCAAAATTAAATATAAATTGACGTATATAATACGACACACTTATCTAAAGTTCTCAAATAAAATTATTTCCATACTATTTAGGGAGAACCTCAACAGCTATAGACCACCGTTCTATTCTCTTGTTACCCCCGCTCCACCCAGCTACACTCTTATTACCTGAAAAGAATTATGAAGCAAATAGGGTGAGCACAACTAGCCCAGTAAAGAATATCATAACTAAAGATAATTTAAATCATCAATAGCCTTCATCAGTAATAAATCAGAGATTTAGAACATATGGTAGATGATAAAACTTTTCAACCATAGTTGCAGCGGAAGGAGTAATCCATTAGAAGAGTCAAATAGACCATCAGGTCTATTATCTTCTCCATGTTAAAAGTCCACCAATAAAGTTTTATCCCTGTAACATCAATCAACAATTCCTATTCACAATCATATGAATAACCCATAATCATAATTGTGATTCTAAATTCCTCTTCGCACCAAGGATGAAGATAATATTCATCACCTATCTTCACTTGAAACACCAAAAATCATGGTTATACCAAATCACAATTTCTGCTCATAATCATACTAATAAATTCATCTTTGCACTATAGGCCAAAGACATACAACTGTATTTTAGAAGAGTCAAGTAGAGCATGATATCTACTATCTTTTATGAATTAAAAGTGTATAATCAATATGTTATCGCTGAGACTCAGCTTATTAAATAATCCACATCATCGAATCATCCCTGCACTACGACCAAGGATATTCATGTAATCATCAATGGTCATGATTATACCGAATAATCCCTGGTTATAATAATACCAATAACTGTCCATCAATGCACTACGGGCTAATGAGGAATTTTACCAAATCATCTATAACATTACGGGTTATGATTATACCGAATGATCCCTGGTCATAATCATACCAATAAACAGTTCATCTATGCACATAAGCCTAAGATACTCATCAATCAATAGTTCATCTTTGCACGTAAGCCAAAGATATACAACTGTAAACTAATAATCAATAAAACCAATAATCAACAAATCCATCTTTGCACGTAAGCCAAAGATATACAACTCTAAAACCAATAATCAACAGTCCATCTTTGCACGTAAGCCAAAGATAACTTTCATCATAATATAAGCATGAGGATGATGACAATGATATAAGCATTAATTAAACAAAATCAAGGATAAATGTTAAAGACTTTAAATTTATCCAGAGTTTAAAAATATCCAAATTGTCAACATGATACTGCTTTGTGGAGTAAAATTCAAGAATAATATTCATGTACCAAAAATAATTTGGACAGAAAAGAAATATATTTTTCGGGTAAATAGTACCCCACAATTGTACCCTATGAATAGTACTTTGGGAATAGTACCTCATGAATAGTACTCCAGCATGAAAAGTACCCCAAATACCCGAGTGAATAATATTCGGGTGAATAGTAATTTGGGTGAATAGTAACCCATGAATAGTAACTCATGAATAGTACTCCGACACGAAAAGTGCCCCGAATACCCGAGTGAATAATACAAGAGTGAATAGTAACCAGGTGAATAGTAACCCGTGAATAGTAACTCGTAAAAAAAATACCAAAGAAAATAATATTTCATGACAAGTACAAAAGAAATGATATCTCATAAGAGTATAATAGAATATACGAAACTGCAAAATGGATTTTCACCCTCCATGCTGTAATCCACGTAGATAGATCATTTCCACAATTTAATAAGGAATGAATACGAAGGATCATTCACCATGCCTGTGGTAATCCACATAGACAAAGTTATTCCAATGTAATAATAAAGAATGGAATAATGTAAGAATTCACCAGGCATGCGATAGATCGCATGCATGCAAAGTTATTCCCAATGTAAATAATAAAGAATGGAACCAAATCATCGTAATCCGCATACTGCAGATGCAGGATATTCCAAATGTAATAATAAAGAATGGAACCAGTCATATGTAATCCGCCGCATGACGGATGATATTCCAACGTAATAATAAAGAATGGAATAACAATAGAATTCACCAAGCATGAGATAGATCCGCACAAAACGGGTTATTCCAACCTGAATAATAAAGAATGGAATAATAGAAGAATTTCACCATGTATGCGGTGCCTTATGTATAGACAAAGTTATTCTAACATAATAATAAAGAATGGAATAACAACCCTTACGAGTATTGAAAGAAAATAACTCTCTTCATGAATACGAAAAAATAATAATACCCTTACCTTAAAAAGAAAATCGGATACTAGAATAGTGAGGTAGCAGACTTCTCTTCTTCTTTCTCTCTATAATTTCTCTATAATAATTGCTCTTGTGAGACTTAGTTAATTGGTGAGAAATGAAGGAAGAATGAGCTTTTATTTATAGGAAAATATAGTTTCAATAATTGCACATTTTGGGGCTCAAAATATTACAGTATAGTACCTTCCTCTTTTTAATTTAGTCCTGCAAGTATTATCAAATTTACACCAACTCCCCTAATAGTAAATCATGGGAATCAATAGAACACACATGTGAACACATAGTTATAAGCATGTGAATTAATAGCAATTAATTGCTCATTTATCCGGTTAGTTACCGTATTGGTCAATATAACCTCCAGACATTAATTATCATCAAAATAAATGTCGATTTCCACTAACACTAATAATTCTCACACAATAGAATTATCAATTTCATCTTTAATCAACACGGACTTATTCATCATTAATTTTATAATTCACAATATTTAACAACCAGGTCGTTCCCAAGAAAGAGGAGGCTTTCCGATAAGGATTTCTCCTTATTGGCGCGCAATTAGATGGCCAACCCTCTCCTTGACAAAACTTCTAAACATTGTCAATATTGCAAATAATAATATGAATAACTTTGCCATCTCAATTATTGATTTAATAATATAACATATTATACAGATGATACTGTGACAATAATTGAATCAATAATATGAGAGATATGATGCAACAATTACTGTAGCAATAATTGAGTATAACTGAGTGACTTCTTACGTAAGCATCAATAATCAATACAGTGCTACTACTTGTCAACCATGCGTATTCATCGTACTTTTACTACCGAAAGTAGTTCAACAGCTTTTAATTCAAGAACACTTTTGCCGTTATTTTTATAAAAAGATAATTCTGTCATTTTCTTACTACGACAATACTTCTGTTATGGGGTCCACCAATGATTTTTCCGTCCTACGGATATTCCCTGACAAAAAGAATATTCCCCGTCCAAATAAATATTTTATAACAACTTGCATGCTTTGAAAATTTTTCACATATCACCCTTAACTTTAACCTTTTATTAATTTAACCATTTACTAAATAGAATAATTATAAGAAAATTGAATACTTTCATTTCATAAAATTTGGGGTCTCACAAGTCGGGTATCCATCCTCAAAATCGATGGCCAAGTGCTCCCCAGAATATGGGATCCAAGTAATGGCATCAGCTATCAATAACTCCAGTTGTAGGCGAGAATGAGTGAAACCCTCAGCTATAGGGACCTCCGCCAGTATGGAATGATGCCATCGCCGTCCTCGTAGATAGGTCTCCAAGCCTAGCACACTTATAAGACGCAAAAATGGGAGCCTCTCATAGGCCTAGAACTGCCAACACAAAGGCAAACATCTGCTGTCAGTCAACACTCTTAACCTGTACATGGGAAATTATAAGAGAAATACTCACCAGTTGAAATGGGTAAAATCCTAGCCAAGCCTTCGTCAAGCCGTACGAACGTATGTGCATACCCCTGAGGAAATAGGCGAAGGTGTAGGAACCCTAGTTATACTCTCCGATATGGTCCACATGTCGTGTGGCGCTCACCAAAGCGAATAACACCGTAGAAGAGTTATCAGCTATAAAGCAGCCCCTAATGATCATCAGGAATAATCGCCGAAGAATGCAATCCCTGACTCTCACATCATCGGGTATGGGCTCACTCAATAACCCCCTTATAGCATCTATGCTCAATGGACCTGTACGAACGGTCCTGCCCTAGAGTGCCTCAGCCAGAACTCCTAGCAAGGATCGAACGACAGTCGGGGTAATATCCACCGTACATGGCACTGGATCCCTTCCAAACTCGATACCGGTGATAAATTGCCAGTCCATCGGCGTCATCATCACCTCATAGTCCAACAAATGGAGAGACTGAGTCTGGTGAAACCAGCGCTCAAACAATGTCCTGAGGTAACCCTAGGGATAACGACGGGGAAGAATAGAAAAGAACGCTTCGAAGCCCCAGCCATGCACAGTCACTCTATAATCAGGATGTAGAGCCTGGTATATGGAGTAAATGCTGAATAGTTCCCTCTAGGCTGTGTAAAGCTGGGAACCTATATTACAAAGCAGATCAACATCAGAAACATTTACTCCTCATCATTAGGAAAAAAGGAAGATCAAAATCCAGATGGTACCTCATTTGCGTGCAAGTAAATCGAGGGGTGTCTACTCAAATCACCCAGAAGCTCTGGGATCGACACCTGAATGACTGGGAAACCTGCGGGGAACATGTGCAGCAGGAGCAGGGTCTGCAACCGGAACATCCTCCTCCTCATCCTCAACATCCAACACATCAACCCGGACATGGCGTATCACCACCTCTGCCAAACGACGAGGCTGTCTAACAGAACGGGGTCAAGGCACTTCAAAAGCCCTCCTCCGTACACCTGAAGTGGTCCTGCAAGAACTACTCGGCTGATCCGGATCCATATATCTGGACTGCAAGTCTCCAAATCACCTCAGAAAGGGTGTGGTAAATTCTAACCTGGAGCTTTTCAAAATGAAATTTTATGACTACATGCATGCTTTATTTTAACATACGTCGACAGTAGAGTTACAAATTCATGACTACCTAATGCGTACATTTTGAATTTTTTTTTTCATAGTCCCCTTTGTAAATAGGACTATCTACATGCACATATACATGACTAGGTGACCATTCAGTAGCACACCTGCCCACAGTCATAAACATCCTACATGCATTAATACATCACAGTAAAAGAAAATCCATAAGGGTAGCCTAATTATTAGGATTACTTTGCTTTTTCACCTTAGCTCATTTGTCCTCAAATAGGATAAGAAATAGCAGAAAAAGGTGCCAATTTGACTGTTTCAAAAGTCAAATTTTTTTACATCATTATGTTCATCATGGTTTAATACTAACATTTGCTATGTTGAATATTTTTTATCACATCATATGAGCATGCATATTCACTACTATGTGTTTAGACGCATTTCATATCATAAGTCATTTTCTAATGGATAAAAACTGAAAAAAAAAAAAAAAGTCGTGCATACGTTACCAGGATAGTGTAGAGCACTTGTATGGTAACAAAATTTGCAGAAAGACGCCTGAACTCAGTAATTTTGAAGAAGAGCTCTTGGATTTCCTTCGCGGCGCAACATGAAATGACTTATGAAAGCAACGTGCAGCTTAAATCTACCACGGCTGGCCGCAGGTGTCCTGTGGCTGCTGTAGGTGTACCTGTGACTCCCTTGGGTGGGCCCCCATTCTAACACGGTCCAGTTCGAGTTGCAAAGGAGTTCTCACAATCTAAAAAGGCCAAATCAGGAATAAAAACGCTACGTGATTGAGCAGAATAGCCTGAAATCATGGTTTTCACTGGTCAAGTTGTGGCTTTACATATCACTCATTACAATTCTCCCAAACACAGGGTACACTGTACCAATGTTCTCAGCCATTGCAAACTACGTTCGGTAATACCTCACGAAGGTCTGAACCCATCAATTCAGGGTCGTAGCCCTAGAAACCTTTTCCCCAATGGGTTTTCATACAATCATCCGTTGATGCACACGTCAACAAAGGTCAAGCAACCTTGACATTATCCCCATCAGGGATCTCATCCGTTGATGCACATGTCAATGAAGGTCAGGAAACCCTGACACCACCAACTGTTGGCAGTAACTCCAACAGAGCAGCGGAAAGACCTGGTGGTACAAACTAGGGAAGAACATCCTCATCGGGGAGGACTGATGGTGGAATATGTTATACACATCCTCAATAAACAAAGCTCTATCCCCATAAAGTCTCTTGTACATGAGAGATGCATCTTCAGTGTGAAGTCTATATCAAGGATTAAGGACTTTGGTTATAACCCCAATGTCAACATCCTGGAAGCTCTTGAGAGCATTGGATTACACATCCAAGACAGTTCATCAGGGTTGTCAATAATAATTGCCAATCCCAGTAGAAGTCAAGGGGAGTCGGCAATCATCCCACCATATTGGAGAACAATCTAACAAACCACATACATTCGCATCATGTTATTGTACATTACATCATGATCATCTAGTTGCATTTCAAGTGTCTAGTTTTCTTTATCCTATCCATGCCATTGCATTGCATGAATATGATAAAGAGGGGCATCTATAGACACTCAAAATTTTCTGCATACCTATTACTAACATTGTAGGAGGGCAGAATCATCTTTCAGAGATAACCCTAGAAGACAGTTCAGTTCAATCCCGGAAATACAACCGAAAGTTCAGTTTAATCCCAGAAATACCATTGGAAGTTTCAACCTCAATCCCAGAAATCATATCGGAAGTTCCAGTTCTAACCTTGAGGATAACCCCGAGGAATGCAGTTCAAATACTGAAAATCACACCGGAGAAGGTCGTTTCATTTTAAAGATAACCCCGAGATACTCAGTCTCAATCCCAAAAACAACACCGGGAAAGACAATGTCAACCTTGGAGATAACCCCAAGGAATGCAGTTGTAGTTCCGGAGATAACCCCGGAGATGCTCGTTTCAACTTATGTAGTCAGTTTTAACTTCGAAAACCACACCGAGGCACTTAGCTCTAAACCCGAAGATAACCCTAGGAGGTCAGGCACACCTCAGAGACAACCCTGAGGACATCCAGTACTTACTGTAACCCAATCTCAAAGATAACCCTGAGCAACAACTGCTTTATCAGCCCAAACCAAAGATAACCCTGGTGAGGGGTAAAATCGTTATTTTTCCACCTCAATTCCATATTACGCCATCTCAACAGAACATTTCAACATACATTCTACATAGAAATGTCCCACAAGAACCAAGGATGTTACAATCCCGAGTGACTACTACGCAAGGCAGCATACCGGATAGAATTTGTCATGGCGTAGCTCTCAACAACAGCACTCTATAAAAGGTCTTATACACCTCAATCGGAGGCTCGAATTGAAGTTCTACAAGTTTGAGCGGACAACACGTTGCATGCGTGCACGTACTTCGAGATGGCAGGACTCACGGAGCCCAAGGCACCCCGGGCAGCCGCAGGTGTACCTGTGGCTCCCCCTCTATAAATAGAGGGCTTGGGGTGGCCATTTTGTAAGAGAAAACGACGAGGAAGCCTTGTCCAATTTGCTCTGTACACACCCTAAATTAAGTGCTTTCTCATTTTAAACACTTGTGAGCTTATATTCAGTTATATTTTTATCGGCGGGAGCCTAGTGTTCATCTGTTTAAAGTTATAAAAGTCTTCTTTGGCAGTCCACTGTAAACCTTCTTACACACTTTAAATCCATTCTCTTCTACTTTGCACACACCGTTCTTCATACTGAGAGTCGTGTTGCATGTGTATGCCTGGACTTCGGTCCGTGGCTTTTATTTCCTTATATATATATATATATATATATATATATATATGAACTAACATTATCGAGTTATGCCTTGATTGTATATATATATATATATATATATATATATATATATATATATGAACTGTTGTCGAACTCTGTTTGATGAGCCTGGATTTTACATCCGGAGCATTTATTGCTTATATATATATATAAACTGTTATCAGACTGTGTTTGATGAGCCGGGATTTTACATCCGGTGCGTTTATTGCTTTTATATATATAGCGACAAATCGCTGAAATGATAAACTGAGCTGGGATCGATATATATCCTGCATTTACCCTTTTATATATATATATATATATATATATATATATATATATATATTTACATTTTTGTCAGGCCTAGAGTTTACTTCGTGGCGGTTGATCATTTTTACTACTTTATTTACATTTCGTCCCACCTGGAGTTTACTTCGTGGCGGTTGATCGTCTTTATTGCTTTATTTACATTTTTGATCCCCCATGGAAGTTCTTCGTGGTGGTTGATCAGGTCTCTATATATATATTTACCGCTTTTATATATTTACATTTCCGATCCCTCATGGAGGTGCTTCGTGGTGGTTGATCATGTCTCAGATATATATATATATATATATATATATATATATATATATATATATATATATATATATATTTACAACTTTTATATATATAACTACTTACCGCTTTCATATAAATTGCATACATCATGTGAGCCTAGAAATCATATAATCACAGATTCAGTCTACTAAATCTAGATTCGGTTCCCGCGATGGACATTTTCAACTGTAAGAAGCTTGTAAATTATTCACAGTGTTTGAATTTCCTTAGATGGCTTTCATGCCCATGAGCAGTTCGGCACTGTTTTATATATTATTTTCTCGAAGCTGCTTTGCATCTCGAAAATAAAAGCAATCAAGCCGAACATTTAATAAAATTTAAGTGTCAAAGGCCTCAATTACTATTGAGCATAGGGTTTGAAAAACCTCTTTTACAAAATATCACTGCTATATCTTGTTTAAAACTGAATTTTTATACAAATTCAAACCCTGTGTATATAGGTGCGAACGAGGTATAGCACTACTTCCAAATAACTGCACATTGATCCACACACACATATACACATTCATATAATAGTTTAATTGAAAAGTGGCGGTAACCGTGGTAACACGGATGTTGGGGGTGCCTAACACCTTCCCTTCGCATTAGCAAGTCCCCGGACCCTAATGAATCTCGGTTTCACAGACTCGTTTTGCAGTGTCATATCACTGGGTCAATGTGTAAACCTTTTCTCAGTTGTGTTGGTACAACCATTTAAAAAACCAACTGGCGACTCTTACAGTCAAATCGTCGACATATAGTCGGACCTTTTCACGACTTGTTTTTTCAAACAAATCTCACCTAACATGAGAACACCAAAAGACAAGAATAGACGAGGGACAATAAAAATCTCGACATCAACACTTACGAATACGAAAAATAATATCCCTTACGAAAATGAAAAGTAATATCCCTTACGAATACGAAAAGTAATATCCCTTACCTTAGTAGAAGATTGGATACTGCAATAGTGTAGTAATAGAATACTCTTCTTCTTTCTCTCTTATTATCTCCCTATAGTTTCTCTCTATAGTTTTAGTGAATTAATAAAAAAGAATTAAGTAATGAGCTTCTATTTATAGGAGAATGGACTAAATAATAATTGATTTACGAATGGTCCATATTGATTTACTATTAAACGGGCGATCCATATTGATTTACTATTAAAATCTCAACCGACGATCCATACTGATTTACTATTATAATTTCAACCAGCGGTTTATATTGATTTACTATTATAACTTCAACCAACGGTCCATATTGATTTATTATTATAACTTCAACCAACGGTTTGAAAAATTAGCACTTCTCCCTATGTAATAATAAGTCAAACTTACAACAACCGCCTCATGACAAATCCCTCTATTTATATCAAAAATTGATTAAATATTTACCACAAATCACTTATCTTTAATCAACACATTTTTAGTCTTTCAATAATTATGCATCATTTAATATTATAACTCACAATATTGACAACCAGATCTTTCCCAAGAAAGAGGGGGCTTTTCGATAAGATTTTTCCTTACTGGCACGCAATTAAATAACCAAACCCCTTTCCTCGACAGAACTTTCTAGACATTATTAATAATGCAAATAATAATATGAATAACTGTGTCGTCTCAATTATTAATTTAATAATATAAAATATTATGCAGATGATACTGTGACAATAATGGAATCAATAATATGAGATACTATGCAGCAACTACTATGATAATTATTGAATAAAATTGAGTGAAATCTTACGTAAACATCAATAATCAGAGATATTGTGTAATATCGTGTGCTACTGTGCAACAACGCGTATTATATTACTTTTATCATCAGATATTTCAACAGTTTAATGGTAAAAGTCTTTCCGTTATTTTTATAAAAAATGTTATTTTTGTCATTTTCTATATCCAAAAATTATTTCGTTATGGGGTCCACCAATAATTGCACCGTCGTACGAATATTCCCCGACCAAACGAATATTCCCTAACACAACGCATATTTTATAACAACTTGATTACTTTGTAAAATTTTCACATATCAGCCTTAACTTTATCCTTTTATCAATTTAACCATATAATGAATAGAATAATAATTATAAGAAAAATTGAATACTTTTATTTCATAAAATTCGGGGTCTTACACCCATATAGCCTTCATATTAAGCTGTGTTGTTGGTGCTGACAAACTATAATTTGATAGCAACGCGATATTGTTCTCCCGCAATAGATACCAGAACTGCTCCTGCTTTGGCACCTTCCATGTTCACAGCTCCATTAAAATACATCTTCCATGACTGGATTGTATCCCCTTGATGGTGTTGTTGAATTGTCATTACCCCTTCATCGGGGAAATATGTTTCCAAGGGTTTAAAATCCCCTGATGGCGCTGTGGCCAATTGATCCGAAATTCCTAGACCTTTGATAGACTTTTGGGTCACGTAGATGATGTCGAATTACTGGAGGATCAACTTCCATTTGGACAGTCGACAATTCAACATGGGCTTGCTAAATATGTATTTGAGAGGATCCATACGGGATATGAGATGGATTGTGTGACCATGGAGATAATGCTGTAATCTCACGGAAGCCCATGCTAATGCACAACAAGTCTTTTCAATCAAGGTATACTTGTGCTGTAACAAACGAGAAAATCGGATTATAATGTAAATTAAATTTATTTGAATACATATTGAATAAATTATATTATATGTTATTTATAACGAGTAAGTGAGATGAAGGTTATTCTACAACCTAAAAGAGAAGTAAGATAGTAGTATTCTGGCTAAGTGCTAGAAATAAGGTGTTTGAATTTCCAAGATGAAAATAAAATCATACCGAGAAATTCTCCGAAAAATACTATTCATCCATTTTTGCTCGAGAATTATTATTGAACTTCCGGGAAATACGTAATGATAGAATGTTAAGGAAGGGTTGATTATCTAATAATAATTCAGTTGTGGTAAACGCAATTTTTCGTCTACGTACTAAGTTCGAGAATGTTAGAAAAAGTTAAGATTGGAATGAAATGAAATGGATGGTTATATAATAAGAAAGTTATTATACGAAGGAAAGAATATGAGTATAATACAAGGTATTATACAAGTATATATGAAAGTTAATATAACGTATAAGATGCATGTTATACGAATAAGCATACGAGGATTTTACGTTAAAGGCTGAAACCATTATTGATGGACTACTACTAGGATTTTAATGTGAAATGGGCAAGCCTAAGTGATAGATGAGTAAGGCCCAAAGATAATGTAATTCAAGCCCAATGTTAGACCCAAATTTAATTAAACCTAAGCCCAAACAAAGTACTGAACCCGTGGATCGAACTAATGGGTCATCGGATGAGAAAAACCCATGGGGCAACCCATGTGGGCCCCCAATGGTGAGTCATGGTCGGCCACTTTGTGACACCCCCAAATCTAGGTACTTCATTCCCACAAGACTTGGTGTTCACTTTTCATGCATTCACATTTAACTTCCCAAATATAGTAGAATTTAAACCATAAATCCTCCCATTAAAAGGGTTATATCATTAAATCAATAAGTCTCCCAGGTTATCTAACCTTTAATATAAACCAAGTGTGGAAATAAAATAAATTACATCACATCATTTAAAAATAAAATCTATCATCATGACATTAAATAAATTACAAGTCTTCATCACTTGCTCATTTTTCCTTTTCCTTTGCTAGTGGTAGGTTCATCGACCTTCTCAACCTTGGCTGCAATAATTATACTTATGCAAGAGTGAGCAAAACAAATTCTCACTTGGAATAACAATGAATAACAACAGCATAATAATCGCCAATAACTAGGCTCAACATAATTGAATAATACTCTGTCAATGGTAAATAAGAACAAAGTTCAAAATATGGAATATATCCCCTTGATGGTGTTGTTGAATTGTCATCACCCCTTCATCGGGGAAATATGTTTCCAAGGGTTTTAAATCCCGTGATGGAGTTGCAACTAGTTGATCTGTAATTCCTAGACCTTTGATAGACTTTTGGGTCACGTAGATGATGTCGAATTGCTGGAGGATCAACTTCCATTTGGACAGTCGACAATTTAACATGGGCTTGCTAAATATGTATTTGAGAGGATCCATACGGGATATGAGATGAGTTGTGTGACCATGGAGATAATGCTGTAATCTCACGGAAGCTCATTCTAATGCACAACAATTCTTTTCAATCAAGGTATACTTGTGCTGTAACAACCGAGAAAATCGGATTATAATGTAAACTAAATTTATTTGAATACATATTGAATAAATTATATTATTTGTTATTTAAAACGAGTAAGCGAGATAAAGGTTATTCTACAACCTAAAAGAGAAGTAAGATAGTAGTATTTTGGCTAAGTGCTAGAAATAAGGTGTTTGAATTTCCAAGAGGAAAATAAAATCTTTTCGAGAAATTCTCCGAAAAAAACTATTCATCCATTTCTGCTCGGGAATTATTATTGAACTTCTGAGAAATACGTAATGATAGAATGTTAAGGAAAGGTTGATTATATAATAATAATTCAGTTATGGTAAACACAAATTTTCATCTATGTACTAAGTTCGAGAATGTTAGGAAAAGTGAAGATTGGAATGAAATGGATGGTCATATAATAAGAAAGTTATTATACGAAGGAAAGAATACGAGTATAATACAAGGTATTATACAAGTATATATGAAAGTTAATATAACGTATAGGATGAATGTTATACGAATAAGCATACAAGGATTTTACGTTAAAGGCTGAAACCATTATTGATGGACTACTAGGATTTGAATGTGAAATGGGCAAGCCCAAGTGATAGATGAGCAAGTCTCAAAGATAATGTAATTCAAGCACAATGTTAGACCCAAATTTAATTAAACCTAAGCCCGAACCAAGAACCGAACCCGTGGATCGAACTGATGGGTCATCGGAAGAGAAAAACCCATGGGGCAACCCATGTGGACCCCCAATGGTGAGTCATGGTCGGCCACTTTGTGACACCCCCAAATCTAGGTACTTCATTCCCACAAGACTTGGTGTTCACTTTTCATGCATTCACATCTAACTACCCAAATATAGTAGAATTTAAACCATAAATCCTCCCATTAAAAGGGTTATATCATTAAATCAATAAGTCTCCCAGGTTATCTAACCTTTAATATAAACCAAGTGAGGAAATAAAATAAATTAAATCACATCATTTAAAAATAAAATCTGTCTTCATGACATTAAATAAATTACAAGTCTTCATCACTTGCTCATTTTTCCTTTTCCTTTGCTAGTGGTAGGTTCATCGACCTTCTCAACCTTGGCTGCAATAATTATATTTATGCAAGTGTGAGCAAAACAAATGCTCACTTGGAATAACAACGAATAACAACAACATAATACTCGCCAATAACTAGGCTCAACATAATTGAATAATACTCTGTCAATGGTAAATAAGAACAAAGTTCAAAATATGGAATATATCTTAGGGTCACAAGACCACGAACTATGTCCATGGTTACAAGTAATCTTTCAACTTTAACCTAAACAGTCACACTGTAGGGACTCCTCGTACTTAGGGTGATCTGCCCTTCGTACCATGTATTGTGCACAAACGTCTAAACGCATCACGTAAAATAAATTCCCCTATAATAGGGTTGTTCTTCTTAGTTTTGGAGTACAAGGCCTCACCAAAGAAAGTTTGGTTTGGATAAGCTTCAAGGGTAATTTAGAGTTTAACGATCATCAACTAAAGGATTAGTTGAATCTACAAAGTTTAATAACACTTCGAGTGATCAATAACAACGTAATGTGGAATAATTAAGAATCATAGGCAAACCAACTATATATCAAACTCATGCTTAGAAATAAACTAAAAAGCATAAGCGTTAAATAAAATAATAAACCTTTCTTGAACAATAATAAGCTAAGGTTATGATCTTGTTAGATAAGGGAATTAAGTTATTGAACATACATTAATGAATAACAAGCTGAGAACGAAACTTGCTCAAATGACAATAAGCTTACAACTTGTGCAAAGTAAATGAAACAAGACAACTCAATATTAGAGATTAGAGTTCAAAAAGTTGCATTCATTATAAAAGAATGAAACTAAAGAAACTTGCTTAACTATAAACAAGTTAGAATAAATCAACAACAATTAGAATTCAAAACATCCTCAAATAAAGTTAGGGTTAGAGCTTACTCAAATGAAGTTTAGGAATAAAAAACTTGTTCAATCAAAGTTTAGGGTAAGGAACTTGCCTCGTGCGTAAGCTATAAATTACAACTCACATTCACATACACATATTATTAGAATCACAATATCTATTAGATGTACTAATATCCACTTTCCTAAATAGAACTCACTTTTAGATAAACTTGTTACTTTAATACAAGTTTCAATTCACACCATATACACTTCAGAAATCACAAGTATTAGATTTGAAACACTTATTCAGTAACTCATGTGTTTAATAAGTCACAACGTAACATTTTCACAACTTACTAATCTTTTTTACAACTTTGAAATTACTAACGACATGATAAAAATCTTTTTTACTCTCTTTATTACATGTTCGTCACATTAATATCTCATTAGACTAGGTTACTATGGTTCTTTAAGGTCTGCATAACCAGCAGACATCACTGCCTCTGATCTAGGTATGGTGCAGCTGCACCATATATAAGTCTGGGACTGACGCAGAATACAACTACAACTTTATTAATACAACATAAAAACTGTGAGTTTAAATACAAATATTGTCATCTAGACAATATTCACACCCAAATAAGTCCTCATTATAATTATTGATACATTATTTTACAAAAATGGTGAGGACTATTAAACAACTTTCTAGAACCTTCATTCCATACCCCGACTAGTACTCGTTACATTCTCGCCTCCTGGGAAGAAAAATGGAACAAAAAGGAAAAGGGTGAGCTCTACTAGCCCAATAAAGAATATTATGACTAAGATAATATAGAACAAATTATCGTTAGTCTTCAACAGGGAAAAATCTGATAAAATACAATAGATAACAAGTTTCAGATCAATATTCGCAGCGGAAATAATAATTCATAGAAGAGTTACGTAGAGAATGAAATCTACTATAATCTATGAATTTAAAAGTCCATCATCAATATTTTATCCCTATAACATCAACCAATATTCATCTTGAATCAAATATTCATCTTTGCACTACAGGCCAAAGATATTCATCACCACATATGTTCATCTCAACACACCATACATCTTTCAGCACTACGGACCAAAGATATTCATAAGAAAATTAACCATCTTTTGCACTACAAAGCCAAAGATATTCAAGAATACCATCATTTAGGACCGAGGATGATGAAAAATATTTTAAAGAAAATGAATCTCAAAGAAACAAAAGAACAAGTATTATGGATTCGTACTTTAAACAATTCGAGTTCAAAAATACTTCATAAATAATCATAGTGAAGTAAAATTCAAGAATGATCAAAACATGGATACAATCAAAGCTAGTATCCACAATAGATATTTTGGACAAAATCAAAAATTTAATTTTTTTGTCAATAGTGCCATATTCATGAATAGTGTCATATTCGTGAATAGTGCCGTATACGTGAATAGTAAACCTGACACCAAAAGACAAGAATTTCACAAGAAAAATCTTATCAATATTCTGGCATAATGATATTAGAAGAAATAATATCATTTTTTTAAAAAAAATAATATCCCTTACCTCGAAAAGACAGTACTTCTGACTAGAATACTGGATATAGTGCTGAAAAGAACTTGCACCGTATAGCAACACTCAGAGTATCAAAATACTCACAAGAATACGCTCGATAATATAGAGAGAAAAAGAGAGAAAACTTCAGTTTCTGGTGTGATTTTCAATTCTAACCTAAGCACCCTTTTATAGGAAAATACTTAGAACACCAAAGCAGAAAATTTAATAAAATATTTTTTATTAATATAATTATAAAATTTTCCTTAGCCTACCTTGACCATCTGAATTCAGCCACCAAATAATGACAAAAACAAAAAAAAATGTTTTTTATTATTGTAAATAATTAAAACTTTCAAAAATCAATTATTTTAACTACTAACTTCAATAATTCATAATAAATAGCCTTTTTATCGTAAAATTCAAATCAAACCACATGTCCTTTCCATAGGAAATTCCATTCTCTACAACTTTAAGTTTAAGTTTTTCCAAATTCCAAATTCCAAAAATCCAAAACCAAATCGATTTTACATAATCCAAAAACAAGAAATGGGGTCCACAAACATGTTTTAAATATTTTTATTATTTACAAAAAAAAATACTCTTCTTCCTCATTTATTCATATATCCCACATTCATTGTAAAAATATCACCATTATTATATTATTAAAATATAATAATATATTTAAATGAATTATTTTATCAAAAAGATAAAATATCAATTTTCAACAATTATCACATTAAAAATTTTCTCCATCTATATCCACATAAAATGAATATTTTCTTATCATATAAATTAATAATTAATTATTCACAAATAATATTACGTAATCACAATATCGACAACCAGCAGCTCTCGTGAAAGAGGGGCTTTCCAATAAGGATTTCTCCTCATCGCGCAATTAATTAGGTGACCAAACCTCTCCTTGTATGTAACTTTCTAGACATTGCCAATAATGTTATCTAATAATATTATTCAAATAATATGAATTATTGATCCGATAATGAAAATATCGTGTAGTGACAATTATTGAAACAACAATAATATAAAATATCAACGTAGCAATTATCAATCAATAAAATAAAATATTGAATAAGAATTCATCGTAATAATTATTGAGTAATGCCTTCCTACGTAAGAATCAATAATTGGTGCAATACCGTAAAGCTACCGTGTTTTAACCACCGGGGTATTCCAACAAGATTATCTGTAATAACAACTCTCGTTATTTATAAACAACTTATACTTGTCATTTTCTTCATCCAATCGCTTTCAAGTTATGAGGTCCACACAAAGTCGCATACCATCGCATTTAATATTCCACGACAAAGAAGAATATTCCACGACCAAAGGAATATTCTCCGATAAAATGAATATTTTATAACCACTTGCATATTTGAAATATTTATGATTTTACCCATAACTAACCACATTAATCAAATCAACCTTACTATTTCAAAATAATAAATAGAGGAAATTTAATTTCATTTATAATAAGTTAGGGTCTTACAACCTCCCCTCCTTATGAAATTTCGTCCTCAAAATTGATGTACATACCTGGTGTTTCGAAAAGGTGAGGATACCTCGATTTCATTTTCGTTTCCAACTCCCAGATCATTTCTTCAATTGCATGGTTTCTCCATAAAACTTTGACTTGGGGTATAACCTTTGTGCATAGAACATGCTCCTTCCTATCCAAGATCTTAACTGGTACCTCCTCGTACGTTAAATCTTCGGCTATTTCATCTGGTTCAAACTCAATAACGTGGTTCGGGTGTTTCACATATTTACGAAGCACATATATGTGAAAAACATTATGAACACGAGACATACTTGGAGGTAACGCGAGTCTATAGGCCACATTTCCTACTCGGTTAAGAATCTGAAATGGACCAATAAATCATTGATTGAGCTTTCCTCTTTTCCCAAATCTTGTAACTCCCTTCCATGGAGCAACACGCAATAATACATGATCCCCAATACTAAATTCCACGTCTTTTCGATGAAGATCCGCATAACTCTTTTGTCGATCTTGTGCCGTTTGTATATGTTGTCGAATCATTTGGATCTTTTCTGTAGTCATACGTAATAACTCTGGTCCCAACAATGTTGCTTCACCAACCTCATCCCAACATACTGGAGAGCGACACTTACGTCCATATAATGCTTCGAATGGTGCTACAACTATACTTGCCTGATAACTATTGTTGTAGGAGAATTCCACTAAAGGTAAATTTTATCCCAACACCCTTTGAAGTCTAGGACACAGAGTCTTAATAGATCTTCAAGAGTTTAGTATTCCTCTCTGATTGTCCATCCGTTTGAGGATGGTATGCCGAACTGAATCGTAAATCCATGCCCATAGCTTTTTGCAAGCTAACCCAAAATTATGAAGTGAATCTTGGGTCACGATCCGAAACTATGGATACTGGCATGCCATGCAATCTCACAATCTCATTTATATACATATGAGCAAGACATTCAAGGGAATAAGTCTCCAGTAATGGTAAGAAATGAGCAGACTTGGTTAATCTATCAACAATAACCCAAATAGCATTTATGCCTTGAGAAACCGTGGGAATACCCGTAACGAAATCCATGGTAATGTGTTCCCACTTCCATTTCAGAATCTCAAGTGGTTGCAAGGGACCCTTAGGCACTTGATGCTCCGACTTACACGTTGACAAGTTAAACACCTCGAGATAAACTTCGTGATCTCTCTCTCTTCATATTGTTCCACCAAAATGTATGTCGAAGATCACGATACATTTTGGTACTTCCAGGATGGATTGCAAATGGTGTATTGTGTGCCTCCATCATGATCTTGTTCTTTAAATCAGAATCATTAGGAACACAAAGTCTGGAGTGGACTCGAAGTATTCCTTCTTCATCGATTCTTGCTTCCGAATAGCACCTTCTTGTACTTTCTTCTTCATACGCATCGCCTCCGGTTCATGGCTTGAGCAACTTTAACTTCATCGATTAAAGTTGGTTCTATACTATACTTGACATCATCGCACTCGCTCCTCGCATATGATCTTCTACTCAACGCCGCCACCACCACGCTTTTGCTTTTTTTCCAAGATGGTATTGAATGGTGTGGTCATAATCTTTTAACAGCTCAAGCCAACATCTTTGTCGCATGTTGAGTTCCTTTTAGGTGAAGAAATATTTGAGGCTTTTATGGTCTGAATATATCTCCACTTTCTTTCCATATAGATAGTACCTCCAGATCTTTAGCGCCAAAACGACTGCTGCTAACTCTAGATAATGAGTAGGATAATTCCTCTCATATTCTTTAAGTTGTCGCGAGACATAGGCTATGAATTTCCCACGTTGCATGAGAACACATCCTAACCCTTTGCCTAAAGCATCGCTGTAGATAACAAATCCATCCAAACTAGATGGAATTGTCAGAACAGGTGCCGAAATGAGTCTCCTGTTGAGCTCTTGGAATCTCTTCTCGCATTCCTCGCTCCAAACAAATTTTGTATCTTTCCGAGTCAGCTAAGTTAATGGAGTAGCTATTCGAGAAAATCCTTCCACGAATCTCCGATAATAACCAGCTAAGTACAAAAAGCTACGTACTTCGGTTACCGACTTCGGTTGCTCCCAACTTTGTATTGCCTCAATCTTCACTGGGTCAACAGATACTCCATGTTTTGACACCACGTGCCCAAGGAATGCTACTTCCTCAAGCCAGAATTCGCATTTCTTCAACTTGGCTTATAGCTTGTTTTCACGAAGACTTTGGAGTACCAACTTCAAATGGTGCTCATGATCTTCACGGCTTTTGGAATATATAAGAATGTCATCAATAAAGACAACAACGATCTGATCCAAATAGTCCTTGAATATTTCGTTCATCATATCCACGAAAGTCGCGGGAGCATTAGTCAATCCAAAAGACATGACTAAAAATTCATAATGCCCGTATCGAATTCTGAAGGCAGTCTTTGGAATATCCTCGCTCTAATCTTCACCGATGATATCCGTAAATCGAAGATCGATCTTTGAAAAGAATAGTGCTCCTTGCAATCGGGTCAAATAGGTCATCAATACGAGGTAATCGGATACCTATTCTTGATGGTGACATGGTTCAATTCTCGATAGTCAATACAAAAAGTCGCATACTCCCGCCTTTTCTTCTTTACAAATAAAACAGAGCACCCCAAGGACATGTACTAGACGAATGAAACCGATGTCCAACAACTCCTCGTAGTTGGACCTTTAACTCCTCAAGTTCAATAGAGCCATTTGATATGGGGTTTTAGAAATGGGCTTTGTACCAGTGTTCAAGATCAATAAAGAATTCAACTTCATGTTCGGGGTAGACCGAAGTTCTTCAGAAACACGTTAGAAATTTACTAACAACAGGAATATTATTCAAATATGACGTGTCTTTATTCAAATCCATAACATGGTCTAAGAAAGCTTGACATCCGCTTTTTCAATAAACGAATAGCTTTATGACTAGATATGATAAAGGATTGATTTTAATGGTTTAGTTGCTTGAATTTGCACAACAAAGTTGGTTAGAATATGAAAACTAATAACCTTACGAAAACAATCAATTTTGGCATGATGAGTAGTTAACCAATCAACCCCTAAAATCACATCAAAAGCAAGTATCTTTAAAGAGATAAGGTCAACAGGTAATGTGATGGTGCCAACTTGGATCAAACAAGATTTATAAACAGTGGATGTGATGAAAGTTTCTCCTAATGGAGTCTCCACAGATAAATCAAAGTCTAATTTCTCCGGAGTTAAGTTTAAACATTGAGCACAAGTAGGAGAGATAAATGAATGGGTAGCACCGGTATCAAGTAAGGTATAAACTTCGCAAGAATTTAAGATTAGTTTACCCGTGATCACCTCGTTTGGGTTCCTCGCATTTTGACCAAATCCACGACAAACGCTTCTTCCGTGAACCGCTTGACTTTGACTTTTCTCGGACAACTTTTGAGTCACCATCCCCGCTGGACTTGGTTTCGCTACCGTACAATCTCGAGTGATATGTCCTTCCTTTCCACAATTATAACATACCTTGAACTGTTGTGGGCAGTTTGGGCTGATATGTCCCTCTTTTCCACATTTATAGCATACGATCGGTGGTCGTTCTCCTCCCTTAGAACCAATTGCTGCTGGTGTTGACGTCTTCACATGGTAATAATTGAATCTCCTCTTTTTAAAACCTCCTCCTGACTCGCTTCTTCTATTCTCATAGCCATGATTACAACCAGAGTGGTTACCGCCTTTGTCCGTATTCTTCTTTCTCCGCTGGTTATCATTGTTCTGATGACTGTTGTCACCAGTATGATCTTGGTTATGGTCCCTCGGTTGAACGTACTCGTTATCTCGCTTCTAACAATTGAGCCCCGCTGACAACATCCTGAATAGAGAGAAAATTTATGAGAAATGAGATATCGACGTATGCTGTCGGGTTTTAAACCTCTCGTAAACATCCGCCATATACGCTTCTCATTCTCCACCAAATGAGGTACAAACTCGATAACTCGCAAAAACTTTGCCTCGTCTTCGGGACACCGCCATGTTATTTTGTTCCAATCTAATGAACTCCAATTCCTTCATATGACGAATACTTTCGTGAAAGTACTTGTCATTGAAAAGTTTCAAACGTATCCCAAGACATGCCGAGTGCAAACCGGATGGGTACGCTTCACGATTCCCACCAAGAATCTGCCTCATTACTTTAACATAAAGGTGGCGAATGGAACCTTCGTTCCTTCGCATCCCAAGACATCGAATATCTTGGTGATTTGTTTGACCCACGTTTCGCGCTTTAATCGGATCCGGCTTTCCTAGAATTCGTGGTCCCAACTTTTGAATTACTTGGTCAGACAAACCATGCATTGTTATCATTTCCACCTCAGATTTTGTGCACGAGTCTCCTCGTCGATTTTGCATGAACCGCAAAAATCTTCTAAACATCCCGCGCTCATCATCTCGCTTTCGCAGGTGTTGTTCACAGAGAGGAACATTGCCACTTATTGCACGTTTCTCCTCATTGGTGAGTAAATGTGTCTCCACGGTCACATTTACTCCACTGTTAACATTCTCAGTCGACATTCTCAAATACTACCATAAAATAAGGGTTAATTAAGGAAATCAACATATCACGTAATATCCCTATATAACAAATTAACTTAGGTAGGACACACTAATCTATTTCCTCTTGCCTCCCTCCTAGTTCTATCTACGCCAGAGATCATTTCCCTAAGCTCTAATACCAACTGTGATGCCCCCAAAATAGGTATACATCACCCATTTTGAGTCGTCAATAACATGGTATAGAAATAACTACAACTTTATTAATACAACATATAAACTGTGAGTTTAACTACAAATATTGCCGTCAAGACAATATTCACACCCAAATAAGTCCTCATTATAATTATTGGTACAATATTTTACAAAACTGGTGAGGACTACTAAAACAACTTTCTAGAACCATCATTCCACACCCCGACTAGAACTCGCTACATTCTTGCCTCCTAAGAAGAAAAATTAAACAAAAAGGAAAAGGGTGAGCTCAACTAGCCCAGTAAAGAATATTATGACTAAGATAATATAGAACAAATTATCGTTAGTCATCAACAGGGAAAAATCTGATAAAATACAATAGACAACAAGTTTCAGATCAATATTCACAGCGGAAATAATAATTCATAGAAGAGTTACGTAGAGAATGAAATCTACTATAATCTATGAATTTAAAAGTCCATCATCAGTATTTTATCCCTGTAACATCAACCAATATTCATCTTGAATCAAATATTCATGTTTACACTACAGGCCAAAGATATTCATCAGTCGGTCATGTTCATCTCAACACTTGTACATCTTTGCACTACGGGCCAAAGATATTCATAAGAAAATCAACTATCTTTGCACTACAGGCCAAAGATATTCAGTAATACCATCATTTAGGACTGAGGATGATGAAAAATATTTTAAAGAAAACGAATCCAGTGAAACAAAAGAACAAGTATTATGGATTCGTACTTTAAACAATCCGAGTTCAAAAATACTTCATAAATAATCATAGTGAAGTAAAATTCAAGAATGATCAAAACATGGATACAATCAAAGCTAGTATCCATAATAGATATTTTGGACAAAAAACGAAAATTTAATTTTTCTGTGAATAGTGTCGTATTCGTGAATAGTGCCGTATACGTGAATAGTAACCCCGACACTAAAAGACAAGAATTTCACAAGAAAAATCTTACCAATATTCCGGCATAATGATATTAGAAGAAATAATATCATTTTTTTAAAAAATAATATCCCTTACCTCGAAAAAGACAAGATTTCCGATCGAAATATCGATATATAGTCTTTGAAAGGAACTTGCACCAGATAAAGAACACTCAAAGTCTCAAAATACTCAAGAAGAATACGCCGATAATATAGAGAGAGAAAACTTCAGCTTCGTGTGATTTTGAATTCTAACCTAAGCACCCTATTTATAGGAAAATGCTTAGAACACCAAAGCAGAAAATTTAATAAAATATTAATATAATTATAAAATTTTCCTTATCCTACCTTGACCATCCTAATTCAAACCACCAATAGTGACAAAAACAAAAAAAACATTTTTGTTATTAAAATAATTAAAACTTTCAAAAATTAATTATTTTAACTACTAACTTCAATAATTCATAATAAATAGCCCTTTTATCAGAAAAATTCGAATCACATGTCCTTTCCATAGGAAATTCCATTCTCTACAACTTTTTAAGTTTAAGTATTTCCAAATTCCAAGCCACAAAGTTGATTTAATCCACAAACATGAAAAACATGTTTTAAATATTTATTTTAAAAATTTTTATAAAAAAATACTCTTCTTCCTCATTTATTCATATATCCCACATTCATTGTAAAAATATCACCATTATTATATTATTAAAATATAATAATATATTTAAATGAATTATTTTATCGAAAAAGATAAAATATCAAATTTCAACAATTGTCACATTAAAATTTTTCTCCATCTATTTCCACATAAAATGAATATTTTCCTTATCATATAAATCAATAATTAATTATTCACAAATAATATTACAGAATCACAATACTAACAACCAGGCAGTTCCTAGGAAAGAGGGGGCTTTCCAATAAGGATTTCTCCTAACTGGCGCGCAATTTGGTGACCAAACCTCTCCTTAGAAAGAACTTTCTAGACATTGCCAATAATGTTATCTAATAATATTATTCAAATAATATGAATTATTGATCTGATAATTAAAATACCGTGTAGTGACAATTATTGAAACAACAATAATATAAAATATCAACGTAGCAATTATTGAATCAATAAAATAAAATATCAATAAGAATTCATCGTAACAATTATTGAAATAATACCTTTCACGTAAGAATCAATAATTGGTGCAATACCGCAGTGCTATCGTGTTTTTTACCACCGTATTCCAACACTATTAATCTGTGAATAACTACGCCGTTATTTATAAACAACTTATACTTGTCATTTTGTTCATCCAATCGCTTTTTAGTTATGGGGCCCACATAATAAGTCATGCCGTCGCATCGCATTTAATATTCTCCGACAAGAAGAATATTCCACGACCAAACGAATATTCTCTGATAAAATGAATATTTTATAACCACTTTCATATTTGAAATATTTGCGCATTTTACCCATAACTAACCACATTAATCAAATCAACCCTTACTATTTCAATATAATAAATAGAGGAAATTTAATTCCATTTATAATAAGTTGGGGTCTTACAACTTGCCAGATAACTGTTGTTGTAGGAGAATTCCACCAATGGTAAATACTTATCCCAACTCCCTTTGAAGTCTAGGACACAAAGTCTTAATAGATCTTCAAGAGTTTGAATAGTTCTCTCTGATTGTCCGTCCGTTTGAGGATGGTATGCCGAACTGAATCGTAAATCTGTGCCCATAGCTTTTTGCAAGCTAACCCAAAATCGTAAAGTGAATCTTGGGTCGCAATCTGAAACTATGGATACTGGCATGCCATGCAATCTCACAATCTCATTTGCATACATATGAGCAAGACGTTCGAGGGAATAAGTCTCCCGTATCGGCAAGAAATGAGCAGACTTGGTTAATCTATCAACAATAACCCAAATAACATTTATGCCTTGAGAAACCGTGGGAAGACTCGTAACGAAATCCATGGTAATGTGCTCCCACTTCCATTTCGGAATCTCAAGTGGTTACAATGGACCCTTAGGTACTTGATGCTCCGCCTTTACACATTGACAAGTTAAACACCTCGAGATAAACTTTGCAATCTCTCTCTTCATATTGTTCCACCAAAATGTATGTCAAAGATCACGATATATTTTGGTACTTCCTGGATGGACTACAAACGGTGTATTGTCTGCTTCCATCATGATCTTGTACTTCAAATCAGAGTTGTTAGGAACATAAAGTCTGGAGTGTACTCGAAGTATTCCTTCTTCATCGATTCCTGCTTCTGGAATAGCACCTTCTTGTACTTTCTTCTTCATACGCATTAGCTCCTGGTCTGTGGCTTGAGCAACTTTAACTTTATCGATTAAAGTTGGTTCTATGCGTATACGTGTCATCATCGCACTCGTTCTTGGACATGATCTTCTACTCAACGCGTCAACTACCACGTTTGCTTTCCAAGGATGGTATTGAATGGTGTGGTCATAATCTTTTAACAGCTTGAGCCAACGTCATTGCCGCATGTTGAGTTCCTTTTGGGTGAAGAAATATTTGAGGCTTTTATGGTCTGAATATATCTCCACTTTCTCCCCATATAGATAGTGCATCTAGATCTTTAGCGCGAAAACAACTGCTGTCAACTCCAGATCATGGGTAAGATAATTCCTCTCATATTCCTTAAGTTGTTGCGAGGCATAGGTTATGACTTTCCCATGTTTCATGAGAACACATCCTAACCCTTTGCCAGAAGCATCACTGTAGATAACAAATCCATTAGAACCAGATGGTATTGTCAGAACAGGTGCCAAAATGAGTCTCCTCTTAAGCTCTTGGAAACTCTTTTCGCATTCCTCGCTCCATATGAATTTTGTATCTTTCCGAGTTAACTGAGTTAACGGAGTAGCAATTCGAGAAAATCCTTCCACAAATCTCCGATAATAACCAGCTAAACCCAGAAAGCTACGTACTTTTGTCACCGACTTCGGTTGCTCCCAACTTTGTATTGCTTCAATCTTCGCTGGGTCAACAGATACTCCATGTTTTGACACCACGTGCCCAAGGAATGCTACTTCTTCAAGCTAGAACTCACATTTCTTCAACTTGGCATATAGCTTGTTTTCACGGGCCTTTGAGAGTAATGTGACTTCAAATGGTGCTCATGATCTTCATGGCTTTTGGAATATATGAGGATGTCATCAATAAAGACAACCACGAACTGATCCAAATATTCCTTGAATACTCGGTTCATTTCCATGAAAGCCGCAGGAGCATTAATCAATCCAAAAGACATGACTAAGAATTCATAATACCCGTACCGAGTTCTGAAAGTAGTCTTTGGAATATCCTCAGTTCTAATCTTCAGCTGATGATATCCAGAACGAAGATCGATCTTTGAAAAAAATTGTGCTCCTTGCAACTGGTTAAACAGGTCATCAATACAAGGTAGCGGATACCTATTCTTGATAGTGAAATTCTCGATAGTCAATACAAAGTTGCATACATCCGTCTTTCTTCTTTACAAATAAAACAGGAGCACCCCAAGGAGATGTACTAGGACGAATGAAACCGATGTCCAAAACCTCCTGTAGTTGGACCTTTAACTCCTATAGTTCAATAGGAGCCATTCGATATGGGGTTTTAGAAATCGGCTTTGTACCAGGTTCAAAATCAATAAAGAATTCAACTTCACGTTCTGGGGGTAGACCGGGAAGTTCTTCTGGAAATATGTCAGGAAATTTACTAACAACAGGAATATTATTCAAATCTGACGTGTTTTTATTCAAATCCATAACACGGGCTAAGAAAGCTTGGCATCCGTTTTTTAATAAACGAATGGTTTTATGGCTTGATATAACAGTGATTGATTTTAGTGGTTTAGTTGCTTGAATTCGTACAACAGGTTGGTTAGGAATATGAAAACTAACAACCTTACGAAAATAATAAATTTTGGCATGATGAGTAGTTAACCAATCAATCCCTAAAATCATGTCAAATGCAAGTATCTTTAAAGAGATAAGGTCAACAAGTAAGGTGATGGTGCTAACTTGGATCAAACAAGAGTTATAAATAGTGGATGTAATGAAAGTTTCTCCTAACGGAGTCTCCACAGATAAATCAAAGTCTAATTTCTCTGGAGTCAAGTTTAAACGTTGAGCACAAGCAGAAGAGATAAATGAATGGGTAGCACCGGTATCTAGTAAGGTATAAACTTCGCAAGAATTTATGATTAGCTTACCCGTGATCACCTCGTTTGGGTTCCTCGCATTTTGACCAGTCACAACAAACGCTTTTCTAGGAACTGTTGACTTTGACTTTTCTGGGACAGCCTTTTGAGTCACCATCCCCGCTGGACTTGGTTTCGTTCTTTGTATAATCTCGAGCGATATGTCCTTCCTTTCCACAATTATAACATACCTTGAATGCTGGGGCGCTTTGAGGTGATATGTCCCTCTTTCCCGCATTTACAGCATACGACCGGTGGTCATTCTCCTCCCTTAGAACCAGTTGTTGCTGGTGCTTACGTCTTTGCATTGTCATTGTTGAATCTCCTCTTTTTAAAATCTCCCCCCGACTCGCTTCTTCTATTTTCATGGCCATGATTACCACTAGAGTAGTTACCGCTTTTGTCTATATTTTTCTTTCTCCACTGGTTATCGTTGTTCTGATGACTACTGTCACTGGTATGATCCTGGTTGTGGTCCCTCGGTTGAACGTACTCGTTATCTCGCTCTAATAATTGAGCCCTGTTGATAACATTTGAATAGAGAGAAAATTTATGAGAAATGAGATATTGACGCATGCCGGGTTTCAAACCTCTCATTAACATCCGCGTCATACGTTCCTCATTCTCCACCAAATGAGGTGCAAACCTGGATAACTCTGCAACCTTCACCTCGTACTGGGACACCGTCATGTTGTTTTGTTCCAATCTAATAAACTCCACTTCCTTCATATGACGAATACTTTCAGGAAAGTACTTATCATTGAACAGTATCTGAAACGTCTCCCAAGACATGCTGATTGCGGCTGGATGGGTACGCTTCACAGATTCCCACCAGTAATCTGCCTCATTACAAAACATAAAGGTGGTGAATGGAACCTTCTGTTCCTCCTTGCATCCCAAGACCTTGAATATCTTGGTAATTTGTTTGACCCACGTTTCTGCCTTAATCGGATCCGGCTTTCCCCAGAATTCTGGTGGTCCCAACTCTTTGAACTGCTTTGTTGTGACAAACCGTGCATTGTTATCATTTCCACCTGTATTTTGTGCACGAGTCTCCCTTGTCTGATTTTGCATGAACAACAAAAAGCTTCTAAACATTCCGCCGTTCATCGTCTGATCAGTGGTGTTATTTACAGGAGGAACATTGTCGGCCTGTTGCACGTTCTCCTCATTGGTGAGTAAAGGAGTCTCCACGGTCTCATTTACTCCACTGTTAACATTCTCGGTTGCCATTCTCAAATACTGCCATAAAACAAGGGTTAATTGAAGAAATTAACATATCACATAATATCCCTATATTATGACCAACCAACAAATAAGCTTAGGTAGGGCACACTAGCGAAGGATTTACTCATCTCTTCCCTCCTAGTTCTATTCCCCGATCTCCGCCAGAGATCATATCCCTAAGCTCTGATACCAACTGTGACGCCCCCAAAATAGGTATACAACACCCATTCTGAGTCGCCAAATACATGGTACAGAAACAACTACAACTTTATTAATACAATTATCGTGCAAAATACGACAACACATAAACTATGAGTTTAAAAACAAATATTGTCTTCTAGACAATATCAACACTCAAATAAGTCCTCATTACAATTATTGATACATTATTTTACAAAAATGGTGAGGACTACTAAAACAACTCTCTAGAACCATCATTCCACACCCCGACTAGAACTCGCTACATTCTCGCCTCCTGAGAAGAAAAATGGAACAAAAAGGAAAAGGGTGAGCTCAACTAGCCCAGTAAAGAATATTATGACTAAGATAATATAGAACAAATTATCGTTAGTCTTCAACAGGGAAAAATTTGATAAAATACTGACAACAAGTTTCAGATCCATATTTGCAGCGGAAATAATAATTCATAGATGAGTTACGTAGAGAATGAAATCTACTATAATCTATGAATTTAAAAGTCCATCATCAATATTTTATCTTTGTAACATCAATCAATATACATCTTGAATCAAATATTCATCTTTGCACTACAGGCCAAAGATATTCATCAGTTGTTCATGTTCATCTCAACACCTGTACATCTTTGCACTACGGGCCAAAGATATTCATAAGAAAATCAACCATCTTTGCACTATAGGCCAAAGATATTCAGTAATATCATAATTTAGGGCTGAAGATGATGAAAAATATTTTAAAGAAAACGAATCCAGTGAAACAAAAGAATAAATAATAAGGATTCGTACTTTAAACAATCCAAGTTCAAATATACTTCATAAATAACCATAGCGAAGTAAAATTCAAGAATGATCAAAACATGGATACAATCAAAGCTAGTATACATAATAGATATTTTGGACAAAAAACAAAAATTTAATTTTTCTGTGAATAGTGCCATATTTGTGAATAGTGCCGTATACGTGAATAGTAACCCCGACACTGAAAGACAAGAATTTCACAAGAAAAATCTTTCCAATATTCCATCATAATGATATTGAAAGAAATAATATCATTTATAAAAAAAATAATATCCCTTACCTCGAAAAGAATAAGATTTCATTTGGAATATCGATATAACGTCAAGGAACTTGTGTACCAGAGATAGCAACACTCTCAAAGTATCAAAATACTCACAAGAATACGCCGATAATATAGAGAGAGAAAACTTGGTTTACGGTGTGATTTTCAATTCTAACCTAAGCACCCTATTTATAGGAAAATGCTTAGAACACCAAAGCAGAAAATTTAATAAAATATTAATATATATATATATATATACAAATTTCTTACGCACACTTTTACCAACTGAATTCAGCATTCAACACATTTATATCACATGTGGGACACTCACCAAAAACGTTTTTCTTAAAAAAAATAATTAAAACTTCAAAAATCAATTATTCTGGAACTTCAGAACTTCAATAATTCATAATAAACAACCATTTTTCAGAAAAATTCGAACCTTATGTCTTTTTCATAGGAAATTCCATTCTCTACAACTTTGTAAGTTTAAGTTTTTCCAAATTCCAAACAGAAATTGACCGAAATCCACATACGGATAATTTTACAGGTTATAATCAAATTTCAGTCAAGAAATGGGGTCCACAAACATGAAAAACAAGTTTTCAATATTTTTAGTAACAAAAATACTCTTCCTCCTCATATACTCATATATCCCACATTCATTGTAAAAATATCACCATTATTATATTATTAAAATATAATAATATATTTAAATGAATTATTTATCAGAAAAGATAAAATATCAATTTTTCAATAATTGTCACTTTAAAATTTTTTCCATCTATATCCACATAAAATGAATATTTTCCTTATCATATAAATCAATAAATAATTATTCACAAATAATATTATAGAATCACAATACTGGCAACCAGGCCGTTCCCAAGAAAGAGGGGGCTTTCCAATAAGGATTTCTCCTTACTGGCGCGCAATTAGGTGACCAAACCTCTCCTTAGACAGAATTTTCTAGACATTGCCAATATTTTTATCCGATAATATTACTCAAATAATATGAATTATTGATCTGATAACGAAAAATACTGTGTAGTGATAATTATTGAAACAACAATAATATAAAATATCAATGCAACAATTATTGAATCAATAAAATAAAATATTGAACAGTAATTACTGTAACAAATATTGAGTAGTGCCTTCTTACGTAAGAATCAATAATTGGTGCAATACCGTGCCTTCTCGTGTTTTAACCACCGTGTATTCCAATGTAATTAATCAGAATAACTACGCCAAGTTATTTATATACAACTTATACTTTTCGTTTTCTTCATCCAATCGCTTTTCACATGGGGCCCACACAAATTGCAATTGTCAGTCGTATGAATATTCTCCGACAACAAGAATATTCAACGACCAAACGAATATTCCCCGACAACAATGAATATTTTATAACCACTTGCTTATTTGAAATATTTGCGCATTTTATCCATAACTAACTACATTAATCAAATCAACCCTTACTATTTCAAAATAATAAATAGAGGAAATTTAATTTCATTTATAATAAGTTGGGGTCTTACAGATATATTTTCATACTTCCCGGATGGATCGAATATCTTGAGCTATGAGCTTCTGTCAAGATTTCTTCTTTAATATCCGGTATTGTTGGAACCCAAATTCGTCTCTCGAATCTTAGCACTCCTTCAGTATCAAACTTGTACTTCATCTCACTACCCTTGCCCATACTTTCCTTTATTTTTCTGCATTCCTCGTCTTGTAGTTGAGCATTTGATAGACACGTAATTCATATATTTAATTATCCCTAATTTTGTCCTTTTAATTATATTAATTTATTAAATTAAAATGTTTTATTTTATTTTGTAGGATTTAATATTTTTTGCAATAAAGTCATAATCTTGGTGATCAAGCGATATTTAATGCTCTTATTTATGTAAGGAATATCCAAGAAGAATCCGACAAGGAGAAGGAAATAGGTTGAACAATCTTAGTGTGCAAGTCAAATCCAACAAGAGAAGGAAAGTCAATCTAGAATATCTCTTTATCTAGAAGATCTTTTTGAGAAGTTGATTGCCACTAGGAAATTGAAACCTACATGAAAAGGGAACAAAAATGTCCAAGTTCAATGAATCTAAATTAGGGTTCAAAGTTATTTTTCCTATAAATAGGTCTCTTGTTTTAGAGAGAAAGGTATGAGGTATTGTATTAGTTTAGATTAGGAGTAGGAGTAAATTAAATTACGTCTTCATTGTACGTTCGTTGGATGGTCGTTAATTAAAGGGAGTTTTCTTATTTATTTTTAATCTTCTTCTTTTTTTAGTTAGTTTAATTATTTTTCATGTTTAATTAATTTTTTATATCTAGGATGAAGATGAAATTAAATAATTATTCGGGATAATATTTTTCATCTCTTCTATTATTTATGCTTTTATGCTTAATTGATTTCGCCTTCATGTTTCGTTATTGAAATACATTCGTTTTATAGTTCTTATGTGATTTTAAATTAATTAAGAGGTTTTGATAGATTATTGTTAAGATATGAGTTTTTCATAATCCATGCTTGCTCAAAGAAGTTTTGATGGGTTATAGTTAATCCTTAAATTTTCATAGTTTATGTTTGCCCATGTTAATTGTAAATTACTAAATTAAAGGGGAGGGAGATCAAAATCATAATTTGAGTTATAAAAATAGAAGAGATTGAATTATATGTTATGCTTATTATTTAGTGGATTTTGATTCCTAGATTGTTTCTCATTAATTATTTTTATATTCTAGTTAATTAATTCTCAATCTTTATTTCTAATTCGCCTAAAATAGATATTAAGGAAATATTAAAATTAATCTAGTCTCTGTGGGTTCGACCTGTACTTGCCAGTTCTTCAATTAGACACTGTGCACTTGCAGTACATATTTTTAACATATCATGTTTTTGGCTCCGTTGCCGAGGACTAGAATTAATTTTTTTATTTATTATTTAATTTTTATTTATTCGAATTAGTTTTAACTCTAGTTTTTTTTTCAGGATCATTGAAGCGGATCAAAGGAGAGAAAATATAAAGATTTTTTTTTGCTGCGCTTTCTTCGGTACTTCATATCTCCATATTTTTTTTAAAAACATTTAAAAAAAATAGTAGTTTAGTTTTTTGTTTTTTTTTATATAATTTTTTTTGGTGTGCGACCTTCGTGTTTAGTTGTCTATTTGTTATGTGATTTGTGGAAAAATGGATTCTTATTATACTTGGAATAATAATTTTGCTTGAAATCAAGAACCCTATGAAAATTTTAATCCGCACCAAGTAACTCAATTTTTTCCAACTTATGAAAATCCTTATCCATATCCATGTTCATATCCATATTCGGATCCAAAACCTCAATATCCACAAGAATTATCAAATGAAGAAGAGGAAAGACTTAGTGCCCTGGAGAAAACTACGGAAGTTTTAATGAATGTTTTAATGGAAAATCAAATTAGCATGGATCAAGTTATATCTCGTTTAGAAATTCAAATGAGTCGATTAGCCACCATAAGAAATGAACAAGAGGTGGGTGAATTTTCTAGTAACTCTGAGGTTAATTTTAAAAGTTTTGATGGTTGTGAAAATGATGAGGAAAATGAAAATTGTATATTCAATTCTACACAATTTGAGTCAAGCGTATTTGAGGAGTCTACAAATTATGAGTCTATGCCTAAAATTGATCATGTTGCATTTAACGAGTCAGTTGAAAAAGTCTATAAGCCTAAAGTTCCATACCCTGAAAGACTTACTCCTAAAAAACCACCTAGTGATTTTTTGGACCAACCCATTAAAGTAAACATGATACAACAATTGTCAATGACCCAATAAATAATTGAAAATAGACTCTTGATTGAAAAAGATCCAATTGCTTTTTTCTTAAATCACCTTGATCAAAATTGGAATGAATCCGAATATTTAGATAAGGTCAATGAGCTGTTGAGATCCACTACAAATAAGTCAACTAAACTAGAACATGTATTTGAACCAATTCTTCCATCATTTGAACATGTTAATGAAATTTTTCTTGAGGTAAACTTGCAGCATAAATGTGATGAAAATTCTGACTATTTTTAATTTCCTAGACCTCCTGAAAATAATAAAAAGTTCACACTCACTTATCCATTTGTAACATTCATTTTTAGTCACATAATTTTAGGATTTATAAAATTTGTAGATATGTACATTTGTTTTCTTTCTCACCACATCTTCTTGCAGAACAAATGCCCGCATACAAGGTACAATTCTTTCACATCTTTGTTCTCTTTTATTCATTTGCATACATTGAGGACAATGCATAATTTAGGTATGGGGGGGGGGGGGGGTAGTTTGTTTGTATTAGATTTTTTTTCTTTTTATGAAAAAAATAAAAAAAACACAAAAAAAAATAAAAAATAAAAAATTTTGTTTGCCTTTTTATGAATTGAATTAATTCTAATAAGTGTTTGTGGAGAAAAACTCATGAGTGAGATTGAAAGATTTAGAACTCTTGAATTTTTGATAAGATATGAAATCCTAGTTCAAAATACCATCTGAATTTAAAGTTGATTCACAAGCATTTTTGCACTTCACGTTTGCACTAATTCTTAGTTGTGGGGTATAAACCATGATTCGAGTAATTTCAAAAAGAAAAGAAAAGAAAAGAAAAGAAGAAAGAATGAAAAAAAATGAAGTTGAAAAAAAAGAAAAAAGAAGAAAAGAAATAAATAACTGCTTCAATGTCCATTAAACGAAATAACTGGGTATCCAAGCCTCGGGAAGCATCGATATTCACGTTGAAAAGTGTGATGGATAAAAGCAGCTTGACTAGTCTAATTGTGTGGCCTTTGTTACTCGAGTTAGTAAATCCTTAAGGGTGTCTCTACACCTAGTGCCCTAAAGTCATCTGGTTTGGGAGTCATTAGTCCAACGCTCGCTCTACATGGGTAACTCTGAAAAGCCTAAGAAAATGAGACATTGCACAAGTCAAGAATCAAAATTGAAAAAAAATGGAAAAAAGAAAAAAAAAAAAAATGAGCTTGCTTGATTTTCATGGTAAAAATCCTTACTAAGAGTTACATCATATATACAATGCATGCATCACATGAAATTGATTTAATGAAGGATGGTGTCTAAAATAAAGATTGAGTATTTTTTATAAAGTGAAAGTGTGATTTTGAATTTAATCTTGCTTATGTATAATGCCCATAGATATTTAGAAGCTTTCTTTCAATTTTATAATTTGTTGAATCCAAAAATATTTTTAAATTGGTTGGTTTGGTTCAAATTATTGCTTCATCTGTTTTGGGTTCTAGAGCCTCTTCATCAGATTCTGGGTTCGGCCTTGTGGCCACTGACAGATCAAGGTCGGCATCCGGCTTGGCTTCTCGGCTCGTCTTCGGGGTTCTTCCCCTTGTCTTCGGAAGTCGGGGTTGGTGTTAACTTTGGGGTTTGGCTTGGCTTGAGCCACGGGTTTTGGCTTCGGTTTCGGGGTTCGGTATAGATGAGTTTGGTCTCGTAGTTCTTCATTTGCTTCACTTTCTTCTCTTGCTCATCGCAGCGCTTCGGTTCGCCCCCCCACTGGATGCTTTGGTTTCTCCTGATTGGTTGTCTATGTTGTTTAAGGTTTCATGCTTGTATTTTCTATCGTCCCTTTAGTATCGCTTTGTTCTTCCTTTTGGCTTGGTTGTTAGTCTTTTGTTGTCCATTTTGGGGGTTGTCCCATGTGGTTCTATCAAAAGCTTCTGGGGTATGCCCCTTTCGATTGTATTTTCTCTTCTTTTCTATATACAAACAAACTTAGCGAAAAAAAAAATATTTTTAAATTTTGTGGGTATATTCACCACAAACCCTCACGAGACACAACTCGTCCACTTGGGGTAACCTTGGGGTTTAAAGGCTTGTTGCACATGTTAAGTGCAATCGTGTTTCCTACGAAAATGGAGTAGTATAATTTTTGTTTTATTTTATTTTTATTTTACTCGAGGACGAGCAAAAGCTAGGTATGGGGGTATTTGATAGACACGTAATTCATACATTTAATTATCCCTAATTTTGTCCTTTTAATTATATTAATTTATTAAATTAATATATTTTATTTTATTTTGTAGTATTTAATATTTTTTTGCAATAAAGTCAAAATCTTAGTGATCAAGCGATATTTAATGCTCTTATTCATGTAAGGAATATCCAAGAAGAATCCGACAAGGAGAAGAAAAGAGGTTGAACAATCTTAGTGTGCAAGTCAAATCCAACAAGGGAAAGGAAAGTCAATCTAGAATATCTCTTTATCTAGAAGATCTTTTTGAGAAGTTGATTGCCACTAGGAAATTGAAACCTACATGGAAAGGGAACAAAAGTGTCCAAGTTCAATGAATCTAAATTAGGGTTCAAAGTTATTTTCCCTATAAATAGGTTTCTTGTTTTAGAGAGAAAGGTATGAGGTATTGTATTAGTTTAGATTAGGAGTAGGACTAAATTAAATTACGTCTTCATTGTACGCTCGTTGGATGGTCGTTAATTAAAGGGAGTTTTCTTATTTATTTTTAATCTTCTTATTTTCTTTATTTTAGTTAGTTTAATTATTTTTCATGTTTAGTTAATTTTTTATATCTAGGATGAATATGAAATTAAATAATTATTCGTGATAATATTTTTCATCTCTTCTATTATTTATGCTTTTATGCTTAATTAATTTCGCCTTCATGTTTTGTTATTGAAATACCTTCGTTTTATAGTTCTTATGTGATTTTAAATTAATTAAGAGGTTTTGATAGATTATTGTTAAGATATGAGTTTTTCATAATCCATGCTTGCTCAAAGAAGTTTTGATGGGTTATAATTAATCCTTAAATTTTCATAGTCTATGCTTGCCCACGTTAATTGTAAATTACTAAATTAAAGGGAAGGGAGATCAAAATCATAATTTGAGTTATAAAAATAGAAGGGATTGAATTATATGTTATGTTTATTATTTAGTGGATTCAGATTCCTAGATTGTTTTCTCATTAATTGTTTTCATATTATACTTAATTAATTCTCAATCTTTATTTCTAATTCGCCTAAAATAGATATTAAGGAAATATTAAAATTAATCTAGTCTCGGGAGTATCGAAAATGTCAATTAAAACTTAAAATATTTTGTTGTCAGGATGTCTAACGAAGGAGGATCCAGTACAGCTAGGGAAGTGATACCTCAGGTACCTAGAGACGACGAACCTAGGGATATTCATGTACTGCAGGAGCAGTTGATCCAGGAGGATGAGCCTGTGACTGATCCCGAGGAGAATATTTCTGAGGAGATAGAGGAGGATGATGAGGAAGAGGACCCTGAGGAGTTTCCACCAAACTCCATATCAGCTGAAATGTATAACGCTCTGTACGACCGTAACATAGAATTACAGGACGAGGTTGAGGAGCTGAAGGAGATGGTTGAGATGCATCATGCTTCGATGGAGCAGAAGGATGCGGAGATTAAGGAAATCGACTCACACCTTGGAAATACGGAGTGGGACCTAGTTCATACCAAGGGTCAACATGAGGATCTGTTGGCGGTAAACGAGAAGATGAAGACTGACATGGAGAAATTAAAAGATGACTTCAAAGAGGAATCAGCTAAGCGTGTAAGAGGAGAGGATGCTTAGATGAAGGCGACTCAACGGGCAGACCGTGCTGAGGCTAAGGTCCAAGTGAAGAATGCCAAGATGAACGAGATGGATTACACTTTTAATTCGGCGATTGATAGGGCCCAAGATCGAGTATTTTATTATTCAAATAATCAAGAAGTTGAGAAATGAACTAATAAGCGTATATTTTAACATAAAATGCCTCCTAGAAGAAGACAACCACGTCAACAAGCACCTCCTGAGGGGTTTACTAATAATAACAACGAGACCAATGCTAATCCGGTCCAGCAGTTGGTAACTTTGTTGACGGGTGCACTTGCAAATCAACCGCAAGCCCAAGTCACGACCTTTAAAGAATTCAAAGCGGTTGAACTGCCAGAGTTTCAAGGGTCTATGAATCCAGTGGAAGCCCAGAACTAGATCATGGAAATGAAGAAGGTGCTCGACGTTGCTAGAGTCAACGAGGATCAGAAGACTGCGTTCGCAACGTTCATGCTAAAGTCTAAAGCTAGCTACTGGTGGCAGGCAAATAAGGTTCGTGGGGGAGGAGTGATAGCATGGGATAGATTTAAGGAGATGTTCTTTGAAATGTACTTTTTAGCGAGCTCTCGTAATCAGTTGGAAGTACAATTTTTGGAGTTGAAGCAAGGAGCGATGACGGTGCTAGAATATGCTACGAAGTTTAACGAGTTGGCAAGGTTCGCCACTTATCAAGTCAATACCGATGAGCATAAAACGAGAAGGTTCAAACAAGGATTCAAACCCTGGTTGTATAGCAAGGTTTCAATGTTTCAGCTGAATACATTTACGGTTGTACTGGAAAAGGCAATTATCGCGGAAGGTGGAAGCGATGCCTTGACCAAGTATAATCAAGAACAAAAGAAGAGGAAGAATGAGAATGAAAATAAGGCTGGTGGAAGTAATGTTGGAAGTAACAATCAAAAGAGGAAATGGAGTGAGAATTCGACTATGGGAGGACAACAGGGAAATCAGCAGAAGAAAAAGTTTGAAGCTTGCGCGACGTGTGGAAAGAACCATACTGGAGTATGTTTGAAGGGAAAGCGGGTGTGTTTTAACTGTGGTCGGGAGGGACATATTGCACCAAACTATTTTAGTCCGAAGAAAGGAGTATGCTTTACCTGCGGTTCGAAGGATCACATGGCTCGTGATTTCCCTAAGAAGCCAGCGGGAAGTGCAAGTGTAGGAAAAGGAAACAGCAACGGTGATGGTGCATTGACTATCACTAGACCAACACAGTCAAGCCGACCTACTGCCAGGACTTTCAATATGACCATGCAGGATACTGTACAATCTAAGGATGTGGTATCAGGTATCATTCCGATTAATGGTATTAATGCTTATGTACTATTTGATTCGGGTTCTACTTGTTCATTTATATCTGATGAATTTGCTCAGAACTTAGATTTGCCTCAAGAAGAATTAGAATTTCCTTTAAGCATAGAGATTGCGAATAGAGATTTGCTCAGAACTTAGATTTGCCTCAAGAAGAATTAGAATTTCCTTTAAGCATAGAGATTACGAATAGGGAAGTGATTCCTGTTAGATTTATATATAAGAATTGTAGAGTGGTCATAAAGGGTCAAGAGATGATGGTAGACTTGATACCAATTAGACTTGGTGAGTTTGATAGTATACTGAGAATGGATTGGTTATTCAATTACGGAGCAGTAATTGATTGCCAAAGGAAGTGTGTTAACCTTATGACTCCGTCAAAGGTTGTGTTCTTTGGTAGCAAGTCACCTCGACAAGCAAGTTGTTTGATGGTGATGCAAGCCAAGAAGTTGTTGAGACAAGGATGTGTAGGATACCTAGCCTACATAGTCGATACACAAAAGAAGAGTACGAAGCTAGAAGAGATACCGATCATAAGATATTTTGTAGACGTATTTCCAGATGATTTGTCGGGTCTTCCACCAGATCGACAAATCGAATTCGTGATTGACTTACTACTAAGAACGACTCCGATATCTAAAGCACCGTATAGAATGGCCCCGGTAGAGATGAAAGAGTTGATGGTGCAATTACAAGAATTGCTTGACAAGAAATATATTCAGCCGAGTGTTTCGCCATGGGGAGCACCGGTCTTGTTTGTGAAGAAGAAAGATGGATCAATGCGGCTTTGCATTGATTACCGAGAATTGAATAAGGTCACGCTCAAAAATAAGTATCCATTACCTAGAATCGATGACTGTTCGATCAGTTGAAGGGATCGAGGTATTTCTCTAAGGTAGACCTGAGGAGTGGTTATCATCAGCTAAAGGTGAGGCCGGAGGATGTACCAAAAACATCGTTTAGAACTCGATATGGTCATTACGAGTTTCTGGTTATGTCTTATAGTTTAACCAATGCACGTGCAGCATTCATGGATTTGATGAACAGGGTGTTTAAGCCATTTTTGGACAATTTTGTGGTGGTGTTTATTGATGATATATTGGTATATTCCAAAACCAAAGAGAAACATGTTGAACACTTGAGATTGACATTGGATATGTTGAGAAAAGAGAAGTTGTACACAAAATTTTCAAAATGTGAATTTTGGTTAGAACGTGTACAATTTCTCGGGCACGTTATTGATAAGGATTGAATATCGGTAGATCCATCAAAGGTTGAAGCTGTAATAAACTAGGATCAGCCGAAGACACCGTCAGAAGTAAGGAGTTTCTTAGGATTAGCGGGTTACTACAGGCGTTTTATTCAAGACTTTTCCAAGATCACGACTCCGTTGACGAACCTAACTAGGAAGGCGGTTAAGTTTGTCTGGACAGAGAAGTGTGAGGAAAGTTTTCAAGAATTGAAAAAGAGGCTGAGCTCTGCACTTGTGTTGTCATTGCCTGATGATATAGGGAATTTTGTGGTGTATAGTGACGCATCACATAAAGGACTAGGCTGTGTGCTTATGCAGAACGACAGAGTTATCGCTTATGCATCACGTCAGTTGAAAGATTACAAGAGAGGGTATCCGACTCATGATTTAGAGTTGGCGGCAGTGGTGTTTGAACTGAAAATTTGGAGACATTATCTTTATGGAGAGAGGTGTGAGATATATACGGACCATAAAGTCTGAAGTATGTCTTTACACAAAAAGATTTGAATATGCGGCAAAGAAGATGGTTGGAGCTGATCACAGACTATGACTGTGAGATTTTCTATCATCCCAGAAAAGGCGAATGTTGTTGCTGATGCTTTAAGTAGAAAGGGACGAGAGAAGTTGATGTTGTTAATTGCTCAGGAGAAGTTAGTGTCTGAAATGGCTACGATGGAATTGGAAATTAAATATTCGACAGAATCCGATGAAAAATTATTCTAGATAGGAAACGGTTCAACATTGGTAGATAAGGTGAAAATGCACAACTTCATGATGAAGACTGCGAAAAGATAAAATAGAGAATATTTGAAGATGAGGAAAACAAATTCAAAATCGATTCGGAAGGGTTACTTCGATTCGAAGAAAGAATTTGGGTTCCGCCAGTACTAGAAGTTAAAGAAGAAATTCTGAGAGAAGCTCACAACTCAAGATATTCGATTCACCCTGGGAGTACAAAGATGTACCAGGATCTTAAACATCATTTTTTGTGGTCGAATATGAAGAGGGATGTGGCTGTATGCGTGGTAAAATGTTTAACGTGTCAGAAAGTCAAAGCTGAACATCAAAGGCCAAGCAGATTGTTACAACCGTTGGAGATACCAGAATGGAAATGGGAGCATATCACAATGGATTTTGTGGTAGGTCTTCCAACGAACCAAAAAGGTTACGATGCCATTTGGGTGATTATCGATCGACTGACGAAGTCGACACACTTTTTACCAATTAAGATCAGATTTACCCTAGATCGGCTAGCAAAACTGTATATGAAAGAAATTGTGTCAAGACACGGTGTGCCTGTGTCCATTGTATCAGATAGAGATCCACGTTTTACGTCTAATTTCTGGAAATGACTACAAGAGTGCTTGGGGACACAGCTGAGAATGAGCACAGCGTACCATCCTCAAACCGATGGATAGAGCGAGAGAACCATCCAAACACAAGAAGATATGCTCAGAGCATGTATCATGGATTTCTAGGGAAATTGGGATGACCATCTACCATTGGTGGAATTTGCTTATAATAATAGTTATCACGCGAGTATTGGCATGCCGCCTTGCGAAGCATTATATGGCAGAAAATGCAGAACTCCGTTATGCTGGGATGAAGTAAGTGAACGTCAGCTATTGGGTCCAGAATTGGTACAACAGACTGTCGAGATCATCAAGGTTATTCTAGCGAGATTGATAGCTGCTCAAGATAGACAGAAGAAATATGCCGATCATCATCGACAAAATAGAGAATTTGATGTTGGTATGTTTTCTTGAAAGTGTCGCCCTAGAAGGGGAAAATTCGGTTTGGCAAAAAGGGGAAATTGAGCCCTAGATTTATAGGACCTTTCGAAGTGCTTCGACGAGTAAGAGAAGTGGTGTATGAGGTAGCTTTACCTCCGGAGTTGGAGCATATTCATAATATTTTCCATGTCTCGGTATTGAGGCCGTATAAGTTTGACTATAAGCATGTTATAGAATATGAGCCCTTACAGTTTGAGAAAGATTTGTCGTATGAAGAAGTCCCTGTTCAAATTGTTGACAGAAAAGAGCAGGTACTGAGGAATAAGGTGATACCTTCTGTTAAGGTAATCTAGAGGAACCACAATGCCGAGGAAGCTACTTGGGAACTTGAAAGCGTTATGATGAAGAATTATCCTCAGTTTTTTGCTTGATTTTGTATAAAGATTCTAGGGACAGAATCTTGTTAAGGAGGGAAGAATGTAACGAATAAATTTTTTAAAATATGATTCTGGGGACAGAATCCTTTGAAGGAGGGAAGGATGTAACGATCAAGAAATTTGTAATTTAATTTAAATATTTATTGAATTAAATAAATATTTTAAATAATTATTTATTGAGGAAAATAAATAATTGATGAATTGTGATGAATTAATTTAGTAACTAAATTGTTAATGTTAATTAAATTGAGTAATGATAATTTGATTTGAAGGATTTGATTTAAGGAAATAATTAAATTAAATCAATTGCTTAATATTTAAGAAGATAATTAAATTAAATGAATTGTTTAATTTAAAGCAAATAAATAAATAAATTGATATTTTTAATTTATTAATGAAATTAGATATATAATTATTTATTAATTATAAGTATAATGATAATAAGAATTTTATTATTATTATAAGTTATTTAAAATTAACTAAACTAAAATTATTTAAATTAACTAAATTAATGGTGTGACATGAAAACTATATAATATAAATAATATAATAATAATTTAATTTGGGGGGAAAAGGTGTTAGCCAAACAAGGCGTTCTGGCCTTTAACTTATTCAACTGACGCAAACTTTTTATATTTTTACCTGACGCTAGTGGGGGAAGTGGGAGTCAGTATATTTTTTACGTTTCTTATTTCCCTAAGGCTAGATAATATAGTAGTACAGAGAGTTTGGAGAGCTTGGAAGAAGAAGAAAAAAACTCAGTAGTATTGAGAGTTGGAGAAGAATGGTTTTGGGAAGGATTTCTATCATCTTTTGCTATCATATAATCATGGATTAAAGGTATACTCTACTCCTATTGTTCATGCTTTGAGTTTTCAAGGATTATTTTCTGTAAATTTCTAAATCATGTTGAATTGATATGTATATATATAAGTAAGGTGTTAGAATCTCTTAATCATTGTATGTGAATGTTGTTTGATGATTATATACATGAAATTTGGGTTGTATAGAGAAAAGTAAATAATAGTGTTTTTGTTTGAAAATGGCTTTAGAAATACCAAATTTTGTGCCATATATGTGTTGTACTATGCAAATTGAAGTTAGAATATGTTAATATGTTAAGAAACGAAAGCGGCGTAGTTTAAATCATGTCAATTGATTAAGAAACGAGTTCGTGGCGATCGAATTCGTTAAATATGTGAAAATGATGAAATTTGAAAAAATTGGGGTTTTGATCCCTTAAACTTGAATATATATGATGTTTTTGTATATAGAATGGTGTATAACATGCTTAACTATGTTATTACAGAGTTTTAGATGATTAGTTTTGTAAATTTTGTAGTGTTTTGGTTGAATTGGGTTGATTTGGGGCGCATCATATGTAGCAGTAGTCAGTGCAATTTTTTGTTCATGCACGCACGCAATTTACTGCCGTTGCCAAGGCAAGAAATAGCACAAACCGCATATTAATGGTTTCTCAGAAGAAGCACCGGTCTGCAAATGCCTTGGCATTGGTGCATGCTGGCTTGGGATAAGCAAGCAATTGCTGTGAGTATCCTGAACCTAGGCAGTGAAGTCTGCTTAATTGTAGGACATGACTAATGGACTTATGTTAGCTAAGCAAGCATGCTAATGATGTTAAGACATAATAGACACTACAATAACAGATTGTAAGGTGTTGTAATACAAAATGTGAAGATTTTAAGTAATTATTTAAATAAGTTATAAAATGAAACCAAATGTGATGTTTTCAAAAATTAGAAATGAACGATTAAGTTATGATTGATCAATGTGTGATTTCAAAGGCGTTAAGTATGTTAACCTAAATGGTTAGGTGCTAGGTTAGGGTTATGACCTAAATGATGGTTTGAACCCTAAAGCTAATATTCATATAACTAATTGTTGCTGCGAATTCAATGTTATATATAGGGTAATTGGAAATTATTTTACACTTGTGTAGCTTACATATAAGGCAAGTTTCTAAACCCTAACTCTTTACTTTGAACAAGCTTTCTAACTTCATTATTTTCATATTGAATGCAAGTTCCGATTCCTAAATTATTATTGTACAAGTTCCTAATATTCTTTGTAAAGTTGAGCAAGCCTAACCTATCTTGCGTATGTTTGTACAAGCTCTTATAACCTAATTCGTTACATCGAGCGAGTTTAACTTTCCTAATTATTATACAAAGCATATATTGTTCTAATACGTCGATTCAAATGAGATTATTATAACTCTTTTGGTTATAGCACTTTGCATGTTTATCATGTCTATTCAATTATATATTGTTGATATCTGATCTTGATTTGGATAGCCTTGTTCAGTTATAAATTCTTGTATTAAAACCTTCAAGTAGTAAGCAAACCTTTATTGATGAAAATTGAATAGTGTTCTAAAATTCTAGAAACACTGATAAGCTAGTTCCAAACTAAACTTTCTTTAGTGCGGAAATTCTAAATTCAAACTGAGACGAACAACCCTAACATAGGGGATTTTGTATGTGTAACGTTTAGATGTTTGTGCACAATACATGGTACAAAGGGCTGATCCCCCTAAGTACGTTAAGAAGAGTCTGTACAATCTAAGTGACTGTTAAGGTTGAGGTGATAATACTTAAATACTGGAGTCATATTTCCTGGTCTTAAGACCCTCAGATATTAAAACTCGAACTTGTTTTCTATTTTGATTCGTAGAATAAGTTCATTATTGTTCAGCATTTGTTGTACACTCTCATATTGTTATCATTACTACTTTCTATATCAGTGAGCATTTGTTTGCTCACTCTTGCAATTAACACTACAGCTAAAGTGGACAAAGTTGATGAGCCACCTACTAGCAAAGGGAAGGGCAAAATGTCCAAGTGTTGAGGACTTATGGAAGATAATTTAAATGTTTTATGTTACCAGACTTGTTTTATTTTATGATGTATTTTGCAAACTGATGTAATAAATTTAAGTTTAGATTACCTGGGATTGTTTTGGAGATGATGTAACCCTTTAATGGGAAAGATTATTGTTTAAGTTATTTAAATTATGTCTTTATCCTTTGATCATGGGTAGTTAGATGTAATGTTTTGGATAGTGAACACCAAATTCTATGGGAATGAAGTACCTGGATCTGGGGGTGTCACAATTTACATCTTATTTATTACTTAATCGCGTAATAATTACATTCCTTATGATGACCTACTAAAATGCGGTATAGCCATATGACGCTCCTCTTCCATAATACGAAACATGGTTTGACGATCTAACATGTACCATGGCAGCGTCTCGAACTGAATCGGATAATACATGACTCGGTCTTGAGTTCAGTTGACCACGGTGTTGAAAACGCTATTCATCTCCTCCATCTTGATCTTCTTTACTTGTACCTCTCTCTCTGCTACCTCGGCTCATTGAGAAGCTTCCTCGTACACGTCTTCGACTCTTACCCTCTTAGTAGACTCTTCTTTTAATTTATTCTTCAGTTCCGCGATCTCTTTTGTCATTTGCTCGTTCTCTTCTTCAGTGTGAATGAGCTTCCATTCGACATTACTCAGACGTCCATCTAAATTACGGATCTCGTCGTCCGTCTATGCCATCGAGGTCTGCTGTTCAACTACTATCTCTTCCAACTCCTCGACTCTATCCTGAAGTTCCACATTACAGTCGTATACTTCGTCGTACATACGGGCTGCGATAGAGTTTGGTGAAATCTCTTCATCTTCGTCCTCCTCATCACCATCCGACTATGGCAGCTCAACGGTGTCCTCCCCATCCGTCTCTACCTCATCATCCTCATTAGGTAAACTTTTTTGCTCAACCACTGTAACCAACGGAGATGACTCCCGTGGCAGTAGTTGTTCCCAAACCACTTGAATATCTCGAGGCTCCTCCTCTCTAGGAATCTGGGATCCTTCCTCCCTAGCTTGACTAGATTTTCCTACATTAGCCATCCTGACAACCAAATTTTAAGTTTTAATTACTAACCATTACTACTCGACACTCACGAGCACATAGGTTACAACCACATAAGCACATAAATAACTTCTTCCGTAAAACTCAACAAGAGTTCATCACCACTATCTTTTCAATCCTCTATAAGGTTACTTCCTAAGGCTTTTCCCCCACCTAAGGTTCATAACCTAAGGCTTTGATACCAACTTGTGACACCCCCAAATCTAGGTACTTCATTCCCACAAGACTTGCTGTTCACTTTTCATTCATTCACATCTAACTACCCAAATTTAGTAGAATTTAAACCATAAATCCTCCCATTAAAAGGGTTACATCATTAAGTTAATAAGTCTCCCAGGTTATCTAACCTTTAACATAAACCAAGTGCGGAAATAAAATAAATTACATCTCATCATTTAAAAAATAAAATCTATCATCATGACATTAAATAAATTACAAGTCTTCATCACTTGCTCATTTTTCCTTTTCCTTTGCTAGTGGTAGGTTCATCGACCTTCTCAACCTTAACTACAATAATTATATTTATGGAAGAGTGAGCAAAACAAATGCTCACTTAGAATAGCAACGAATAACAACAACATAATAATCACCAATAACTAGGCTCAACAGAATTGAATAATACTCTGTCAATGGTAAATAAGAACAGAGTTCAAAATATGGAATATATCTGAGGATCACAAGACCACGAACTATATCCAAGGTTACAAGTAATCTTTCAACTTTAACCTAAACAGTCACACTGTAGGGACTCCCCGTACTTAGGGTGATCAGCTCTTCGTACCATGTATTGTGCACAAACATCTAAACGCATCGCGTAAAATAAATTCCCCTATAATAGGGTTATTCTTCTCAGTTTTAGAGTACAAGTCTGAACCAAAGAAAGTTTGGTTTAGATAAGCTTCAAGGGTAATTTAGAGTTTAACAATCATCAACTAAAGGATTAGTTGAACCAACAAAGTTTAATAACACTACGAGTGATAAAGTTAGGGTTAGAGCTTGCTCAAATGAAGTTTAGGAATAAAGAACTTGCTCAATCAAAGTTTAGGGTAAAGAACTTGCCTCATGCGTAAGCTATAAATTACAACTTATGTTCACCTACACATATTATTAGAATCACAATATCTATTAGATATACTAACATCTACTTTCCAAAATAGAACTCACTTTTAGATAAACTTGTTACTTTAATACAAGTTTCAATTCACACCATATACACTTCAAAAATCACAAGTATTAGATTTGAAACACTTATTCACTAACTCATGTGTTCAATAAATCACAACATAACATTTTCACAACTTACTAATCTTTTTTTACAACTTTGAAATTACTAACAATATGATATAAACCTGTTTTAGTTTTTGGCCTTGAAACCAGGTATTGAATTTGTCTTCGGGTGCATGATGAGAAACTACGCAAATTGCTTTTAAAACACTCTGCTCAAATTTCAACTATCACGAATTTCATCCACAAAATAGTAAATTAAACATACCCAAATGTTATAAAACTCATATAAACATTGTTCCTCACATATATACCAACTTAGAACAATTAAACAACAACTACAACCAATTTAAATCCTTTAAATTCCATGTTTTATAGAAAAACTCCATTTTTGACATACTTGAAAAAAATTAACGTCGAGGTCACAATTCTACACCAAATTAACTCATTCAAATTGCATTCTCTTCTTTTCTTAATGAAATAACATATTCAAGACTCAATTTGCAGTTTAGTTCACAAACTAAGCACCGATTTTTATACTTTCACAAGCCATATATATAACCATATGCACTGTAAATGGTTTCTCTCTTTTTGAACGTAATTAGCCCATTAATTCCTTGTCTAGATGCTAATTCTAACATCACAATTTGCTAATAAACACAATAAATCAGTTTGTATAACAACAATTCATCAAACATGCAATTACCAAAAATTTTGAAACTCGTGAATGAACATAAACTCTTCATAAATGTAAACATGAGTTTTAGAGATTACACCTTCACTTGCTTGGAGATAATCTTTGATAAAACACACAGAATTGATTGAAAATCTCAGGAATCCTCTCTCAAACTCTCTCTCTCTCTATTCTCTCTATAAACTCCCTTCTCTATTCTCTCAGGCTTAGGCCAACCAAACCTTTACGTAACATAAAAATAAAACGAACACAGAACACTAAACCCAAATGTCTAAAAAACCGATGTTTTAATAATTAAACTAATTACATATCGCTTATAGAATAATTGATATATATATATATATATATATATATATATATATATATATATATATTTAAAATTCATAATCCATAAGGCTTTGTTTGGCAAAACACTATTAAAATAAAAACTTAATATTTTTAAGCCTTGTTTGGTAAACCCATTTAAAACTACTTTATTTTATTTCAATAAATCATTTATACTATAGTTTATAGTCCCATATTATTTATTTGAATTTCCATATCCAACCTAAGTTAAATCAATAAAACTAATTATAACATATTAAATAAATTCTCCACTTAACTAATTACCACAAAATTATAATTTCATTATAATTTTATTTAATAAATTAACATATCACTTTATTTATTAAATTAAAACAACAATATAACAACTCATGTAATCTTTAACAACTCTCTAATTATTAAATTAAATTAGATTATTATCTAGTAAATTCAATTCACAAATATCTACTAACAACAACCACATCAATAAAATATTTATTTAATTTAATAAATATTTAAAATTACAAATAAAATTCTGGATTGTTACACACTTGGTGGCCAAGCAAAAGGGAGAAACTTAGTTTACAAGTTTGGAATAGTAAGGAGGTGCAATAGTAAGGAGATGGGATGACCATTTGACCCTTTTGCCCTCACTTTGCCAATGGTATAAATAGAGAGCTTGGATTATTTTTGTTAGTTGTTCAATTCACCAATACTTAGAACATTATATTGAGAGAGAAGTGAGCTATTTCAACTAATCAAGGAAGAAGAAGAAAGCTAGAACCATCAAAGGTAATGAAACTTTAACCTTTAATCTTCATCTCTTCAATTGTAACCTTGATAGAGAAGTGGTTATTGGTGGAGCATGTATCTTAAGAAGTTACAAGGATGGCTTAGCGAAACTAATTACTGTAAATTCGTTTTACAACAAAAACAGCCTGTTTAAATCATATTATTTTCATTTCTTCATATATTTTCACAATCAACAAACAATTAATGCATTACAACATGAATTGAACACTAATTTAATATCCAATAAGCCATATTCATGTATTTTACACTTTAAACTCACTGTAAATATAATCTCTTCATATTTATCATGTTTTCATGGCCTAATCAACTCTAAATCGTATACAATTCACATAAAATAGTTTATATACAGAAATTAACATACATATAACCATATCTTCAATAATTTTCTTCAAAATCAATTATAGAGAATGAAAACTCAAGAATATGAAAGAGAATAAGAATTTATGCCTTTAATTGCTTATTTAGCTTTGCTAGAAAATAATAGAGGCTCGCTAATCTTCCTCCTTCTTCGAAATTCTCAAGCTCACAAGGAAATCCTCTCTAGCACTTTTTCTCTTCTCTTTATTTTCTTCTTTTCTCTCTATTATACATAATATGATGTAACTAATATAAGATATATACATATAATAACTAATATAATACATATTAATAAAAATTATAAACGCCAAACCTATACTTAATATATCAGTTACTTTTTTTTAAACTCAAAAGCCACTAAGGCTTGTTTGGCAAAACTAATTTAAAATTAAAGACTTAAAAGCCTTAAGCCTTGTTCGGGGAAACTTAAAACTCCTTTTAGCTTATTTTAATAACTCACTTATAATATAGTTTACTGTCACACTTTATTTAATTAAATTTCTATATTCAAATTTAATTAAATTAAAGCTAATAACAACTTATTAAATTAATTTGCCACATAATCACATTGCCACAAAATTATAATTTCATTATAATTTTATTTAATAAATTAGTACATTACTTTAAATTCTAAATTAAATTAAATCAACATTATAACAATTCATTTAATCTTTATCAACTCTCTAATTTAATTATTAAATTAAATTAGAATATTACCATATAATAATTAATTCATCACTCTTTTATTTTAATTAACTTCAAAATAAAAAATTACTAAATACCAACTTAATTAATATATTACACTTAATTAAGTTAATTCCTCACAACTCATGAATTATTTATTTAACTAATAAATAATCAAATCAATCAAATATTTATTTAACAATAAACACATCAACTAAAATATTTATTTAATTCAATAAATATTTTAAATTATATACAAAAATTCTAGATCGTTACATCCTTTCCTCATTACAAGGATTATGTCCCCAGAATCACAACCCAAATAATTCATTCGTCACATTATTCCCTCCTTACAAGGTTCTGTCCCCAAAATCGAAGACATGGGTTAAACAAATAACTCAAGATAACTTTTTATCATCTTATTTTCGAGTTTCCACTTAGCTTTCTCAGCATTGTGGTCCCTCCACATTACCTTAACAAAAGGTGTCACTTTATTCTTGAGAACCTGTTCTTTTCTGTCAATTATCTAAATAGGAATTTCCTCATAGGATAAACCTTTATCAAACTATAACGGTTCATACTTGATCACATGATTGTAGTCGAGCTTGTACGATCGTAGCACTAAAATATGAAATCATTACGAATGCGCTCTAACTGTCGAGGTAAGGCTACCTCATAACCATCTATTCCCTCTCTTCGTAGTACATAAAAACTAAGAACCTCGGTTTCATCTTTCCCTTTTTTTTTCTAAATTTTATATTTCCCTTTCATTGTGAAGTTCTGAAGAAAACGAAACTACATACTACAGACACATGTTTCCTTCTGTCTGCTAATGATCTTGTTCTTATGCTTTGACGATATATAAAATTTGTTGTAGCACCTTAAGCCCTAGCAGTCGACGTTCTTCATCGTCATATTAACATAGTGGAGTTATGCTCCTCCATCCATATAACGTTTCGTAAGGCAATACTTGCTTTACGTGATAACTGTTGTTGTAGGTGAACTCAACCACAGGTAAATGTCTTCCAATGTCTGGATTATCCTTTCATCCTACTCATCGGTTTGTAAAAGGTATAACATGTTCATTCTCAACTGCATCCCTATGAATTCTTACAACTTTTCTGGAAATTTTATGTTAATCGTGGATCTCTGTCGAACACGAATGATACCGGAACACCGTGCCTTGAAACAATTTCTTTAACATATAACTTCGCCCACTGATCGATAGGAAATATGCTAACTTTGACATTATAGACACTCAAAATTTTGCATTCTTGTTATTAACCTCGCAGGAGGGCAAAATCGTCTTCCAGAGATAACCCTGGAAGTCAAAATAAGTTTTAACCTCGGAGACAACCCCGAGAGATGCAGTTTCAATCTTGGAGATAACCCCGGGAGATTCAGTTTAAACCTCAGAGACAAGCCCGAGGGAAGCATTTCCAGTTCCAAAGATAACCGCAGAAAAGTCAATTTTAACCCCAGAGACAACTCCGGGACACTCAGTTCTAACCCCAGAGATAACCCCGAGGACATTCAGCATTCACAGCCGCCCAATCTCAGAGATAACTCTGAGCAACGACTGCTACATCTGCGCAAAGCCGAAGATAACCTCGGTGAGGGGCAAAATCATTATTTTGCCACCTCGATACTACATTCACGTCGTCTCAACACCTTTCAATCAACACTGTGTACAGAAGTTTCCCACAAGAACAATAACACAAATCTCGAGTGACTACTACACAAGACAACACATCGGATATAATTTGAAGACTTAAAGATATGGTCATGAACCCATCTTCCCGGCTTCTTACAACCTATAATCTCATGTCATTGTGTAGTTCTCGACAACAGCATTTTGAAAAGGTACAACACGCCTTTATCGGATGCCCGGATTGAAAGTTATAAAGGTTCGACCGGACAACGTGTTGCCTAAGTGCACGTACTTCAAGACGACATGACCCGCAGAGCTCGGGGCACCCCGGGCAGCCGTAAGTAGACCCGCGGCTCTCCAGTCTATATATATAAGCCTTTTGGTGGCTCATTTTAAAAAAAGAAAAAAAAAGAAAACTCTGTCCATTTCATCTTGTAAACACTTTTAAGGTGCTCTAAACTGAGTGATTCTTCTTTTTAAACACTTGTAAGCTCGTGTTTTTCTACATATTGAAATTTAACCGGTAGAAACTGAGTTTTCAGGTGTTTAAAGCTATCTAAAGTCTTCTTGGCAGCCCACTGTAAGATATTTTAGAATTTAAGCTTTTTATCATTTCTATATATATATATATATATATATCTACTAATGTTAAGAGTCGCGTTGTGTGGGTATGCCCGGATCGTCGATCCGTGGCTTTTTATTGCTTTTGTATATATATAAATAATTTATATTTATTCTGACGAATTCGAACTCGAATGAGCCTGGATATAATATCCGGTGCGAACACTACTTTTATATATATAAACACTTATATATATATATATATATATATATATATATATATATATCTTATCATTAAACTCTATTTGACTAAGCCTGGATATAATATCCGGTGCGTTTACAACTTATATATATATATATATATATTAAATTTTTGGCAGGCCTGGAGATTACTTCATGGCCATTTACTGCTTATATATATATATATATATATATATATATATATATATATATATATTCACAACTTTTCTATATATATATAACTGTTAATCAGCCTGCGGGCTAGATTTGCCTAAATCTGGCTATTTCTCACTTTGATCGGTTCATGGTAACTAAACTGGAACCGTTGAAGCTGGAATAGTTTAGATTTACTCAAATCTAGTTCTTTTTCTAGCTTTTTGTACATATTCCTTTCACATGTGAGCCTAAGAATCATGTGATCACAGTTTCGGTTTCTGAATCTAGATTCGGTTCCCGTGATGGACATTTTCAGCTGCAACCATCTTGTAAATTATCTATGGTGCTTGAATATCCTTAAATGGCTCTCATGCCCACAAGGAGTTCGGCACTGGTATTTATCTTCTTTTCTCAAAGATGCCTCACATTTCAAAAATAAATGCAATCAAGCCGAACACTTAATAAAATGGAAGTATCAAAGGCCTCAATTACTATTGAGCACAAGAGTTTGAAAAACCTATTTTACAAAACATCATTGCTATATCTTGTTAAAATTGAACTTTTATACAAAAGTTAAACCCTTTGTATATAGGTGCAAACGAGGCATAGCACTACTTCTAAACAACTACACATAGACCTAACACACACACACACACACACATACGCAGGTAAAAGTGTAGACACTCAAAATTTTGCATTCCTGTTACTAACCTGGCAGGAGGGAAAAATCATCTTCTAGAGATAATCTTGGAAGTCAAATCAGCTCAATCTCGGAGACAACCCCGAGGTATTAAGTTTTAATCCTGGGAGAATCAGTTCCAACCTCGGAGATAACCCTAAGGGATGTAGTTCTAGTTCTAGAGATAACCCCGGAAAAGTCAGTTCCAACCTCGGAGACAACCTCGAGGCACTTAGTTCCAACCTCGGAGATAACCCCAGGAGGTCAAGCACACCTTAGAGATAACCCTGAGGATATTCAACATGCACAACAATCCAATCTCAGAGATAATCCTGAGCAACGACTGCTATATTTGCGCAGAGCTGGAGATAACCTTGGTGAGGGGAAAATCATCATTTTGCCACCTCGATACTACATTCACGTCATCTCAACATCATTTTAACCCACATTTCACACGAAGTGACCGACAAGAACCATAACTCAAGATCCTGAGTGACTACTACACAAGACAACACACCGGATATAATTTGAAGACCTGAAGATCTGGTCATGGACCCATATTCACAGCTTCGTACTATAACGACCACAAAATTCATACAATTCAACTATCGACTTTAGTCGTTAATAACATATCCAACTTCTGATGTTACATCATTAGTCAATGTTAAACTTAATAAAATGCGGAATAATTTAAACTTTTCTATCTTCTTACTTTATTTATTTCCTGAATCAAAACCTTTATCATCTACATGTCTTTGAATCATATATAATCCATGATTCATTTTATCAAAGTTAATATATATTACTTACATATTAAATCGATATCCTTTATACATTGGAAAACTCAAACTTTAACTTTACATCTCAACATAAAATATACATTATAAAACATTGAGTACATCTCATGAACCTTAATCATGGTTTAAAGAAATAAAAATCTTTATCTAAAATATTAATTTTCGTGCATTATTTTTTATCCATGTCATTCAAGTAGCACATATTGTTACCTTCAATCCTTAACCTGCAAAAATGATTATTTGCAATGTTGAGCTCGACAGCCCAGCAAATCTAACAGTTTTCATGCATCACGTAACATATAATAACATGCTTATCATACATCTCATAAACATTAGACTAACTTAACATACATGCTATAGTTTATATAACAAGTATAAAGATTGAGTTCCTTACTCAATCAACATTCATTACTCAATTAACGTAGTCATAAATTGACTTTAACGTTTCATACTTTCAACATAAATATAAAATATCATGCAATTTGCAATAAAGATTTAAAATAATTCATCATCAAGTTCACATAGCAAATATGAACTGAAAGACTTGCCTTGATCGCTGTTTACTAATAATAGTTTAACAGCTTACAACTATCTGCACTTCACGTGCCCTACAAAATTATATAATCGTGCACATCAACTATTAGTCACATAGCAATGCATAGTAATTGTAATGTAAACTTTACTCTATATCTCATAACCATTCCTATTATCAATACATATGTTCAATTTGATTGTGTTAACTTTCGACTTACATCTCACTATATTTCATACTCGAAGTTCATTCAAGTGATTAAGTCTTTCTAGGAATCATTATAAGTTTTATATTAACCCCATTTCATATCTTATAATATTCATTTCATTTGACTTAAAACACTTTTTATGTTCATTAACACTTGTCACGATATTTCGACGTTTATTCGTCACACGCCCGATTTGTCTCTCTTGTGTATGCTTAGTATGCTTATAAATCTTATCTAATACATCATTTATTAATGTTAAGCATCATTATATTTACTAACATTCATGTTTTATAACTTAGAACAACATATTTTATCGTCAGAAGCACTACACTTGCATACGTGCATACCCGACGCCCTCCGATTGCCTCCTAATACACAACAGTCCTAAATATGACTATCTTGACCCCTTCTAACGACCTCAAATTGAAAAACTTAAAGAACAAAAGTTGTAGGTCTATTCGTCCTTGTTTCGAATCATCTTGAATCTCCTCAATCGGAGTCTGCGTGAAAATGTTATGGCCATCTTACCAAAACAAGTCAAAACAGACACACCTGGCACACTATGTGCGCGGCCGCACCTATTTCCTTCACAACTCCAACGTGCCCATGCCATCCAAAGCAGCTCTCACCATGCGCCTGTGCCACATCTTGCAAGCGGTCTTGCCATTGGCTTCGCCCAAATTACAGTTTTTGCGATGTTTTTACTTTAAATATTCATAACTTCTTCATTTTAAGTCAGAATTAGTTGGTTTTCGATTCTATGGATTTGTAATTCATAGAACTACGACATACTAGAATTATAAAAATTTACAGAAACATTAATTAACCTAAATCTTCACCCAAAACTTGTGTTCATATTACTTTTACATGTTTTAACATATTTAACGTAATCATTCACCATAGATTCGATTCCAAACCAAATCAATCCGTTTAAACTTCGTTGTTTTCATTTCTCAGAGAAGAACAACATATATCCATCAATTTACAACTTTAATCATGGATTCATAACTAATTTTAGCCTCTAAACAGACCATAGCATACATATTAAACCAAAAGACTAATTCTTCTATTCTTTATACAAATTTAGAAATTAGTTGGTTTAATTATTTTTGTTATACTATTATCAAATCATCTAATAGGTTATTAATCAATTAACACGATTGATTTTTTCTCCACTTTTATAACCAAAATAACTCTCAGTATAACAAAACTTAAGAAATAGGAATTAGGAGTTTTGAAGTTCTTTCTTACCTCTTGATTCCTTCTTAGCTTGGTTAGATGATCAATTACTTTATAAATCTTCCTTTTCCTTGAGCTTTCTTCCAAATTCTCTCAGAAAATTCCCACACACACACACACACACACACACACTCTCTCTCTCTCTCTAAAAACTCAGTCTTTTCTTTGCAGAATAAACTGAAGAATGGGGCTTAAGTGTGACATTTAAATTGGGTTGCTCAGTTACAGAACGTAAAAGACCTCAGCGGTTAGGAAAACATGAAGGGTCTATTGCCATATTTGGGAGAGCTCAATTGCTCCATGGTATATTTTTATTTTTCCTTTTACTATATGATATGATACCTCTTCTTCCTTTAATTGAAATAAAATTGCACACTTACACTTCTCCAATTATCCATACATATAACTATATTATTTCTCATACAATTATGAATTCACATTCATAATTAAAATAAACATCTCTATTCAAATAAACATTTCCATTAAAATAATTAATATTTAACCCACTCATTATTTTAATAAATTATACAATTATTATGTATAATATTTAATTTCTTTCCATCTATAAATTATCCCAAAACAATTTATTTAATCTATACATTTAGTCACATCTTAAATATTAACTCAATTTATTAGTCTTGACACCAATATTTATTTATAGACCAATATATATTAGTTTGGCATAATATAATACATTTGGCCATTACATAACAGTATTACATTTATATGTCATATAATACATTTGGCAATTACATAACCAGTATTACATTTATATGTCATATATTATATCTCTCATTTCATTAAAACAAATGTATATTTACGTTAATTCACTATTTTAGTTAAGTGGATAAATCCTTTCATTTAAATCACAAAAACACCTTTGCCATCCAGATTGTAATATTCAAATTATATCATTTCATAATATAATTATTGTCTTAATTTTAAATTAACCAATATAATTCAGTTAATTTCATTCGCCACCATACTCCTTTTCATAACAACTTCATTTACATTCTTTAATAGTTAAACTAACTATTAACCTCATTTTCCCAATATATAGATATATATATATATATATATTTCTCTTCTATATTCACACTTAGTCTTTTCATTCCAACACATATTTCAAAATTATATAGCACGTATATATACATACTCAAACTCAAAATATCTCATAATAAGAATTTTAATTATTAAATTTTTATCTTAATAACTTATAAAAATTCGGGTTGTCACATCCTTCCCTCTTATAAGGATTCCGTCCTCGGAATCAACGAAACCTCCCTTACTTGTTTTTCACCAAACCTCTTTTCAAAATTTATCGTTGAATATCTCTAACCCATTACCTTAATATAGGTTTTATTTATTACCACTCCAACCATTCTTCATAATAAATTCTTGTAAGTTTTATTTCATAACCTTTACTTAGACTCAATTATATTTGAGTATTACATATTCTTTGATCCGTTCATTATCTTTCTTTAAGGATCATTATCATGTACTAGATTCTCAAACTCTCGGGACATTACATTCACCCCTTCTTCTAAGAATTTTGTCCTCAAAATTTTGACTTACTAATATTTGTTCATTCCATTTATCAAAATAGATTTTATGTTAATATTTATTTATTCATTAGGTTCTGCAACCAAATTCTTTCTCTAAGGATCTTTCTAAGATCATCATATTCCTCACCTCTTCCTCTTCTAAGAGTTTCACATTTCCCTTTTTTCTGGAATTTCATTTCTTTCTTGAAATTATTATGTTTTGCTTAATTTTCTCATCCTTTCCACTTTCACCTTTCAGAATAATAAGAATCTTCCACAATTGCTCAATAATTGGGGAGCGATATGAATAACAAGAATTTAAAAGATTCCAATTCATGTTGAGGGGTAAAAAGACCATGAACTCATCTATAGGTTTAATAGTGCTTCACCCCCGGTTGTTCACACATTAAACCCTTTTTGTGACGCCCCCCAAAATAGGTATACATCACCCATTCTGAGTCGCCAAATACATGGTACATAATACAAATACAAACTTAAATATACAACATGAGCTGCGAGTTTTAATACAAATATTGTCTTCTAGACAGTATTCACACTCAAAATAAGTCCTCAATACATTTATTATCACACCATTTCACAGAATAGTGAGGACTACTAATACACATATCTGGACCGTCACTCCGTTCCCCGACTAGTCCCAGCTATATTCTCATTTCCTGAAGAGAACAATGAAAGCAAAGGGTGAGCTCAACTAGCCCGGTAAGAAATATTATGACTAAGATAATGCAGAATAAATTATCGTTAGCCTTCAACAGTGTTAAACTGATAAAATACAATAGACACCAGGTTTAACTGCAGCGGAACAAGCAATCCATTAGAAGAGTCAAGTAGAGCATGAAATCTACTAAAAGAATTTATCATCAATTTTATCGTTGAGACTCAGCTTAATAAATAATCCACATCATCGAATCACCCCTGCACTATGGCCAAGGATATTCATTAGTATCACGACCATAAATTATCCATGCACTACGGGCCAAGGATATTCGTGTTTTCATCAATGGTCATGATCATGCAAAAAACTGTCCATCAATGCACTACGGGCCAATGAGGACTTTTACCACATAATTTATAACATTATGGTCATGATTATACCGAATAATCCCTGGTCATAATCATACCAAGTCCATCTATGCACTACAGGCCACAGATGACTTTCAACATAATATAAGTATGAGGATGATGACAATGATATAAAAATTCAATTAAAAGAAAACAAAGGATAAATTTTTAAAGATTTATAATTTGATTTATCCAGAATTCAATAATGTCCAAATTATCAACATGATAATGCTTTGTGGAGTAAAATTCAAGAATAATATTATACCACAAATTATTTGGACAAAAAATGAATTAATTTTTATCATAAATAGTACCCCGGGTGAATAGTACTCGAGTGAATAGTACCCCGTGAATAGTATTTTGTGAATAGTAACCTGTGAATAGTACTCTAGCATGAAAAAGTTAAAATTTATTAAGAATGCTTGGAATAATATTTCCATGAAAAGATACTAGATGAAACGCCAATTTTAAGGATATTCTACTAATTTCATGGAGTATAGAAGCCAAAACTTTAACCAAATGAGTATGGAATTCGAAATCTGAAACGAAATAATATTTCTTACATACTACAGAGTATGGAAGAAAATATTATTTCAAGCGAATATTGAACAAAAATTACATCCCTTACGAATATTGAATGAAAATAATATTCCTTACGAATATTAAACGAATATAATATTCCTTACGAATATTAAACGAATATAATATTCCTTACGAATATTAAACGAAAATAATATTCATTACAAATATTAACCGAAAATGATATTCCTTACGAATATTGAACGAAAATAATATTCATACGAATACGAAAAAATAATATCTCTTCAGAATATGAAATAAATAATACTCGTTACCTTGAAAAAGAAGAATATTCCAACTGGTATAGCGAGGATATTCTTGAAGAAAACTTTCACTATTTTCTATGTTTAAAGCTTTCTAAAACTTTAAAGAAATACGCTCAATATTATAGAAGAAGAATTCTCTGATTCTGGTGTGATTTTCAATTCTAACTAAGCATCCTATTTATAGAAGAATGGAAAGGATACTATTTGAATTTGAAAATCACGGACGCACAGTAACTTCAAAAAATTTTCACGGACAATTCATTTTTAAAAAATTTAGAATATAAAATTCAAGTAAAACAAATAACTTTATATATAATATAATATATTCTATTTTTTTCATAAAAAACAAAACTTATTATAAAATATATATAATAAATATATATATATATATATATATATATATTAATAATAATAATAAAGTATCTCCCTCCTTCCCCGGGCATCAATGCCCCCCCCCCCCATTTAAATTCATCACATGTATATATATATATATATATATATATATATAATAATAATAATAATAATAATAAGTCAAATTTCATAAGTCACACGTGGGCCCCACATTTGGCCCCACCTTTATAATAATAAATAATTTTCTACCGATTATTTTGAAAAATGGGTAAATGGGGGTCCAACAAATACTTCATAAAAATTACCTCAATATTTTTAACAATATTTATCATTATTATTATAATTCGCAATATTTAACAACCAGGTCGTTCCCAGGAAAGATGGGGCTTTCCAATAGGATTTCTCCCTATTGGCGCGCAATTAGGTGACGAAACCTCTCCTTGACAGAACTTCTAGACATTGTCAATATTATAAATAATAATATGAATAACTTTGTCGTCTCACTTATTGATTTAATAATATAAAATATTATGCAGATGATACTGTGACAATAATTAAATCAATAATATGAGAGATATGATGAAGTAATTATTGTAGCAATAATTGAGTATAACTGAGTGACTTCTTACGTAAGCATGAATAAACAATACAGTGGGCTACTATGCAACCACGTGTATTACTGTACTTTTACTACTGGGTATTCCAATAGTTAACGGTAAAACTTTCGCTGTTATTTTTATAAAAAGATATTTCTGTCGTTTTCTCATTTTGACAATAATTCTGTTGTGGGGTCCACCAATGATTGTGCCGTCGTACGGATATTCCCTGTTAAAATAAATATTCCCCGACCAATCGAATATTTTATGACAACTTGCATACTTTGCAAAATTTATAAATACTACACACAACTATAATATTATATCAAATCCACACCATAATACTTAAAAAAATATTTTGAGAAAATTAATCTTTATTCACAAAATTTGGGGTCTTACAATCTCCCCTCCTTATGAAATTTTGCCCTCGAAATTTACGTACTTGGTATGTCGAAGTGATGAAGATACCTCGTCAAATTCTAACTCTTGAGGTATAACCTTTAAGCGTATAATATTAGATTATGCACGATTATGCACATAAGCCAAAGATGACTTTAATCACAATATAAACATGAGGATGATGACATTGACATAATAATTCAATAAAACAAGTTCAAGGATAAATTTTAAAGATTTATAATTTAATTTATCCAGGAATCAATAACGTCCAAATTGTAAACACGATACTGCTTTGTAGAGTAAAATTCAAGAATAATATTCATGTACCAAAAATAATTTGGACAGAAAAGAAATATATTTTTCGGATAAATAGTACCCCACAATAGTACCCAATAAATAGTACTTCGGGAATAGTACCTCATGAATAGTACCCCGGCTTGATAAGTACTCCAAATACCCGAGTGAATAATATTTGGGTGAATAGTAATTTGGGTGAATAGTAACCCGTGAATAGTAACTCGTGAATAGTAACTCGTGAATATTACTCCGACACAAAAAGTGCCCCGAATACCTGAACGAATAATACTAGAGTGAATAGTAATCGGGTGAATAGTAACCCGTGAATAGTAACTCATAAAAAAAATACCAAAGAAAATGATATTCCATGACGAGTACAAAATAAATGATATCTCATATGAGTATATCGTAATATACTGGCTCAGAAATGGATTTTCACCCGTCATGCGGTAATCCACGTAGACAGATCATTTCCATAATTTAATAAAGAATGAATATGAAGGATCATTCATCATGCATGCGATAATCCACATAGACATGTTATTCCAACATAATAATAAAGAATGGAATAACAAAAGAATTCACCAGACATGCGATAGACCGCACAGACAGGTTATTCCAACAGAATAATAAAGAATTGAATCAGGTCATGCGTAATCCGCACAGACATGATATTCCAATAGAATAATAAAGAATGGAATCAGGTCATGCGTAATTACGATGCACGAATATTCAAAATGAATAATAAAGAACTGAACCAGGTCATGCGTAATCCACACAGACAGGATATTCCAACAGAATAATAAAGAATAGAATAACAACAAAATTCACCAGGCATGCGATACTTCGCATAGACAGGTTATTCCAACATAATAATAAAGAATAGAATAACAACCCTTATGAGTATTGAAAGAAAATAACTCTCTTCATGAATATGAAAGAATAATACGCCTTACCTTAAAAGAAGACTGGATATAATATAATTTCGATAATTGCACGTTTTGGGACTCGAAATATTATAGTATAATACCTTCCTCTTTTCTTTCATTTTTAATTTAGTCCTGCAAGTATTATCAAACTTGCACCATCTCCCATAATAGTAAATCATGTGAATCAATAGTAAATGATGTGAATCAATAGTTCTAGACGTGTGAAAATATGAATTACAGTATAGTACCTCCATTTTTAACTTAGTCATGCAAGTATTCACACCCTGGGACAGGAGCTCATAGATTTACCTCCATCTACTAAGAGGGATGCCATATTGGACTTGATGGCTCGCTTATCTATGGGTTTGTAGATTAGCAATGATTTTCTTACATAGAATAGGTTAGCCATTTTTTTCATGTATAGGACACATTATATATCTTAAAAAATATTGTATGGCAAGGAAATATGTTTTGATTCACTTCCCTTTTAGATATGCCTTGTTACTTGCTTTATAGTTGCCTTTTCTCCAAGACTTGAGATCTCAATGTATTCTGAACTTCCCCTTGGTGGATGGACATTGATATGTCTTAGGATCTTTCAGAATAGATCGTCGATCTTTATGTTCCCCAGCTCTTTGGTGTCTTGGAACTGGTTTCTGAATGTTGTTGTGGAGAGGATTATGGCTTTCCTCTCTGAGGTTGGCCGTGCACACATATATGGTCGTCGGTACTCCCGTGGGAGACCAGGTAGTTCCATCTCTTATGGATTGGTGTTTCTCTTTGAGGATTTAACCGTAGTATAGATGGTCACTGATTTTTTTCTCCCATTTGTACGGGGAGACCATGTAGTTCCATCCCTATGGTCTAAGCTGTTGAGGTGTGGTTTGACCGCACCATAGATGGTCGCTGATGTATTACCGTTTATAGGGGAAATCAGGTAGTTCCATCTCTTATGGGGTTTAAAAGGTTGAAGGATGATTCCAGCACCATTGACAGGGTTTTATGTTTTCATAGGGGTGAGACGGCACCGTGAATGCTGCCTACGTACTCCCATTGATGAGGGGAGATCATGTTTACGTAGTTCAAACCTAACGTAAAAAGGTTCGAATGGTTGACAAAGTTGAAGGGTGTAGATTTTTATTTTATTTTTTGTTTCCGCAAAGGTTAGATCAGACTATAAATGGCTGCCTACGCACTCCCGTGTATGGGGGATATCAGGTCTGCTTAGTTCTAAGCTAGCGTGAAAAGGTTAAAAGTTATATGTGGTGAAAGGGTTTTATTTATTTTTCACAAATGTTAGACCGGCCGATAAATAGCTGCCTATGTACTACCGTGTATGTGGGAGATTAGGTCTGCGTAATTCGTCCCTTAGGACAAACTGATTTGTTTAGAAAGGTTTTGAAAACCTGAATTGACTAATGAATTGATGATCTAGAACCAGGATGCTGGTTTGCAGGTAACTTCAGACATAATACCTTTTTACGGTGTCTGAGTTGATGAGTTGGGGAAATTCTTCGCCATCCATTTCTTGCAATCTAAGGGCTCCTTCGGTCAATACCTCCTTGACAATGAACGGGCCTTCCCAGTTTGGGGCAAATTTTCCTTTATATTGATCTTGGTTATCAAGGACCTTCTTCAAGACCAAGTCATTTTCTTTGAACTATCGTAGTTGGACTTTCTTGTTATAGAATCGAGCGATCCTCTATTGATATAATTGACCTTGTAAAATTTGTGGCCCTCCTTTCATCTATCAGAGATAATTGGTGGTACTAATCTTATAACCATTGGTCTTCCTCTAATTGAGCATCTATCAACACTCTCAGGGATTCCATTTTTACCTCTATGGGGAGCACTACCTCCATGCCATAGGTTAATGAGTAGGGGGTTACCCTAGTGGAAGTGCACATTGACGTTCTGTAGGCTAATAGAGTCAGAGGAAACAAGTCAGGCCATCCTTTGTGATTGGCGAACATCTTTTGCATGATTTTTTTGATGTTCTTATTAGCCGCTTCAACAACACCATTCATCTTTGGGCGATAGATGATGGAGTTGAGATGCTTGATGTGGAATTTACTGTATAATTCCTCCATCATTTAGTTGTTGAGGTTTTTAGCATTGTCTGATATAATCACCTCCGATTATCCATATCGACAAATGACATTATTTCTGATGAAACCAATGATCACCTCTTTGGTAACTCTGGGGAAAGAGGCTGCTTCTACCCACTTGGTGAAGTAGTCGATCATGGTGAAGATAAACTGATGACCGTTACTGGCTTTGGGCTCGATTGGCCCAATCACATCCATTCCCCACATTGAGAAGGGCCAGGGTGAACTCATATTGTGGAGTTCCCTTGGAGGGGCATGGATAGCATTCCCATGAATTTGGCATTGATAACATCTCCTGACGTAATCATCACAGTCAGCTTAGAGAGAGAGCCAATAATGCATTGTTCTTAAGATCTTCTTGACAAGTAGAGGATCGCTCATGTGTGGGCCGCATACTCCACCATGGATTTCATACTTAGCTGTATTGTTGGTGCTAACAAACTATAATTTGATAGCAACGGGATATTGTTGTCCCAAAGTAGACACCAGAACTGCTTCTGCTCCGGCACCTTCCATGTTTACAGCCCTATCAAAATATATTTTCCATGACTGGACTGTATCCTCCTGATGGTGTTACTGAATTGTCATTACCCCTTCATCGGGGAAATATGTTTCCAAGGGTTTGAAATCCCCTGATGGTGACGCGGCCAGTTGATCCACAATTCCTTGACCTTCGATAGACTTTTGGGTCACATAGATGATGTCAAATTTATGGAGGATCAACTGCCATTTGGACAATCAATAATTCAACATGGGTTTACTGAATATGTATTTGAGAGGATCCATGCGGGATAAGAGATGGGTTGTGTGACCATGGAGATAATATTGTAATCTCATGGAAGTCCATTCTAATGCACAACAAGTCTTTTCAATCAAGGTATACTTGTGCTCACTGGTGCTGAATCTTTTGCTGAGGTCATAGATAGCTCTTTCTTTGCCTCTATCGTCATTTTGTCTCAACATGCAGCCCATGACATTGTCATTGATTGATAGGTACATAAATAGGGGAATTTTATCCCTAGGAGGTACCAAGATAGAAGCTTTAACCAATTGCTCTTTGATGGAAAGGAAGGCTTTTTAACACTTTTCATTCCATTTCTTGGAGGAGTTCTTCCTTAACAACTTGAAGATGGGCTCACAGGTTGCTGTGAATTGGGAGATGAATCGGCTGATGAAGATGATTCTTCACAGAAATCCTCATATTTCCCTCTATTCTAGGAGCACGAGCATCTCAATAATGGCTTAAATTTTGGCAAGATCCAACTCAATACCATTGTTGCTCACTAGAAATCCTCGCAACTTGCTTGACATGACGTGAGAAAGCTGCCTTGGCAATTTAGCTTCAAGTTATACTTGCGCAACCGGTTGAAAAGCTTTTCGAGATGGTCAATGTGGTATTCTTCCCTTCGGGATTTGACAATGATGTCGTCCACATAGACTTCTATTTTTTGTGCATTAAATCATGGAAAAGGACCATCATGGCTCATTGATAGGTAGCTCCGGCGTTGATGAGGCTGAATGACAACCGCTATAAGAAAAGGTTCCCCAGGGAGTGATGAATGTTGTGACGCCCCCAAAATAGGTATACATCACCCATCTTGAGTTGCCAAATACATGGTACAAAATTCAAATGCAACTTAATAATACAACTGTCGTGTAACATACGACAAAACATAAACTGAGAGTTTTAAAACGAATATTGTCTTCTAGACAGTATTCAACTCAAATGGAGTCCTCAATACATTTATTATCACACTGTTTCATAGAATAGTGAGGACAACTAAAGCTATCATCTGGACCGTCACTCCGTTCCCCGACTAGTCATGGCTACGTTCTCATTTCCTGAATAGGACAATGAAAGCAAAAAGGGTGAGCTCAACTAGCCCACTAAGAAATATTATGACTAAGATAAAGTAGAATAATTTATCGTTAGTCTTCAACAGTGTTAAACTGATAAAATATAATAAACATCAAGTTTAACTGCAGTGGAACAAGCAATCCATTAGAAGAGTCAAGTAGAGCATAAAATCTACTATCTTCTATGATTTAAAAGGTTTTTCATCACTTTTTCAATCGAGACTCGACAATAATAAATAATTAACCTCATCGAATCACCCCTCGCACTACTTCTGACAAGGATATTCTTTAGTATCACAACCACAAATTATCCATGCACTACGGGCCAAGGATATTCGTGTATTCATCAATGGTCATGATCATGCCATAAAACAATTCATCTTTGCACCCTTGGCCGAAGAGAATCCATGACCATAATCATACCAAAAACTGTCCATCAATGTACTACGGGCCAATGAGGGCTTTTATCACATCATTTGTAACATTACAGTCATGATTATACCGAATAATCCCTGGTCATAATCATACCAAGTCCATCTATGCACTACAGGCCACAAATGACTTTCAACATAATATAAACATGAGGATGATGACAATAATATAAGAATTCAATAAAACAAGTTCAAGGATAAATTTTTAAAGATTTATAATTTAATTTATTCAGAAATCAATAATATCCAAATTGCCAACATGATACTGCTTTGTGGAGTAAAATTCAAGAATAATATTGTACCAAAAATAATTTGGACCGAAAACGAATTAATTTTTATCATGAATAGTACCCCGGGTGAATAGTACTCGAGTGAATAGTACCCCATGAATAGTACTTTAGGAATAGTAATCCCGTGATTAGTACTCCAACATGAAAAAGTTAAAACTTATCAAGAATGCTAAAATAATATTTCCATGAAAAGATACTGGATGAAGCGCAAATATCAAGGATATTCTATTAATTTCATGGAGTATAGAAGCCAAAATTTTAACAAAACGAGTATAGAATTCAAAATCTGAAACGAAATAATATTACTTATATACTACAGAGTATGGAAGAAAATATTATTTCAAGCGAATATTGAACAAAAATAACATCCCTTACCTCAAAATAACAGTAGTTCTGATCGGAATATCGGATGTAAAGCCGAAGGAAACTTCTACTGAATAGCAACTCTCAAAGTATCTAAATACTCACAAAAATACGCTCGATAATATAAAGAGAAATAAAACTTGTTTCTGGTGTGATTTTCAATTCTAACCTAAGCGCCTATTTATAGGAAAATGCTAGAACGCCATAGGAGACTAAAATAATAAAATATTATTTTTCTTTCTTTTTTTCCTCCACGCACACTTCATTTGAATTGTTTGAGCAGCCATCTTGGAAGAATTTAGTAGCCCTCATGTTTTTAAAAACAAAAGTGGGTCCCACCTAATTTTAATAAAAATTATTTTATTTTCCAAAACTTCAGTAATTCATAATAAATAGCCCTTTTATCAGAAAAATACAAATTTTATGTCCATTCCACACGAAATTAAATTCTCTACAACTTTGTAGCTTTAACTTTTTCCAAATTGCAAACCGAAAATATCTTAAATCCACAAACGGATGTTTTTTAATACCTCATAAAATTCATAACAAATCATACGTTAATTTTTAACGGTTCAAAATTTGTGGACATATACTCAACATATATATGTATAACATATCCAAAAATCACAACGATCCAACGGTCGGATCAAAATTATAACTCATGTAATAGAGCTTAAGAACACCGATTTGATTTTGTAAATACCTTCAATCCGACAAAATACTGATAAAACACCTCAATATTAATTCCTACATTTATAACCACATAAAATAAATATTTTCCTATCCATCATTTATGTCCACATAAAATAAATATTTCCTTATCATATAAATTAATAATTAATTATTCACAAATAATATTACGAATCACAATAATGACAACATGCCATTCCCGGAAAGAGAGGAAGCTTTTCGATAAGGATTAATTTCTCCTTAGTGGCGCATAATTAGGTGACCAAACCTCTCCTTGACAGAACTTTCTAGACATTGCCAATAATGCTATCTAATAATATTATTCAAATAATATAAATTATTGATTTGATAATGGGAAATACTGTGCAGTGATAATTATTGAAATAATAATAATATAAAATATCAATGCAAAAATTATTAAATCAATAAAATAAAATATTGAATAATAATTATCATAATAATTATTGAGTAGAACAGAGTGACTTCTCACGTAAGACCAAATAATCAATATCCCGTATACTATGCAACCACACGTATTCATCGTACTTTTACTACTTTGGGTAGTTCAACGGTTAATAGTAAACTTCCGCCGTTATTTTCATAAAAAGATATTTTTATCGTTTTCTCATTCGACAATAATTTCGTTGTGGGGTCCACCAATGATTGTCTTTGTCGTCTGGATATTCCCCACAAAAAGAATATTCCCCACCAATCGAATATTTTATAACCACTTGCTTACTTTTCAAAATTTATAAATATTACCCACAACTATAACATTATCTCAAATCCACACCATAACATAAAAAAATATTTTGAGAAAATTAAATATTTATTCATAAAATTTGTGGTCTCACAGCCTCCCTCCTTATGAAATTTCACCTCAAAATTTACGTCGCATACATGGTATGTTGAATAGATGAGGACAGTTCGTCAGATTCTAACTCTTGAGGTATAACCTTTGAGCGTATAATATATTCCTTCTTATCCAAGATTTTAACAGGTACCTCTTCATACGTTAAATCTTTCGTTATCTCGTCCGGTTCAAAATCAATAATGTGGTTCGGGTCGTCCACATATTTACGTAACATCGATACGTGAAAAACACGCGACATACTTGGCATTAAGGCGAGTCTATAGGCCACCGTTCCTACTTAATCGAGGATTTCAAATGGCCCGTCTTCATCGGCTCTTACTTTTAGAATAACGCCTTCTTGAACCTTATTCTTTGTATTCATTAGCTCCGGGTCTGTAGCTTTAACATTATCGTTTAAAGTTGGTTCTAATCGTATATTCGTTATTTTCACGTAGGTTTGTATATTTGCACTCGTAAACACATACGATCCTCTACTCAACACGTCGGCTCGCCAGTTGGTGTTTTTAACTGGTTGCACCAACGCAACCGAAAAAGGTTTGCACATTGACCCAGTGATTTGACACTGCTAGACGGGTCTGTGAAACTGAGATTCATTTTGGGTTTGGGGGTTTGATTATGCAGAGGGAAGGTGTTAGGCACCCCCCGACATCCATGTTGCCACGGTGACCGCCACTTTTCAAAGAAACTGTTATATGAATGTGTGTGTGTGGATCAATGTGCAATTATTTGGAAGTAGTGCAGTACCTCGTTCGTACCTATATATATACATAGGGTTTGAATTTGTAGAAAAATTCAGTTTTAAACAAGATATGGCAATGTCGTTTTGTAAAAGAGGTTTTCCAAACCCTGTGCTCAATAGTAATTGAGGCCTTTGATGCTTCCATTTTATTATTAAATGTTCAGTTAGTTTGCTTTTATTTTTGAGATGCGAAGCATTCTCAAGAAAATAATATCTGACGATCTTAGAACTCCTCATGGGCATAATGACCATCCAAGGAAATTCGAGACAACAGTAAAATAATGTACAAGCTACTTACAGCTGAAAAATGTCCATCATGGGAACCGAATCTAGATTCAATAGACTGAATCTGTGATCACATGATTCCTAGGCTCACATGATACTGCAATTTGTATGGAAAGTAGTAAGCAGTTATATATATAAAAGCTGTAAATATATATATACAGACATGATCAACCACCACGAAGCAACTCCATGGGGGATCGGAAATATAAATATATATAAAAGAGGTAAATATATATATATATATATATATATATATATATATATATATATATATGGACATGATCAACCACCATGAAGTAAACTCCAGGTGGGACGAAATGTAAATAAAGCTGTAAAAGCGATCAACTGCCACGAAGTAAATTCCAGGCAGGACGAAAATGTAAATATATATATATATATATATATATATATATGTGTGTGTGTGTGTGTGTGTGTGTGTGCGGATATATATATAAAAGCGATAAGCAAGAACGACCGGATGTGAATCTGTGCTCATCGGATATGTCCAAATGACATATATATATATATAAGTGTGTGTATATATATATATATATATATATATATATATATATATATATATATATATATATAGTAAATGCAATTGGATATAAAATCCAGGCTCATCAGATATGTCTGACAACAATTATATATATATAAGCAATAAACGCTTTAGACCGAAGTCTAGGCTCAATCGAGGCATAACTAGATAATGTTAGTCTATATATAAAATATATACATATATATAAGTATATAAATACAGACAAAAATGAAAACCACGGACCAAAGTCCGAGCAAATGCACACAACACGACTCTCAATGTGTATAACAGTGTGTGCTAATATGAGAAGAAGGCTTTATATAATGTGAGAAGGCTTACAGTGGGCTGCCAAAGTAGACTTCTATGACTTTAAATGGATAAACACTCAGCTCCCGCCGGATAAAAGATAGCTATATTTGAGCTAACAAGTGTTTAAAGATGAGGAAACACTCAAAAGATGTATATGCATAGTAAAATGGATGTATTTCCTCGCCTTTTTCTCCTTCTCTCCTCCTCAAATGGTGACCCCAAGGTTTGTATATATAGACGGATGGTCGCGGTACACCTCTGGCGGCAGTATGTGGTTGTACCTAACGGTGGTCGTGGTGCATCCGAGCCTCGCATGTCCCGTCGTCTTATAATACGCACACTCATGCCTTTGTAATGTCTGCTCGAACTTGCGTAACTTCAATCCGAGCATCCGAACGAGGTATATTTGACCTTCTTCGGACAGCTTGTGTGGAGAGTTACGCAATGACATGGATTAGAGGTTGTACGAAGTCAGGAAGAGGGGTCTATGCCCATGGTCTTCAAGCTTCAAATTCTATCCAAAGTACTGCCACGCGTAGTAATCACTCGGGATTGTTACTCCTCGGTTGTTGTGGGACATTGTTGTATATATGTATGTATGAAGTGTTGAGACGACGCGCAGGTGTTGAAAGGGGCAAGATGATGTTTGACTCTTCGTCGGGGTTATCGCCGGGTTGAGTTGAAAGTAGACGTTGCTTATGGTTACATCTGAGATTGGACTACTTGTTGGTATGCCACGATATCATCTTATGAGTGCAGGTGTTGAGGTAGCAAGATGACGTTTGACTCCTCACAGGGGTTATCGCCGGTTTGAGCAGAAAGGAGACGTTGCTCAGGGTTACTTCTGAGATTGGACTGCTGCAAGTGTTTGAATGTCGTAAGGTCATCTTGTGGATGTGCTTGTCTGCCCGTTGTTACCTTCGGGTCTGAGGTATGAGTTCCTCGGTAGGAGGTCTAAGCTTAAAGCTGATCGCATGTATTTGGAACAAACAATTTCGGAGTTATCGCCGGAACTGCAAAAGCATCCCTTGGGGTTATCACCAAGGATATAGTCACTACTCCCAGTGTTAGTTCTGGGCTAGAAATGAGCGTCGCGGTGTTATCGCCAAGACATGTAATCGTCTCTCTCCGGTGTTGTTTAGGTTTTTGATCTACATACCTCGGGGTTATCTCCTAGAGATTGAAATGACATTCCCGTGTGTTCGGGTTTGGAATGACATTCCCGGTTTGTGTTCTGGGTTGGAACTGATGTTCCCGATTTGTGTTCTGGGTTGGAGCTGAACTTCCGGTAGTATCCGAAATAGATGTAAACTGTCTTCCAGGGTTATCTCCGAAAGACGAATCTGCCCTCCTACAATGTTAGTAACAGGCATGCAGAAAATTTCGAGTGTCTACAACATTGTCTGATACAATGACCTCGGGTTGTCCATATCGATAGACTACATTGTTTCTGATAAAAGCAATGATAACTTCTTTGGTAACCTTGGGGAAGGAGGCTGCTTCTACCCACTTGGTGAAGTAGTCAATCATGGTAAATATGAATCGATGTCTATTACTGGCTTTGGGCCCGATCACGTCCATTCCCCACATTGAGAAGGGCCATGGCGAACTCATATTGTGGAGTTCCCTTGGAAGGGCGTGGATAGCATTCCCATGAATTTGGCATTGATAGCACCTCTTGACGTGATCATCACAGTTAGCTTTGAGTGTTAGCCAATAATGCCCTGTTCTGAGGATCTTCTTGACAAGTAAGGGTCCGCTCATGTGTGGGCCACATACTCCACCATGGATCTCATCCATTAGCCTCTGAGCTTGGTCTTTGTCCAGACATCTGAGGAGACCTAATCCTGCATCTCTCTTGTAGAGTGCATCTCCTCTTAGGGAGAATTTCATAGCAAGTCGATGTATCCGCCTCTTCTCAATTAGGCTCGCCTCAGCGGGTGTAGATCCATCTCGCAGATACTCCTTGATATGTTGATACCAAGGGTGGTGGACGGGAGGTAGCTCATCCGATACTTCTCCAACGTAGTTCCCATAAGTTGGGGCCTTTTGAAGGGAAAATGTGATGATTAGCATGTTTTCCTTGTCAGGTATGTGAATCAAGGAGGCCAACGTTGCTAGTGCATCCGCAAAATCATTCCTATTGCGAGGAATGTGTAGAAAAAAGATTTCTTCAAACTCCAAAGCCATCTGTCCAACTTGCCGATGGTAAGGCAGCAAATGTAATTCTTTGGTTTGACAGATTCCCGTGGATTTCTTGATTACCTATTCAGAATCCCCAAAGACAGTTAACCGTCTGATGCCCATTGAACGGGCAAGTTTTAGCCCCATGATCGACCTTCCTACTTTCATACTCACCGTGTTGTTGGTGTTGACGACAAACCGCAATTTGACGTCGACGGATATCGCTCCCCGTCATGGGATCCTAGTACTACTCCAACTCTAGAGCCTTCTGCATTAACATCTCCATCAAAATACATTTTCCATGTGTGGCATGCATCGTACTGATGGTATTGCTGAACTTTCATTACCCCTTCATCGGGGAAGTATGTTTCCAAGGGTTTGTAATCCCCTGCAGGTGCGGCGGCCAGTTGATCCTCAATTCCTTGACCTTTGATAGACTTTTGCATCACGTAGACGATATCAAATTGATGTTGGATCAACTGCCATCTGGACAGTTGACAATTTAGTATGGGCTTACTGAACACATACTTGAGAGGATCCACGCGGGATATGAGATGGGTTGTGTGACCATGGAGGTAATGTTGTAACCTCATGGAAGCCCATGCAAAAGCACAACAAGTCTTCTCAGTCAGAGTGTACTTGTGTTCACTGATGCTGAATCTTTTGCTGAGGTAATAGATATCTCGTTCTTGGCCTCTATCGTCTTTTTTTCCCAAAGATGCAAAATTTTTGGCATTGTCATTAATGGACAGGTACATAAATAGGGGAACATCATCCCTGGGAGGTACCAAAACAGGAGCGTTAAGCAACTGCTCCTTAATGGTAAGGAAGGCTTTCTGGCACTCATCTTTCCATTTCATGGAGGAGTTCTTCCTTAATAGCTTGATGATGGGCTCACAGGTTGCTATGAGTTGAGAGATAAATCTGCTAATGAAGTTGATTCTTCCCAAAAATCCCTGTATTTCCTTCTCTGTCTGAGGAACAAGCATTTCCTTGATGGCCTGGATTTTGGTAGGATCCAGTTCAATCCCTTTGTGGCTGACTAGGAAACCTAGCAACTTGCCTGATTTGACACCAAAGGCGCACTTGGCTGGATTCAACTTCAAGTTGTACTTACGCAACCTGTTGAATAACTTTCTGAGATGGTCTAAGTGGTCTTCCTCCCTTTGGGATTTGATGATGATGTCATCCACATAGATCTCTATCTCTTTATGCATTAAGTCATGGAAAAGAGCCATCATAGCTCTCTGGTAGGTTGCCCTGACATTGATGAGGCCGAATGACAACCGTCTGTAGCAAAAAGTTCCCCAAGGCATGATGAAAGAAGTTTTCTCACGGTCTTCCTCAGCAACCATAATTTGATGGTACCCCGCGAAACAATCCGCAAAGGAGTTCATACCGTACTGAGCAGTATTGTCAATGAGAATGTGGATAAAAGGTACGGGAAAGCTATCCTTAAGGCAAGCTTTGTTCAGATCCCGGTAATCCAAGTAAACTCACACCTTTCCTCCAGGTTTAGGCACGGGAACAATGTTGGATATCCACTCCGGATATGTATCCACCATGATAATGTCAGCTTGAAATTGTTTCACAATTTCTTCTTTGACTTTTAAACTCCACTCAAGTTTCAATCGCCTGAGCTTCTGCCTAACTGGCTTGAATCCTTCCTTAATGGGAAGGCGATGAAGAACAATGTCAGTGGACAAACCCACCATGTCTTCATGAGACCATGCAAACACATCCTAGAATTGGGTTAATAGCACAACCATGTCATTCCATTGGTTTGGGGTGAGGTCTGAACCAATCTGGATTAGCTTAGGGTTTTCTAAGGTTCCAAGATTGAAAGAAGTGGTTTGGTCAAGGTTGGGTTTAGGTTTGTCTGCGACCCATTCCTTAATCTCCTGTGGTGTCTCAATGTCCTCTTGTATTTCCATCAAGTCTGAATCCAACTTTGCATCAAAGTTACAGCCCTTGTGGAGAGAAGGCACACCTTCAGCAAGTCCAGGCACATCTAATTTTAGAATCCTGAAATCAAAATATGCTTTCACTTAATATATGAAACTGTTTAATCATACAAAGTGTTAGCATGTACTGATAAAATAACTACTAATATTGTATAGAAAAGTAAGCAATTAAAGTTATCTACAGGGCAAAGGGATGTTCTGCCCATTTTACCCTCGTCGACCAATGCATGGAGTGCTGCTCCAATTGTCGAGGGCAAAGTCCTGATGGACTACATTGATGGTGGGGTTGTCATTGTCCTCCTTCTCTCGAATGATAACCATGATATATGGGCAATCATCGTCTGGGGTATATCGATTTGTATGTTCATCATGAACAATGACGCGTATGCTAGACATCATTAAAGCGATGTCATGTTTGCGTTTTCGCTCCCTTTCTTCCACTTTGGGATCGGGAATTAGCACCTCTTTTGCTTTGAACGTTACTAGCTTGGGAAACAGCATTGCCACAACATGGGCTGGCACCTTCACTAGAGACTGTATCAGCTCATGCGGTGCAGATGGAACAAATCGCCGTGTGGCAGAAGTTTGAGGAATCTTCCTGTGTTTGTGGGAATTCCTATGATTGGAATTGGCAGAATAGCCTAGTTCGGTTGTCCCAGTTTGACTGGACATTTGAATAGGGTGCTTAATACCCTGTTGATCTTTACCAAGCCCTTGTCCAAGCTGATGACCTAATGACATCATTTCTTGTGTGGCCGACATAACCTCGACAGAAATTTCGGGTACGGTAAGTGGTGCTCCAATAGGTTGATATTGAGTGTTACTCACTTCCAAAGTATGAAAACTGGCCGGCTCAACTTCTGAATTGAAGCTGATAATTGGTAGACTGCCTTGTTCAGGACATTGAGCTCAGCGTCGACAGTGACCAGACTGTTGTTGACAATGTATTTGATTTATTGATGTAATGTGTAGGGAACGGCTCCAGCCATGTGTATCCATGGTCTCCCCAATAGCAGGTTGTATCCTGTGTCTATCTTGAGGACATGGAAGGAGACATTGAATGTATTTAGACCAATCTCAATTGGCAGCTCAATCTTTTCGACAGAATTTCGTCGGGATCCATCGAAAGCTTTGATCACCGTATGGCTTCTTTGGATCCGCTTGAGATTGACATTCATCCTCTTCAAGGTGGCATAAGGACGATATATCGTGGATGAACCTCCATCTATCAACACTCCAAATAACATATACCCGGAGGACAAAATCGTGATGTGCAATGGCTTGCATGGACCGGTCCTTTCGGAGGTATGTCATCATCAGTGAAGGATATCACATTATTGTTGAAAATGTAATCAACCATATGTTGAAATTTTTCCACATCCACTGATTTTGGTAAGTAGGCTTCTTCCAAAACCTTTGATAAGATCTTCCGGTGATCCTCAGAAGAGAAAACCAAGTCCAGTATTGATATCAGATGTGGAGCTTCTCTTAAGATTAAAACCACATTGGCTTCATTATGACCCATAGTACAGAGGAATTGTTTAATCTTCTCCATGGGAATCTTCCCCTTTGCTTTGAGGGTAGGTTTAATAACCCTTTGAGGAAGATACAGTGGTTTATCCTTCGACACTATAGCAGTAGTATGAGACGTGGATCCTTCAGCTTTTCCATAATTCCATGGAACATTGTGTAAGCTGACAACAGGATATTGTGGTCTGCAATGTAAAGAAATTGGCTTGGATGCGACCACTTTCAAAGGATTGTCAGCTCCTTTGAGTTGAATTGCTTGTATGGGAAATGCTTTGACAGTCTCATCATCCTCGTCAGATATAACTGCTACTGATCCCTTCCATTTAGTAGGACATATACTCCCACCTTCAAGTTGCATGTTGTCGTCATATCTCGCCATTTGCGGGACACCGCTATCAATAAGATTTTGAATGAGATGGCGGAGTGCCCAACATTCGTCTGTACTGTGACCGCGAGAATATGAATGGTATTGACAAACTCCATCCGCGTTGAATCGTCCAGCACAGGGATTAATTGGAGGCAGAAGGGAGGTAATTCTTCCTTCATTGATCAACATTTGGAATATTTCCTCCATAGGTTGGACCAGATAGGTAAATTCTCTCTGGTTGGCAAAATCTCGACGAGCTTTAGCATTTGCTCTCTTTGCAACCTTATTTTCCATAGCTTCGCTTTCTGAAGGTGATGGTGGAGCATTCATAACAAACGGAAGGAGGTAGGCATGCTCCTGCCTGATTAATTGGCGTGTGACTTGATGCTAATGGGTCACCAATTCTACTAATTGCTCAATTTGCTTGCAAAGAGCTTTCATCTTTCGTTCCATAGTAAATTAAAACTTTGCGTAATCCCATCTATCAACACTGTCTTTGATGGTTTGGGATGTTTCGCCGTTAAAACTGGAACTCTGTCTAGCGCTCCAACTGATCATGTTGACCTCTTCTTCTTTGTGTTGAGGAAGAGGATTGTCTTGCACATGTGGTTGATCTGGTTTAGTGACCACGATCTCTCCGTTGTCTATTAAATCTTGGATCTTGTGTTTCAAGGCCCAACAATCTTGAGTATCATGTCCAGGTGCTCCGGCATGATAAACACACTTTCGAGTAACATTAAAACCCTTCCCATTAGGTTTGGCTGGTGGAAGAAGACGTGTAATTTTCTTCTGAGTGGTCAGAAGAACAAGAATATTCTCGAGCGAGTCCCCTAAGGGTGTGAACGTTCGAGGGCGCTTTACTTCTCCACTTTTGGGCAATGGAGGGTTTTGAAGACTGTGCTTGGAAAGGGGAGTAGTTTCTCCTCTGTATAGGCAGGTTCTGATTGCCTTTCTAACCTTGTAGTATCAAGGAAACATCATCCTCTTTCTTTTTATGGACCCTACGGGGGTTGTTTCCATAAGATCCAGACTGGATGTGCTCAACAACTGCTTTAAGAGCGGCTAGGTCTTGAATCTTACCGGACTTCAATCCCATTTCAGCCATTTCTCTGTGCTTGATCATTTCAGAGAATGGTTTGCCAATACCAGCTAAAACTCTCTCATAGAAAGGAGCTTCCTATATATCTATGAAAGTCATGACCATTTTTGATTCTGTCATGGAAGGAATAACTTGAGCAGCCAGGCGCCTCTACCTCTGAGCATACTCTCTGAAAGACTCATTAGACTGTTTCTTGACCTTGGTAATTTGGTATCGGTCAGGAGCCATCTGATATTAAAAACTGTATTGAGTAAGGAAGGCGTGAGCTAGTTCTTCCCAGCTATGGATCTTTGAATTGTATAATCTGGTATACCACGAACCAAGCTTCTCGGTCAGACTCTTCCGAACAAATTTGCATTCGAGCTTCTCATTTTTCGCATAAGATCCAAGTTCTCCAATGAACACTTTTAAATGTGTGTAAGGATCCCCTAACCCATCATATTTTCAAAATCAGGAGTTTTGAATTTCTCTGGATAATGAACACCAGGAAATATACAAAGGTCAGCATATGAAACACTTCCATGTGTTCCAATCCCTTTGAGAACACGGATAGTTTCCTCCATTTGGAGGACCTTCTTCCTGATGTCACCGGTGTCTGGATCTCCTTTGAGATGGGTGTTTTCAGGGTCTTTGTTGGTCATATCCAACTGAGGTTCTGGAATTGTTTTTTCCAATCCTTAAGCTCCTCCTTATGCAGAGGATTCTCAGATGCGAACGTATCTTCGCACTTCGAGTAGACCGATGCGCTTCTTTAAGTAGAACACCAAGGTCTATAATTTGTTTACTCAATCCGTCAAATTCTTCTCGAGAAACAGGAAGGCCCGGTCGAAAGAAGACATGATTGGTACAGAGGCTCGTGGCCTTTTTAGATTTTGAGCGGGTAACAGGCCCAATTGCTTCCCTACAAAAGACTTATGTAGTTTAGTCTTAGGGATAATGTAAATGTTATCAAAATGTGTCCATTTTAGGAATTTTGTCCTGCAAAACCGGTTGTTAATTGATAACATGTCATGTATGCAAAGATATTCTTCATATTTTCAATTACATATGGATGAACATGGAATAAAATTACAAGTAAATGCTTTTACAAGTAATTTGAAAATGGAAAGCATGAAGAGACTTTCCTCCGCGTTTGGATTATCAGAGGTTGACCTATCTTAGGGTTACTCTCGCTGCTTTTTGGCATAAAGGTCCCCAGATCATCGCAATCTACTTGACGGGAAGTTAATCCGGTCGTTCAACTGGAGCGAATCTGCGTGGTGCCTTTCCTGAGCCTCGTTGGAATTAGTCTTCCTACGAGTCCAATAATCAAACACCGACAGGATAGCCTCCTGGTGGAGGAACCACACAACATACATTCACATACAACGTGTCTCACCGTTTATGCAAAATGATGACATGTGCGAAGCACTAATATCACAGATAGATATTTAGCAGTGCAGTAAGTAAGATGCATTCGTACACATTCATCATAAATGTAAATGTAACATTCACACACAAGCATATAACAATTTTGAAAAAATGTAATAGCGGCTTAAGCCCTCTTCGTAGAGTCCCTAGCAGAGTCGCCACCTGTCGACGTCGGGATTTTTATTTGTCCCTTTTCGTTACTTGTTTGTTATGTGAGATTTGTTTGAAAAAACTAGTGAAAAAGGTCCGACATGTGTAATGTCGACGATGGACTGTTAAGAGTTGCCAGTTGGTGTTTTTAACTGGTTGCACCAACGCAACCGAAAAGGTTTTCACATTGACCCAATGATTTGACACTGCTAAACGGGTCTGTAAAACTGAGATTCATTATGGGTCCAGGGGCTTGATTATGCGGAGGGAAGGTGTTAGGCACCCCTCAACATCCGTGTTACCACGGTGACCGCCACTTTCCAAAGAAACTGTTATATGAATGTGTGTGTGTGTGTGTGGATCAATGTGCAATCATTTGAAAGTAGACTGAATTTGTGATCACATGATTCCTAGACTCACATTGTACTGCAGTTTGTATGGAAAGTAGTAAGCAATTATATATATATATATAAAACCGGTAAATATATATATATATATATATATATATGTGTGTGTGTGTGTGTGTGTGTGTGTGTGTGTGTGCATGATAAACCACCACGAAACAACTCCATGGGGGATCAGAAATGTAAATAAAGCATTAAATGCGATCAACCGCCACGGTAGTAAACTCCAAAGTAGATCGAATATAAATATATATATATATATATATATATAAGCGATACGCATATGGATGTAAAATCCAGGCTCATCGAGATATATCCGACAACAATTATATATATATATATATATAAGCAAATAACGCTCCAAACAAAGTCTAGGCTTAATCGAGGCATAACTCGATAATGTTAGTCCATATATAAAATATATACATATATAAGTATATATATACAGACAGAAATGAAAACCACGAATCAAGTCCTGCATACGACACAACTTGTAGCGCCCCCAAATCCGCGCTTTCTTCCAACCCGACGATGGGTGCTATATCAGTATTAACATTCATACATTCATCCAATTGAAAAGCCTCAAAAGAATGAATATCTCTTCTATATAATCAAAATAATATTTATATTTTCCCAAGTTCTAAACCCATTACAAAAGTTCTTTGTCATAATATCAACTACATTACAACATTAAACCTATACTATTACATGTATGACTTAACGACAACGACTTCCTTAGCTTTTCCTTTATCCTTATTCGATCCTTCGGGACGTTCAGTCTTAGCTGAATTCATATGATTCAAGCAAGAGTGAGCATAACTAACTCAGAAAGTAGGACAATTTCAATAAACAACATGCTTGACACATAAGAATCGTATATCTTCAATAACTGAACAATAGTTATGAAGTACTATTGATGATTCAAAATAACACTTCATCTTTATTTCAAAATGTTTTACAATAATAACAATATTCAGCAAAACTTGTAGTATAACACTACATTGTTTACATTACACAGCCTAAGCTGATTACATTACCATCCCGCAATTGCTTTCCAAAAATTGGGATTTACAAAAGACTACCCTTAATATACAAAAGAGGGTTTTACGTCATTACTATATACATAATATTTACATATCTAAACTATTCCAGCTATTACTAGATTACATCTGCCGAATGGCATTCTCAAAGTCTTTCATGGCGCATGAAGAATGACATCCCGACTGATAGTATGTCGAGTCTGCCCTTCTTCTATCGGATACCCAGCTACTTGCTGCTGGAAATCCACAGGAGAACTCCTATATATATAGGACATCATCTCTACCTTCTGTTTCTTAGTCTTTAGCTCCTGTTTGAGCTTAAAGACTTCGTGTTTCAGCTCATGGACCTTGTCCTTGGCCAAAACTCGATCATCATGCTCCTCTTCCCACATCCCTTCCATATTAGTCTTGTCCTCTCGACACGACTTGGAGTTCATCTTTTAACTCCTTAACCTCTTTACAATCTTTGGACGTTTCTATCCAATACTGACATAAATAGTGCCTTCATTGACTCCCCCATGGTCAACTCTTCTGTAGGTGAAACCTGGTCAAAGGACATCACGTCCACCTCTTCCTCTAGCATGCCATCAAACACAGACATGTAGTCTAAATTGTCCGAGTCTCCAGACTCGATTACCACCACTTCTGGTTCTACCGCTATGAGATTTGGTAGTATCTCTACTCGATTTATCAATCCTCGCTTACTACATGTATGTCTCTATACATATCATTTTCTCCTGACATCTACAATAAAACAATATAGTTTGATTAGTACACATCGGTAGAATAATAAAAACACATAACATAATATAATGCATTTTTATAGGGTTATTTTCCATCTTTTACTTCTTTATTATTTCTTAAGGTTATAACTTAAGGTTCTAGTTTCCCCTTAAGTTTTATAACCTAGGCTTTGATACCAACCTCAGAGCGCCCCCCAAATCTGGTTTCTTCCAACTCGACGATGATGGTGCTACACTGCATTACTAACATTCATACATTCATCCAATTGAAAACCTCAAAAGATTGAATATCTCTTCTATATAATCAAAATAATATTTACATTTCCCAAGTTCTAAACCCGTTACAAAAGTTCTTTGTCATAATATCAACTACATTACAACATTAAACCTATACTATTACATGTATGACTTTAACGATCCGCCTTAGCTTTTCCTTTATCCTTATTCGATCCTTCTGGATGTTCGATCTTTTAGTTGCATTCATATGGTTCAAGCAAGAGTGAGCATAACTAGCTCAAACAAGTATGACAATTTCAATAAACAACATGCTTGACACATAAGAATCGATATCTTCAATAAGCGAACAATAGTTATAAAGTACAATTGATGATTCAAAATAGCACTTCATTTTTCTTTCAAAATGTTTTACAATAATAACAATATTCAAGAAAACATTAACTCCTACCCAAGACCTTGAGTATTTCATTCTTTCTCCGAAAAGGACAACCCCGGCACTAAGTCCGTAAGTCCGATATTATTTACGAGCACTTCTAGGTGATCATCTTTATTGTACTCTATGTTGATCAACACTACATTCATTAAACGTGATATACGCTTAATTTGTGACAACCTCACGTGCTGTGCGTATGGCGACAAAACTTTTGTTTATCATACTCAGTCTTCTTTTGAAAACCATATCAAGTAGTTGACAAAAGATAACAACATTTTATAACAGTTAGATAGATTATCAATAATCCACCAATGCATTTAAGTCTAGCCGAAGAATTGGCTTTAACTTCATCATACCTTAATTCATGCGTAAGGATACATGAATTACAAAACTTGTTCAGAATGAACTGAGACAAGGGTTAGAATACTTGCCTTTAGCGTCTTCTACAGTATAATTACTTTATGTTTGAGTCTTTCAAGTCTCTACAATACATGATCACATTACACCATACATTAGGTAATATATAATCAAGTATGTTTATGACTATATCTTACCCTTCATCTCAATCTAATCATATATTAGATTTGTTTACCATCAATTTCGGCTTGTCATCCTACTTGCATTCATATTTGAATAGGTTATCATCAACCTTTATGCACTATCCTTAAGGTTTAACAAAGTTTTAACAATGTTACTTCAAGTTTCTCTTAAGGTGTGTTTACTTTTAAACTAATCACATTCCTTGCTTTTTGTTTGTAAACATTCATCACTATCTTTATTCTAGGGTTGGCCATGCACTGATTTATATACCAACATCTCACGCATTGCTGGCCATGAGTTAACAGATGGGGATGCCGGGACTTGGCACATGCACATGAGTCCTTACTCGATGGGCAGCTATGTTGGCTGCCACTTTCCAAGATGCTTCGATTTTAGTCTCACAAGTGCGCATGACAAAATGGCCTAGGGGCTTGCCATGTGCTACCACTTCATGTGCACCAGATAGTTTGGACAGTTTTTCAACTTTGCGAATTTCCCGGGCTCATAACTTCTTCGTTATAAGTCCGAATTGGCTCGTTCAAAAGCCTACGGTTCAAAAATTACATACTCTACGCGTTCATGCAAGAATTTAATCTATTTGACTTTGTTTGCTAAAAATTCACCTATTGGTTCATTTTTAACAAAAATGATAAACGTTTGTGAACGTTCAACGCTCGTTTCTTCGTTCTAAGTCAGAATTTGATCATTTTCGAGTCCACAACTCAAGAATGCCAAATATGACTTGTCTCCATTGAAAACCAACGTTTCTGAGTTCAAACACAAAATTTGGTTTCTATTCCGAGAATTTCACGAATTCGACTATTATCGTCTAATTGTGCAATTTCTGGCAAATCCTCATTACTTTTGATTTGTTCATTACTTCAAATGAATTCAATTTATCATATGAACATCTCAACATACTTACAACAACAATCTATTTTCATGTTGGATTTTGACTTATTCTTTCATGTGCTTATAACTTATTAAAGTATAAACTACTTATAGCTTCATTGTTCATAACTTATGAAAGCTAAGGTCTTTTTAATCACCATACTTATATGTTCTCAACATATAATATCATTCATATATATATGATACATATTCATACAAGTTCTTCACTTTCATACTACTTCTTAAGATAAACTCATATTAAGTTCATATAACCTCTTCATAAGTTCATAACTTATACAAGTGTAAATGACTTATTTCCTACTAATACGGCTTAATTTCATTGATTACTCATTCTTCTTGCTTCTTAACATCCATGTTCTTTAATGCATACATTTCTTATCAACCTATCATGGTAGAGATAGAAGATAAATGGAGAAGAAGTCTTACCCTTTAAAGTTGTTGTAAAGTAGTCTTCTTCTTCTTCTTACAAATGAAAGTAACTTATTGTGGCTTATTCTCCCTAACACTTAAGCACTTTGTAATATATTGGATTGTTTGAACAAGTAATAAATGGCTAGCAAGCTTCCTCTATTTATAGAACTTACAAAGCTAGGGTAGTTTAGTCAAAACACAATCCCACCTCCTTACTATTCATTACTTGCTAATCACAAATCTTATCCTTTGCTTGGTCATTACTCCTAACACTTGGTCATTACATATTAATCTTGGTCACCACATTAAACTTGGTCACCACACATTATCCTTATTAATATGGTTTGCCCCATGGGTCAATCAACCCATTGGATCCTAGCTTGGGCTTAGATTAACTTAATCTTTGGGCTTTGCATTATCAACCACTAAATTGTTTATTAATACAATAGTTGGGCCTCACCATTTAATTCAGTTGGGCTTGTACAAATTCTAACCAATCTTCCAAGTCCATTATCATTTACTCAATACATATACATATTGTCTATGTATCATTTTTCATATTCTAACTCAGTATAGAAATTTATTATATACGATATCCCATCCTTCATATAAACTTGTATAATACTTCGTATTATACTCATTTTCATTACCTTGTACAATACTTAAGTATCATACAATTATTAATTTCTTACTAATACTTGGCTTTCCTTAATATTCATAAATTAAGTCCGCAAGCGAAATATTACATTTTCCATAACTAGATTATTATTACATAATCCATCTTACCTTGATATTCTATCATTTTGTATTTCTCGGAAATTCAAAAATAATTCCCGAGCAAATACCGATGAATAGTGTTTTTTGGAAAAATTCTTGAAAAACTTTTATTTTCGTCCTAGAAATTCAAACACTTTATTTTCTCGGTCGTTACATCCTTCCTCCCCCTTATAAGGATTCTGTCCCCAAAATCTCTTCTTACTTTAATCAAATAATTGAGGAATTTTTTTTTCATCTTTTCTTCTAATTCCCACGTTGCTTCTTCGGCATCGTGGTTCTTCCATAATACCTTTACCGAAGGTATTACTTTGTTCCGCAGAACTTGCTCCTTTCTATCGATAATTTGAATCGGCAATTCTTCATACGTTAAGTCCTTCTCAATATGAATCGGCTCATATTCAATTATGTGCTTATAATCCGGCTTATAAGGACATAATATAGATATGTGGAACACGTTATGTATTCTTTCTAGGTTTAGAGGTAATGCTATCACATAAGCTACCTCTCCCACCCTTTTTAATACCTCAAAAGGTCCTATAAACCTTGGACTTAACTTTCCTTTCTTTCCAAAGCGTATTTTTCCTTTCCAGGGAGATACCTTTAGAAACACATATGAGCCTACTTCAAACTCTCGATTTAATCTATGCGAGTCCGCATACTTCTTCTGTCTGTCCTGATCTGTAACAAGACGCTTCCGAATTAACTTTATTACATTCGCTATCTCTCTGCACCAATTTACGTCCTAGCATCCTGTTCTCTCCACTTCATCCCAATACAATGGTGTTCTCGCACCTTCTTCCGTACAAAAAGCTTCATAAGGCAGCATGCCTATACTTGCATGATAACTCTTGTTATACGCAAACTCTACAAGTGGTAGGTGATCATCCCAACTACCCTTGAAATCCATGACACAAGACCTCAACATGTCTTCTAACGTCTGAATTGTCCTCTCGCTCTGCCCATCAGTTTGTGGATGATACGTTGTGCTTAACTTCAACTGTGTTCCCAACTGTTCTTGCAAACTTCTCCAAAAGTTTGATGTGAATCGTGGATCACGATCTGACACAATCGATACAAGTACTCCATGTTTGGAAATGATTTCCTTAACATAAAGTTTAGCTAATTGGTCTAAGTTATACTTGACCCTAATTGGCAAGAAGTGAGCCGATTTCGTCAACAGGTCTACTATTACGCAAATTGAATCGTACCCTTTGGTCGTTGTCGGAAGTCCCACCACGAAGTCCATCGTGATATGCTCCCACTTCCATTCGAAAATCTCCAATGACTGTAACAAGCCACTGGGTCGTTGATGTTCGGCCTTAACTTTTTGACAAGTCAAACACCTACTCACATACTCCGCTATTTCTCTCTTCATATTCGGCCACCAAAAACTCTGTCGAAGGTCTTGATACATCTTAGTGCTACCAGGATGTATCGAGTACCTTGAACTATGAGCTTCTTGTAACACTTACTCCTTTAATTCCGTCTCATTCGAAACCCAAATTCTACCTTCAAATCTTAATAATCCCTCATTATCAAGACTATACTTAGTATCTTCTTTATCGGTTAACCACTTCTTTATTTGGTTACACTCATCGGTCTTGAGTTGTACACCTTGACTCTCTCTACGATGGTAGATTACATCTCTCGTCGTAAAAAGTATCTCGCCTCGAGTCATTTGGCATCTTCACTTCTATTTCCATCCTAGCCATCTCTCATTATTAACTCATTTTGAGTCGTTAACATAGATAACCTTTCCCAACCCTTCCTACTTAAGGCGCGTCAAGAACTACATTGGCTTTCCTGTGGTGATACTGAGATTTCACAATCGTAATCCTTTATCAACTCTAGCCATCTTCTCTCGCCTCATATTCAACTCCTTCGAGTGAAGATATATTTTAGACTTTTATGGTGGGTGTATATCTCACATTTTTCCCCATAAAGATATTGCTCCATATCTTTAAGGCAAATACTACATGGCCAGTTCGGATCATGAGTAGGATAAACTTTCTCATAATCCTTCAATCGCCTCGATGCATACGCAATGAATGACCTTGCCATGTTGCATGAGCACGCAACAAAGTCCTCTGTCTGAAGCATCGCTATAAACTACAAAAATTTCTTGTGTCATGGGTGACCACAAAACAGCGCTTCACTTAATCTTTTCTTCGATTCTTAAAAGCGTCTTCACATTTATCCGTCCATACGTATTTCACCATTTTCCTTGTCAAGTTAGTCAACGGAGTAGTTATCTTCGAAAAATCTTGGATAAATCTTCGATAGCATCCCGTTAACCACAGAAACTCACTTTCCTCGATTCGGCATTTTGGTTGTTTCCAGCTCATCACTGCTTCTACCTTTGTTGGATCCACTGAAATCCCTTCTTGGTCAATGAAATGACCTAAAAACTGTACCTTCTCCAGCCAAAATTCACACTTAGTGAATTTCGTATATAACTCCTCCTTTCTTAGTGTCTCCAACACTAATCTTAGGTGTTCAGCAAGTTCTTCTGGCGTCTTAGAATAGACTAGAATATCATCGATAAACACAACAACGAACTTGTCCTAATATTATTTGAACACTCTGTTCATCATATCCATAAATGCATCTGGTGCATTCGTCAACCCAAATGACATTACCAAAAACTTGTAATGACCATAACGAGTCCTGAATGTTGTCTTTGGTATGTTCTCCTTCCTAACCTTCAATTGGTGATACCCGTCCAAAATCTATCTAAGAAAATACTTTGCTCCTTTCAATTGATCAAAGAGATCATCGATCCTGGGCAATGGGTATTTATTCTTTATCGTTAACTTGTTCAACTCTCGGTAGTCGATACAAAGCCTTAACGATCCGTTCTTTCTTTTGACAAACAACACCGGTGTTTCTTTACGGAAACACTTGGTTGAATGTAATTCCTATCCAATAGTTCCTATAACTGAACCATTAGCTCTTTCATTTCCATAGGCGCCATACGATACGGTGCCCTTGAGACTGGTGCCGCTCCTGGCACAATGTCTATTACAAATTCGACTCCCTATTCGGCGGTTAACCCGGTAATTCACTTGGAAACACAACCATGAATTCGTTCACTATGGGTATTTGTTCCATGGTTGCTCCCACTCGCTGGGTGTCAACAACATGACACAGATAACCTACACATCCCTTTCTTAAGAGTTTTCTAATTTGTGTCATCGTAAGACAACACGAACGTCCCGGCGATTTATTACCGTAAAATATTACAGGAGGTTGTCTCAACGTCCTAATGCTCACACATTTCTTTTGGCAATCTATAATTGCTCCATGGTTAATCAACCAATCCATTCCGAGAATTACATCGAATTCTCCCAACTTTATCGGTATTAAATCTACGATAATTTACAACCCCATATATCTACGCAAACAATTCTTATGAATATCATCTATAAGAATTATCTCTTCATTTTCTACCTTAATAATCAAAGGTATAAGCAACTTTTTCTAAAGTAATTCTAATCGTTAGCAAAATCACATGCTATAAACGAATAAGTAGCACTGAAATCAAATAGCACATAAGCATTTATGTTATTGATTGGGATAATACACCAACTACATTCCCGATGCCACCGTATCTTGGACCGTCATATTAAAAGTGTGGGCCATTGGTCTACCCGGCTGAGCTGGACCACTAATTGCTAACTTATCGCTATTAGTGCCCTTATTTTCATCTGTCCCCTTCTTTGGGCAGTTCTTTGCTATGTGGTCAGTTGATCCACATACAAAACATCCGTGATTTTTCTTTGGATTTGGACAGTTAGGCGAAATGTGCCCTTCGTATCCACAGTTATAACATACCGCCTTTCCCTTGAGACAGACTCCTAAATGAGTCTTCCCACAGGTTTTACAGGCCTCCATCCTCCTCTTAGAATCCCCTTACTTTACTCCGGTATTCCAAGAGTTAAAACCCTTCCTCTTTTGACCGTCGCCACTACCACTGGCTCCCTCAGTCTTTATTCCTCCCTCAACTGTACCCTTGTTTTTCTTATCTTTGTGGTACTGGCTGAGAGCCTCATTCCCACCCTCGGCAATTATTTCGTTCTCTAATATGGTTCTAAAGGAAGTACTTTGGAACACAGAAATTCGGCTATAGAGCCAGGGTTTCAAGCCCTGCTCGAATCGTCTAGCCTTTCTCACTTCAGTGTCCACTTGATGTGGAGCAAATCTTGCCAGTTCATTAAACTATGCAGCATACTGGGGAACCGTCCTATCCCCTTGTTTCAAATCAAGAAACCGCATCTCCATTCTTCCCTGCATGCTTGTGGGAAAATAGTTCTCGAAGAAAATCTCCTTGAACCTCACCCACGTTAGATTTTCTGTACCGGCCCTAGCCTGGTTTGCCTCCCACCAGAAATTGGCCTCTCCTTTCATCATATAGGTTGCAAAGGCAACCTTCTAACCTTCATCAACATTTGCTATTACAAATGCTTTCTCAATCTCTTTTACCCAAGTTTGGGCTTCTATAGGGTCCGTAGTTCCTTTGAACTCCGTCGTACCGACACTTTTGAAATCCTTAAAAGTAGTAGCCCGTACTACCCCAAGATTTATGGGTACATTAGCCCCAGTCCTATTAAACGCGGCCGTTAAAAGATTAACGAACTTTTGTATTGGATTAACCGGACCTCCCTCCGTTGTCTCCTTCTTTGCGGCATTTTGTTGTTAAGAAAATAACACGTCATTATTACTTTCTTCCTGTTGGTTAGTTATTATTCGTGATGAAACAATAACTCATACTCATTACTCAATATATTCTATAAAAAGACATATATTGATTCATAACTTGTAGTATAACACTACATTGTTTACATTACACAGCCTAAGTTGATTACATTACCATCCCACAATTGTTTTTCAAATATTGGGATTTACAAAAGACTACCCTTAATATACAAAAGAGGGTTTTACGTCAATACTAGATACATAATATTTACATATCTAAACTATTCTAGCTATTACTAGATTACATCTGCATAATGGCATTCTCAAAGTCTTTCGTGGCTGAATTCTAATGACATCCCGACTGATAGTATGTCGAGTCTGCCCTTCTTCTATCGGATACCCAGCTACTTGTTGCTGGAAATCCACATGAGAACTCCTATATATATAGGACATCCTATCTACTTTCTGTTTCTTAGTCTTTAGCTCCTGTTTGAGCTTAAAGACTTCGTGTTTCAGCTCATGGACCTTGTAATTGGCCAAAACTCGATCATCATGCTCCTCTTCCCACATCCCTTCCATACTAGTCTTGTCCTCTCGGACAGCTTGGAGTTCATCTTTTAACTCCTTAACCTCTTTACAATACTGGACGTTTCTATCCAATACTGACATAAATAGTGCCTTCATTAACTCCCCCGTAGTCAACTCTTTTGTAGGTGCAACCTGGTCAAAGGACATCACGTCCACCTCTTCCTCTAGCATGCCATCAAACCCAGACATGTAGTCTAAATTGTCCAGTCTCCGCACTCGATTACCACCACTTCGGTTCTACCGCTATGGGATTTGGTAGTATCTCTACTCGATTCTTCAATCCTCGCTTACTACATGTATGTCTCTATACATATCATTTTCTCCTGACATCTACAATAAAATAATATAGTTTGATTAGTACACATCAGTAGAATAATAAAAACACATAACATAATATAATGTATTTTTATAGGGTTATTTTCCATCTTTTACTTCTTTATTCTTTCTTAAGGTTATAACTTAAGGTTCTAGTTTCCCCCTTAAGTTTTATAACCTAGGCTTTGATACCAACCTATAGCGCCCCAAATCCGGGTTTCTTCCAACCCAACAGATGGTGCTATACTGTACTAACATTCCTACATTCATCCAATTGAAAAGCCTCAAATGATTGAATATCTCTTCTATATAATCAAAATAATATTTACATTTCCCCAAGTTCTAAACCCATTACAAAAGTTCTTTGTCATAATATCAACTACATTACAACATTAAACCTATACTATTACATAGACAGCTTAACGATCTGCCTTAGCTTTTCCTTTATCCTTATTCGATCCTTCGGGACGTTCAGTCTTAGCTGGATTCATATGGTTCAAGCAAGAGTCAGTATAACTAGCTCAGCAAGTATGACAATTTCAATAAACAACATGCTTGACACATAAGAATTGTATATCTTCAATAACTGAACAATAGTTATGAAGTACTATTGATGATTCAAAATAGCACTTCATCTTTCTTTCAAAATGTTTTACAATAATAACAATATTCAGCAAAACATTAACTCCAGTCCAAGACCATGAGTATTTCATTCTTTCTTTGAAAAGGACAACTCGGCACTAAGTCCATAAGTCCGATATTACTTACGAGCACTTCTAGGTGATCGACTATTGTACTCTATGTTGATCAACACTACATTCATTAAAAACGTATGCGTTTAATTTGTGGCAACCTCACGTGCACATCAGTATGGCGACAAAAACTTTTGTTTATCATACTCGGTCTTCTTTTGAAAACCATATCAAGTAGTTGACAAAAGTTAACAACATTTAATAACAGTTGGATAGATTATCAATAATCCGCCAATGCATTTAAATCTAGCCAAAGAATTGGCTTTAACTTCATCATACCTTAATTCATGCGTAAGGATACATGAATTACAAAACTTGTTCAGAATGAACTGAGACAAGGGTTAGAATACTTGCCTTTAGCGTCTTCTACAGTATAATTACTTTATGTTTGAGTCTTTCAAGTCTCTACAATACATGATCACATAACACCATACATTAGGTAATATATAATCAAGTATGTATATGACTATATCTTACCCTTCATCTCAATCTAATCATATATTAGATTTGTTTACCATCAATTTTGGCTTGTCATCCTACTTGCATTCATATTTGAATAGGTTATCATCAACCTTATGCACTATCCTTAAGGTTTAACAAAGTTTTAACAATGTTACTTCAAGTTTCTTAAGGTGTGTTTACTTTTAAACTAATCACATTCCTTGCTTTGTGTTTGTAAACATTCATCACTATCTTTATTCTAGGGTTGGCGCTGCGGAACCCGTCATATACCTACATCTCGCGCTGCGACGTGAGTTAACAGTGGGGATGCCCCGGACTTGGTGTTGTGGCGCGAGTCCTTCATTACTCAATGGATAGGTATATGTGTGCTTGTGGTATTTTTCAAATATGCTCAATTTTAGTCTCGTCGCGTGCGCATGAATTTCAGTAATCGGTTTTAGTCTCATTTGGCACAAAATAGCCTTGAAATGACGCCACGACTGTACTGTGCACCAGATAGTTTGGACAATTTTTCAACTTTGCGAATTTCCCGGTCTCATAACTTCTTCGTTATAAGTCCGAATTGGCTCGTTCAAAAGCCTACGATTCACAAATTACATACTCTACGCGTTCATGCAAGAATTTTATCTATTTGACTTCGTTTGCTAAAAATTCATCTATTGGTTCATTTTTAACGAAAACGATAAACGTTTGTGAACGTTCAACGCTCGTTTCTTCGTTCTAAGTTGGAATTCGATCATTTTCGAGTCCACAACTCTAGAATGCAAAATATGACTTGTCTCCGTCGAAAACCAACGTTTCTAAGTTCAAACACAAAATTTGACTTCTATTCCGAGAATTTCACGAATTCAACGATTATCGTCTAATCGTGCAATTTCCGGCAAATCCTCATTACTTATGATTTGTTCATTACTTCAAATGAATTCAATTTATCATATGAACATCTCAACATACTTACTACAACAATCTATTTTCATGTTGGATTTTGACTTATTCTTTCATGAGCTTATAACTTATTAAAGTATAAACTACTTATAGCTTCATTGTTCATAACTTATGAAAGCTAAGGTCTTTTTAATCACCATACTTATATGTTCTCAACATATAATATCATTCATGTATATATGATACATATTCATACAAGTTCTTCACTTTCATACTACTTCTTAAGATAAACTCATATTAAGTTCATATAACCTCTTCATAAGTTCATAACTTATACAAGTGTAAATGACTTATTTCCTACTAATACGGCTTAAGCTCATTGATTACTCATTCTTCTTGCTTCTTAACATCCATGTTCCTTAATCCATACTTTTCTTATCAACCTATCATGGTAGAGATAGAAGATAAATGGAGAAGAAGTCATACCCTTTAAAGTTCTTGTAAAGTAGTCATCTTCTTCTTCTTACAAATAAAAGTAACTTATTGTGGCTTATTCTCCCTAACACTTAAGCACTTTGTAATATATTGGATTGTTTGAACAAGTAATAAATGGCTAGCAAGCTTCCTCTATTTATAGAACTTACAAAGCTAGGGTAGTTTAGTCAAAACACAATCCCACCTCCTTAAGTCACCTCCTTACTATTCATTACTTGCTAATCACAAATCTTATCCTTTGCTTGGTCATTACTCCTAACACTTGGTCATTACACAATAAACTTGGTCACCACATTAAACTTGGTCACCACACATTATCCTTATTAATATGGTTTTCCCCATGGGTCAATCAACCCATTATATCCTAGCTTGGGCTTAGATTAACTTAACCTTTGGGCTTTGCATTAACAAACACTAAATTGTTTATTAATGAAATAGTTGGGCCTCACCATTGAATTCACTTGGGCTTGTACAAATTCTAACCAATCTTCCAAGTCCATTATCATTGCTCAATACATATACATATTGTCTATCATTTTCGTATTCTAACTAGTATAGAAATTTATTATATACGACATTCCATCCTTCATACAAACTTGTATAATACTTCGTATTATACTCATTTTCATTATCTTGTACAATACCTAAGTATCATACAATTATTAATTTCTTACTAATACTTGGCTTTCCTTAATATTCATAAATTAAGTCCACAAGCGAAATATTACATTTTCCATAACTAGATTATTATTACATAATCCATCTTACCTTGATATTCTATCATTTCGTATTTCTCGAAAATTCAAAAATAATTCCCGAGCAAATATCGATGAATAGTGTTTTTTGGAAAAATTCTCGGAAAACTTTTATTTTCGTCCTAGAAATTCAAACACTTTAATTCCTTCATGTAGCTAGAATACTACGACATTCCAACATCGTTAGGTTATAGAATGACAACCATATTGATATCACATAAAATATAATTTTATTATTATTTAAGTCAATAAAATTATTTTACAATAAAATCTGAATTTTTCGGTCGTTACATCCTTCCCCCCTTATAAGGATTCTGTCCCCGAATCTCTTCTTACTTTAATCAAATAATTGAGGAAAAATTTTCTTCATCTTTTCTTCTAATTCCCACTTTGCTTCTTCGGCATCGTGGTTCTTCCATAATACCTTTACCGAAGGTATTACTTTGTTCCGCAGAACTTGCTCCTTTCTATCGATAATTTGAATCGGCAATTCTTCATACGTTAAGTCCTTCTCAATATGAATCGGCTCATATTCAATTATGTGCTTATAATCCGGCTTATAAAGACGTAATATAGATATGTGGAACACGTTATGTATTCTTTCTAGGTTTGGAGGTAATGTTATCACATAAGCTACCTCTCCCACCCTTTTAATACCTCAAAAGGTCCTATAAACCTTGGACTTAACTTTCCTTTCTTTCCAAAGCGTATTTTTCCTTTCCAGGGAGATACCTTTAGAAACACATATGAGCCTACTTCAAACTCTCGATTTAATCTATGCGAGTCCGCATACTTCTTCTGATCTTCTTGATCTGTAACAAGACGCATCCGAATTAACTTTATTACATTCATCATTCTCTGCTTTTCAATTACGGTCCTAGCATCCGGTGTTCTCCCACTTCATCCCAATACAATGGTGTTCTGCACCTTCTTCCGTACAAAGCTTCATAAGGCGGCATGCCTATGCTTGCATGATAACTGTTATATGAACTCTACAAGTGGTAGGTGATCATCCCAACTACCCTTGAAATCCATGACGCAAGACCTCAACATGTCTTCTAACGTCTGAATTGTCCTCTCGCTCTGTCCATCAGTTTGTGGATGATACGCTGTGCTTAACTTCAACTGTGTTCCCAACTGTTCTTGCAAACTTCTCCAAAAGTTCGATGTGAATCGTGGATCACGATCTGACACAATCGATACAGGTACTCCATGTCTGGAAATGATTTCCTTAACATAAAGTTTAGCTAATTGGTCTAAGTTATATTGACCCTAATTGGCAAGAAATGAGTCAATTTCGTCAACCGGTCTACCATTACCCAAATCGAATCGTACCCTTTGGTCGTTGTCGGAAGTCCCACCACGAAGTCCATCGTGATATGCTCCCACTTCCATTCAAAAATCTCCAATAACTGTAACAAGCCACTAGGGTCGTTGATGTTCGGCTTTAACTTTTTGACAAGTCAAACACCTACTCACGTACTCCGCTATTTCTCTCTTCATATTTGGCCACCAAAAACTCTGTCGAAGGTCTTGATACATCTTAGTGCTACCAGGATGTATCAAGTACCTTGAACTATGAGCTTCTTGTAACACTTACTCCTTTAATTCCATCTCATTCGGAACCCAAATTCTACCTTCAAATCTTAGTAATCCCTCATTATCAAGACTATACTTAGTATCTTCTTTATCGGTTAATCGCTTCTTCATTTGGTTACACTCATCAGTCCTGAGTTGTACCTCCTTGACTCTCTCTACAATGGTAGATTACATCTCTGTCGTAAAAAGTATCTACCTCGAGTCATTTAGCATCTTCACTTCTATTTCCATCCTAGCCATCTCTGTTATTAACTCATTTTGAGTCGTTAACATAGATAACCTTTCCCAACCCTTCCTACTTAAGGCGTCGGCAACTACATTGGCTTTCCCAGGGTGATACAGGATTTCACAATCGTAATCCTTTATCAACTCTAGCCATCTTCTCTGTCTCATATTCAACTCCTTCTGAGTGAAGATATATTTTAGAATTTTATGGTCGGTGTATATCTCACATTTTTCCCCATAAAGATAATGTCTCCATATCTTTAAGGCAAATACTACCGCGGCCAGTTCCAGATCATGAGTAGGATAAACTTTCTCATAATCCTTTAATTGCCTTGATGCATACGCAATGACCTTGCCATGCTGCATGAGCACGTAACCAAGTCCTCTATGTGAAGCATCAATATAAACTACAAAATTTCTTGTGTCATCGGGTAATGACAAAACAGGCGCTTCACTTAATCTTTTCTTCAGTTCTTGAAAATTGTCTTCACATTTATCCGTCCACACGTATTTCACCATTTTCCTTGTCAAGTTAGTCAACGGAGTAGCTATCTTTGAAAAATCTTGGATAAATCTTGATAGTATCCCGCTAACCCTAGAAACTCAGCACCTCGATCGGCATTTTTTGGTTGTTCCCACTCATCACTTTGCTTCTACCTTTGTTTGGATCCATTGAAATCCTTTCTTGGTCAATGAAATGACCTAAAAATCTGATTTTTTCTCCGGCCAAAAATTCACACTTAGTGAATTTCGCATATAACTCCTCCTTTCTTAGTGTCTCCAACACTAATCTTAGGTGTTCACATGATCTTACGGCGTCTTAGAATAGACTAGAATATCATCGATAAACACAACACAACGACTTGTCCAAATATTATTTGAACACTCATTTCATCATATCCATAAATGCATCTGGTGCATTAAATCGACCCAAATGACATTACCGAAAACTTCGTAATGACCATAACGAGTCCTGAATCTTGTCTTTTGGTATGTCCTCCTTCCTAACCTTCAATTGGTGATACCCGTCAAGAAATCTATCTTAGAAAAATACTTTGCCCTTTCAATTGATCAAAGAGATCATCGATCTGCGGCAAGAATGGGTATTTATTCTTTATCGTTAACTTGTTCAACTCCCGGTAGTCGATATAAAGCCTTAACAATCCGTCTTTCTTTTTGACAAACAACACCGGTGCCCCCCACGGGGAAACACTTGGTTGAATGTACTTCCTATCCAATAGTTCCTGTAACTGAACCATTAGCTCTTTCATTTCCATAGGCGCCATACGATATGGTGCCCTTGAGACTGGTGCCGCTCCTGGCACAATGTCTATTACAAATTCGATCTCCCTATCCGGTGGTAAACCCGGTAATTCATTTGGAAACACATCCATGAATTCGTTTACTATGGGTATTTGTTCCATGGTTGCTTCTACTCACTGGGTGTCAACAACATGACATAGATAACCTACACATCCCTTTCTTAAGAGTTTTCTAGTTTGTGTCATCGTAAGACAACACGAACGTCCCGGCGATTTATTACCGTAAAATATTACAGGAGGTTGTCTCAACGTCCTAATGCTCACACATTTCTTTCGGCAATCTATAATTGCTCCATGGTTAATCAACCAATCCATTCCGAGAATTACATCAAATTCTCCCAACTTTATCGGTATTAAATCTACCGATAATTTACAACCCCGTATATCTACGTAACAATTCTTATGAATATCTTCTATAAGAATTATCTCTTCGTTTTCTACCTTAATAATCAAAAGTATAAGCAACTTTTTGGAAAGTAATTCTAATCGTTAGCAAAATCACATGCTATAAACGAATAAGTAGCACCTGAATCAAATAGCACATAAGCATTTATGTTATTGATTGGGATAATACCTGCAACTACATCCCCTGATGCCACCGCATCTTGGACCGTCATATTAAAAGTGTGGGCCATTGATCTACCCATTGAAATTTGGACCACTAATAGCTAACTTATCGATATTAGTGCCCTTATTTCCATCTGTCCCCTTCTTTAGGCAGTTCTTTGCTATGTGGTCAGTTGATCCACATACAAAACATCCGTGATTTTTCTTCAGATTTGGACAGTTAGGCGAAATGTGCCCTTCCTGTCCACAGTTATAACATATTGCCTTTCCTTGAGATAGACTCCTAAATGAGTCTTCCCACAGGTTTTACAGGCCTCCATCCTCCTCTTAGAATCCCCTTGCTTTACTTCGGTATTCCAAGAGTTAAAACCCTTCCTCTTTTGACCGTCGCCACTACCACTGGCTCCCTCGGTCTTTATTCCTCCTCAACTTTACCCTTGTTTTTCTTATCTTTGTGGTACTGGCTAAGAGCCTCATTCCCACCCTCGACAATTATTGCCTTCTCTAATATGGTTCCAAAGGAAGTACTTTGGAACACAGAAATTCGGCTATAGAGCCAGGGTTTCAAGCCCTGCTCAAATCGTCTAGCCTTTCTCACTTCAGTGTCCACTTGATGTGGAGCAAATCTTGCCAGTTCATTAAACTTGGCAGCATACTGGGGAACCGTCATATCCCCTTGTTTCAAATCAAGAAACCGCATCTCCATTCTTCCCTGCATACTCGTGGGAAAATAGTTCTCGAAGAAAATCTCCTTGAACCTCACCCACGTTAGATTTTCTATCCGGCCCTAGCCTGGTTTGCCTCCCACCAGAAATTGGCCTCTCCTTTCATCATATAGGCTGCAAAGGCAACCTTCTGACCTTCATCAACATTTGTTATTACAAATGCTTTCTCAATCTCTTTTACCCAAGTTTGGGCTTCTATAGGGTCCGTAGTTCCTTTGAACTCCGTGGACCGAAACTTTTTGAAATCCTTAAAAGTAGTAGCTTCGTACTACCCCGAGATTTATGGGTACATTAGCCCAGATTCTATTAAACGTGGTAGTTAAAAGATTAACAAACTCTTGCATTGGATTAACTTGGACCCTCCCTCCGGTTGATTAACATTAGAATCTTGATTTCATTGTCTCCTTCTTGGCGGCATTTTGTTGTTAAGAAAATAACACGTCATTATTACTTTCTTCTTGTTGGTTAGTTATTATTTGTACTAAAATAATAACTCATAATCATTACTCAATATGTTCCATAAAAAGACTTATATTGATTTATAACTTGTAGTATAACACTACATTGTTTACATTACACGACCTAAAGTTGATTACATTACCATCCATGAATTGCTTTCCAAAAATTGGGATTTATAAAAGACTACCCTTGATATACAAAAGAGGGTTTTACGTCACTACTAGATACATAATATTTACATATCTAAACTATTCCAGCTATTACTAGATTACATCTACCGAATGGCATTCTCAAAGTCTTTCGTGGCCAGACCGGCAATGACATCCCGACTGATAGTATGTCGAGTCTGCCCTTCTTCTATCGGATACCCAGCTACTTGCTGCTGGAAATCCACATGAGAACTCCTATATATATAGGACATCCTCTCTACTTTCTGTTTCTTAGTCTTTAGCTCCTGTTTGAGCTTAAAGACTTCGTGTTTCAGCTCATGGACCTTGTCCTTGGCCAAAACTCGATCATCATGCTCCTCTTCCCACATCCCTTCCATACTAGTCTTGTCCTCTCGGACAGCTTGGAGTTCCTCTTTTAACTCCTTAACCTCTTTACAATACTGGACGTTTCTATCCAATACTGACATAAATAGTGCCTTCATTGACTCCCCCGTAGTCAACTCTTCTGTAGGTGCAACCTGGTCAAAGGACATCACGTCCACCTCTTCCTCTAGCATGCCATCAAACACAGACATGTAGTCTAAATTGTCCGAGTCTCCAGACTCAATTACCACCACTTCTGGTTCTACCGCTATGGGATTTGGTAGTATCTCTACTCGATTTACCTAATCCTCGCTTACTACATGTATGTCTCTATACATATCATTTTCTCCTGACATCTACAATAAAATAATATAGTTTGATTAGTACACATCAGTAGAATAATAAAAACACATAACATAATATAATGCATTTTTATAGGATTATTTTCCATCTTTTACTTCTTTATTCTTTCTTGGGGTTATAACTTAAGGTTCTAGTTTCCCCCTTAAGTTTTATAACCTAGGCTTTGATACCAACCTGTAGCGCCCCCAAATTCGGGTTTCTTCCAACCCAACAGATGGTGCTATACTGTACTAACATTCCTACATTCATCCAATTGAAAAGCCTCAAAAGATTGAATATCTCTTCTATATAATCAAAATAATATTTACATTTCCCCAAGTTCTAAACCCATTACAAAAGTTCTTTGTCATAATATCAACTACATTACAACATTAAACCTATACTATTACATGAGACGACAACGATCTGCCTTAGCTTTTCCTTTATCCTTATTCGATCCTTGGGGCGTTCGGTCTTAGTTTGCATTCATATGGTTCAAGCAAGAGTGAGCATAACTAGCTCAAACAAGTATGACAATTTCAATAAACAACATGCTTGACACATAAGAATCGTATATCTTCAATAATCGAATAATAGTTATGAAGTACTATTGATGATTCAAAATAGCACTTCATCTTTCTTTCAAAATGTTTTACAATAATAACAATATTCAAGAAAACATTAACTCATTCCAAGACCTTGAGTATTTCATTCTTTCTTTGAAAAGGACAACCCGACACTAAGTCCAGTAAGTCCGATATTACTTACGAGCACTTCTAGGTGATCGACTGTATTGTACTCTATGTTGATCGACACTACATTCATTCATTAAGCGTATGTACGTTTAATTTGTAGGCAACCTCACGTGCACGTCAGTATGATGATGAAAAACTTTTGTTTAACATACTCGGTCTTCTTTTGAAAACCATATCAAGTAGTTGACAAAAGATAACAACATTTAATAACGAGATGGATAGATTATCAATAATCCGACCAATATATCAAGTCTAGCAGAAAGGATTGGCTTTAACTTCATCATACATTAATTCATGCGTAAGGATACATGAATTACAAAACTTGTTCGAGAATGAATCGAGACAAGAGTTAGAATACTTGCCTTTAGCGTCTTCTTTACAATATAATTACTTTATGTTTGAGTCTTTCAAGTCTCTACAATACATGATCACATAATGCCTCATACATTAGGTAATATATAATCAAGTATGTATATGACTATATCTTACCCTTCATCTCAATCTAATCATATATTAGATTTGTTTACCATCAATTTTGGCTTGTCATCCTACTTGCATTCATATTTGAATAGGTTATCATCAACCTTTATGCACTATCCTTAAGGTTTAACAAAGTTTTAACAATGTTACTTCAAGTTTCTTAAGGTGTGTTTACTTTTAAACTAATCACATTCCTTGCTTTGTGTTTGTAAACATTCATCACTATCTTTATTCTAGGGTTGGTGCTGCGGCACCAGTCATATACCTACATCTCGCGCTGCGACGCGAGTTAACAGTGGGGATGCCCCGGACTTGGCGTTGTGGCGCGAGTCCTTACTTTTCGATCATTACATGGTATGCTTGTACTTTCTTTTTTCGATGTGCTCAATTTTAGTCTCGTGATTTGCATGTGACAAAATGGCCTAGGGCTAGCGTAGCTACAAATTTGCCCGCCTTTGTGCACTAGATAGTTTGGACAGTTTTTCAACTTTGCGAATTTCCCGGGCTCATAACTTCTTCGTTATAAGTCCGAATTGGCTCGTTCAAAAGCCTACGGTTCACAAATTACATACTCTACGTGTTCATGCAAGAATTTTATCTATTTGACTTTGTTTGCTAAAAATTCACCTATTGGTTCATTTTTAACGAAAAAGCGATAAACGTTTATGAGCGTTCAACGCTCATTTCTTCGTTCTAAGTCGAATTTGATCATTTTGAGTCCACAACTCTAGAATGCCAAATATGACTTGTCTCCATCGAAAACCAACATTTAGAGTTCAAACACAAAATTTGACTTCTATTCCGAAATTTCACGAATTAACGATTATCGTCTAATCGTGCAATTTCCTAAGCAAATCCTCATTACTTATGATTTGTTCATTACTTCAAATGAATTCAATTTATCATATGAACATCTCAACATACTTACTACTGACAATTTATTTTCATGTTGGATTTTGACTTATTCTTTCTTGAGCTTATAACTTATTAAAGTATAAACTACTTATAGCTTCATTGTTCATAACTTATGAAAGCTAAGGTCTTTTTAATCACCATACTTATATGTTCTCAACATATAATATCATTCATGTGTATATATGATACATATTCATACAAGTTCTTCACTTTCATACTACTTCTTAAGATAAACTCATATTAAGTTCATATAACCTCTTCATAAGTTCATAACTTATACAAGTGTAAATGACTTATTTCCTACTAATACGGCTTAAGTTCATTGATTACTCATTCTTCTTGCTTCTTAACATCCATGTTCCTTAATCCATACTTTTCTTATCAACCTATCATGGTAGAGATAGAAGATAAATGGAGAAGAAGTCTTACCCTTTGAAGTTCTTGTAAAGTAGTCTTCTTCTTCTTCTTACAAATGAAAGTAACTTATTGTGGCTTATTCTCCCTAACACTTAAGAACTTTGTAATATATTGGATTGTTTGAACAAGTAATAAATGGCTAGCAAGCTTCCTCTATTTATAGAACTTACAAAGCTAGGGTAGTTTAGTCAAAACACAATCCCACCTCCTTAAGTCACCTCCTTACTATTCATTACTTGCTAATCACAAATCTTATCCTTTGCTTGGTCATTACTCCTAACACTTGGTCATTACACAATAAACTTGGTCACCACATTAAACTTGGTCACCACACATTATCCTTATTAATATGGTTTGCCCCATGGGTCAATCAACCCATTGGATCCTAGCTTGGGCTTAGATTAACTTAACCTTTGGGCTTTGCATTAACAAACACTAAATTGTTTATTAATGAAATAGTTGGGCCTCACCATTTAATTCACTTGGGCTTGTACAAATTCTAACCAATCTTCCAAGTCCATTATCATTGCTCAATACATATACATATTGTCTATGTATCATTTTCGTATTCTAACTCGTATAGAAATTTATTATATACGATATTCCATCCTTCATACAAAGTTGTATAATACTTCGTATTATACTCATTTTCATTACCTTGTACAATACCTAAGTATCATACAATTATTAATTTCTTACTAATACTTGGCTTTCCTTAATATTCATAAATTAAGTCCATGAAGCAAAATATTACATTTTCCATAACTAGATTATTATTACATAATCCATCTTACCTTGATATTCTATCATTTCATATTTCTCAGAAATTCAAAAATAATTCCCGAGCAAATACCGATGAATAGTGTTTTTCGGAAAAAATCTCAGAAAACTTTTATTTTCGTCCTAGAAATTCAAACACTTTAATTCCTTCATATAGCTAGAATACTACGATATTCCAACATTGTTAGGTTATAGAATGACAACCATATTGATATCACATAAAATATAATTTTATTATTATTTAATTCAATAAAATTATTTTACAATAATCGGGTTTGGGCCCGAACAGAATACTTTAAGTTGTCTTCGGTGTCCGGCAGAATTTTGCTTCCTTATTGTTATAAAAGGTGTTTAAAGTGCGTAAATTTCGAGTGTCTACATTACTTCAAATAAAAAAGACCCAATTAAATATACAGATACTTCCTTTAATTAGGGGAACAGTGTTTTCAAGAGAGATTTTTGCCAAATAATGTTATAAACTCTCATAATCATCAGTAGGAATTTTAAATAGAGATGATGGTTTTTTAAATAAAAAGGAATATTCGTTTTGAAATAAAAAGCCTATTTGATTCGTAGTTAAAGGTTAAATTTGGAATATTTTCCAAATAAGCAGGGTTATTGGGTATTGGGAATATCTGTGTGGTAAATGGAATAAATCGTAAAGCTTAATGGATGAAGAAAACGCAGCAAATATAGAAAAATCCTAATAATATTATTAGATAACATTATTGGCAAAATGTCTAGAAAGTTACGCATCTAAGGAGAGTTTGGTCATCTAATCATGCCAGAAGAAGAAATTCTTATTGAAAGCCCCTCTTTCTGAGAACGCACAGTTGTCAATATTGTGATTATTTGTGAATAATTGAATAATTAATTATTGATTTATATGATGAGGAAAATATTGATTTTATGTGGATATAGATGGAGAAAATTTTAAAATGACAATTGAAAAAATTAATATTTTATCTTTTTTTTCGATAAAATAATTCATTTAAATATATTATTTTAATAATATATTAACGGTGATATTTTTATGAATGTGGGATATATGAGTATATGAGGAGGAAGAGTATTTTTGTGGCATTAAATGTTTAACACATGTTTTGTGTGTTGGTGGACACAATTATTGGCCGAAATTTGATTATAGCAGAAAATCAGCTTTGGATTTGGATTTCAGTCGTTTTTGTTTGGAATTTGGAAAACTTTCTTCTGCAAAGTTGTAGAGAATTGAATTTCCTATAAAAACTCATGAGATTCGAATTTTCTGATGAAAGGCTTCTCTCTCGATATTCGCCTTTTTCTTTTTTTTTCAAAAATGGTTTTCCCCAAAGCCCTCTATTTATAGAGGGGGCCATTCAAAGAGTTGGGACCACGGATTACAGGGAAGTGTACTTGGGATGCACTTTGAGGAACAGAAAGTTCCATTCACACCTTTATGTTAAGTATGGTGCGGATTCATCAGTGGGAATTGAAGCGCAACAGCAGATGCACTCTGCTATTTGCCTGGAGGAACGTATAATGCCTTTCGGGGTTCCTCGGGTCCCGTCATCTCAAGTATCGTGCACTTTCGTGCATTGTGATGTCCACTGAACTTGCAAAACTTCAATCCGAACATCCGAACGAGGTATATATGACTTCTTCTTGACCGCTTGTGTCGAGAGTTACGTGAATGACATGGATTAGAGGTTGTCTGACGAAGTCGGAAGAGGGACCATGCCCATGGTCTTCAAGCATCAAATTCTATCTGTAATGTCTTGCCGTGCGTAATAGTCACTTTCGAGGATTGGAACTCCCCGTTCTTGAAGGACATTGTTGTATGTATTTATGAAATGTTGAGACGACGACGATGTTGAGGTAGCGAGATAACGTTTAACTCCTCATCGGTGGAATACAAACTAGAGGGAAGCGGTAAATCGAATTGATATAGGAGATTGATTAGATTGATCTTGGACAATTTTATGCGAGAAGAAATTTTCGATTTCGTTAATCTGGAGGAAATGATAGCAATTCAACGACCGTGGCTTGATTCGAAGTTGGGACCACGAGTGCAGGGAAGCGGGATCCGTTAAAGGCGAGCGATGGGTCAAACGTTGCAAGATACCGATGAGTTGAAAGTAGACATTGCTGGTTACATCTAAGATTGACTGTAAGTGTTGAATGCCACAATGTCATCTGTGAATGCTTGCGAGTTGCTCCATGGAAGGAGTTACAAGATTTGGGGAAGGAGGAAAGCTCGATCCACGATTTATCGGTCCATTTCAAATTCTTGCAGGAAATGTAGCTATAGACTTGCATTACCTCAAAGTATGTCTTTATGTTCTAATGTGTTTCACATATCGTATTCGTAAATATGTGAAAGACGAACCACGCGTTATTGAGTTAGGGTGTGTTAGTCTCACTTGCAGATTATCGGGATCTTTTAATGGCCTTCTTATTGAGGTTAATAATTCTTTGTCCGAGATTGTCAAGGTTATCGAGGTTGCATTTAGAAAACATTAAGCATTTTGGAGTTATCATTAATTAACAACAACAACATTCCTTGGGGTTATCACAATGAATGTGGGATATATGAGTATAGAGGACAAAACTTCGGGGATTATATCTCCGATTTTTGGGTTGGAAATGATGTTTTTACCGGAATTATTGTGTTTTGAGTTGAAATGATACTCATTAACCTGGTGTGTGTTCATTGTTTCAATGGATGTGAGTTGTCTTTCGGGTTATCTCGAGAAAGACGATTTTGCCTCCTCTGCAATGTTAATGTTACTATGTCTGATTCAAAATTTCGAGTGTCTACACACTACTTTCAAACAAAGCACTTAGACCCAATTAAATACACACATACTTCTAATAATTAGGGAATTGAAAAAGACACGTCATTTTGAGCAAGTGTTTTCATCATCCTCGGTCTTAAATGATGAATTGAATCGGGAGATGCTAACAACTTCTCCTCGCTGAGCAAAGCCTCAAACTCTATGAATCTGAGGTTTTCAATAGTAGGGAATTATTATTTAAATTCGCGAATATTGATTAAATAGAGTCTAATAATTTGGCTTTTTGCAATACTTTTCATAACTTTAGTTGAGTTGGTACAAACATTTCATTCTTGTTGTAATACCAATCATGTATTTGGCGACTCGTAATGGGTGTTGTGTATACCTATTTTGGGGCGTCACGATCTAATAATTTGGCTTTTTTGCAATACTTTTCATAACTCGGTTGAGTTGGTACAAACATTTCATTCCTACCAACTGGCGGCTTTGTAAAATCAATATTTTCAAATCGTCGACATTTTATGTCGGACTCTTTTATTAATTTTCCCTTTCAACAAGATTCGAACCACCACGTAAAAACATAAAGGATAAGAAATATTTCAAAAGGAATTCTAGAAAAAATTTCCCGGCGATAACATGCACCCATGTTTCTTTTCAAACGTATTATTATCTTTTGAAATTTAATTCACCCCACTAAATACCCACCAAATATGTACTACTGAGCCTGTTTTGATTTGCAAATTACTTTAATCATGTTATGGGGTTAATCCGTTAATATAAGCTTCTTGTACCTTGTTTGTTCCATTCTCAACCCATGAATTACTTTATAATGAAGGTGAGAACATTAGAAGCATTATTAACTAATTATCTATATTTAGAATTTTCGTATTTAAGCATATAATAATTCATTAGGTTCTATTTAGCTTTTGTTTATGCAAAATATTATAAGTTTGTGTGTGTTATCAAAGTGGTATTTAATATTGTGTGATGTTAAATTGTTAATTTAAATTGCATAAAATTTTATTGTTTCAATTAGTTTTGGAACTAAAATTGTACCAAATAAAATTACATAATTTACAGTTTTTAAACCGTACCACATCAATCATTTCATGTGCGCTTTTAGATTTTTCAAACTGCACCTAAGCGATTTTATATGTGATTTGGATTTTAAACCGCACCACGACTAATAACATGATGGTCAGCTGGATAATTTTGCAACCAAATAATTCCCAAGCTTATTGTGGTACAGTGAACAGCCAGCAATCCTCACTAGTCACTTCCATACAACAGTTGTAAAATTATATGCATTTCAAATACGTTAATGATTCATCAAATGAGAATCAATTCTATAAAAACTACCTGAAAATTAGTGTTTTTAGATCATTTAATAACAATCTAACAACTAAACGTATAAATAAATCAAATCGAGCTAAATATTAAATTGTTCAAATTTAATTCATAAAATTTATCGAGGATTTGATTGAAACTCATTTATCTATCGAGTCAAACACGATCTCGAACGAATCCGAACAGTTTAAATTTTTTGAACGAATATGATGCGAATAAAATAAAAAATTACAATTTGAAAAAATTCGAGAAATTTATCAAATTTTAAAATTTGATCATATTTAAATCATTTATACATCAAGTTAAACTCGAATCGATCTTTTATTCGAGCGAGTACAAATCGAACTCGAATTATTTTACAGCCTTACTGACAACTATGTATTTTTAGAAAAAATCAGTAAGTTTTAATTGTGTTGTCAAGCAAAATTTATGTATTTATTGTTAACACGGTCAAAACTACTTGATTTGCTCTCAAAATAAACCATTGGCAGGTTCGGATGGTGTAAATTACTACTTTATAGACCGTGCTTTATAAAATTTATTCTCCTATAGATTGCCTTTGATAACTCCACATACTTGCGAAGATAATCTCATTTTTCACTTTTTCTTGGAGGGAGTCCTCCTAGATTGCTTAAGGTGTCCTTTCCATGTCTCAGTGAACAAATTTTTGTATTTCTCCAATACTTTGTCCTTCTCTTCAGGTAAGCCTAACATCTCGTACGAATCAGCAATTTTCCGTAAAACTGATTTTTCACGTGGCTTGCGATCAAAAGCTTCCATGCCCTTAAAAAGCTTTACAAGATCCTCCAGCATGTCATTTCTATGATATACAGATATCATAAGCTTACATAACTGCCAAGGCACTGAATGTAAATCCCGACCAACTTTCTTCACCCAAATCTCGTGTGCTTCTCCAGCTCTGTTGTCCATATCTAACGCTCGTATTAACTGCCCATATGTACCCATTGTGGTTCCCTGCCCCTTGCTTAGCATCCATTTAATTACCTGAACAATCTTGTGCCATTCTTGCTCTTTCTCGAGGGTTAGTATAGCCCTCTTTATTGGCCCAATAGGGAAGTTCCGTTCCCATGCAACCCAGGCATCAAGTGCCCCATAAACAGCTTCTTTATTGTCCTTGAGGTCAAGAAGTGTGTTCACCAGAATGTTGATCTTATCTTTTCTAGGAACATTTTCTCCTGTGTAGTTCTTAGCATCCTTTTTTGAATACTGAGACATAATCAGACTGTCTGACCGATCCTCATCTGATGACTTTCTGCTTGCGTTACGTTGATTGGGACTTCTAACTTGGACCATTGTACTGTAACTGTAACTCGGGGTTTGAGCTCTAACCATTTCAAGTCGACTGATTTGTCTTATCAATTTAGCCATTGCCGCTGATCTCCACATCGCATTCAACCTTGTGGAAGTGTTATGAAATCTACAGTTTTGATGTTACAATGAAGTTGAGGAACTTGATCCTGAAAAAGAATGTTCAGGATTTAGCATATGGAGACAAATATATATATATAGTTAGTTAGTTAGTTAGTTAGTTAGTTAGAAGAATTTTTCTGCAACAATCATTTGAATGTGCAAGAAAGAATTTGCAGAACATTTTAAGTATAAATGCTCTTTTGTTAAAAAATATATATTAAAATGACCATTTGAATACCTATAATTGGAATTTTGGAACTCAAAGTTCCATTAGAAACTTCAATTATATAAATCCCATTGCAATAATCTGGCAAAAGCAATTTCTGAGCATATTAAACCGGTCGTAATTACTGCAAAAATATATGTAGTTTAATTCATCATGTCCAATACTACAGTGCTATGAAACCAATCTGGTGATTTGTGATCAATGTTTTAATATATAAATTTGATTTGGCAGAGCATTGTTATTCCTATTATCTACAAATATAAAGGCATAGAATTGTAACCTTTTATCTTATTTAAATGGTTTTTATTAAAACCAGAAAGTATATAATGTGGATCAGGAACCTCACCTATTCTAAAACCTTTGTGACACCATACTATTTATTCAACTAAAAACAGCAACTTAGTTTATTGTGGTAACTAATTTTTAATTATACATTCTGCCTACTAGCCATAATATTAGCCTGGTTTTAATTATAATGTTATAAAAGGTTCAAATGAACTGAATCTATTCTCCATCCTATAATTTGGTATTAATTAATGTTAACCTCTAAAATTTCTAGAATCAATCGTAAAAAATTTCTAATTACTCAAAAAACATGTAGTTATTTAACTTTGTTTAGGCAACTTATCATCATATGTTGAATTTTTGGTATCCAAATGGGGTAGCCATGGAGGGTCCGACCCATTTGGTTTATTAGTCAGCTTATAAGATTGACTAAATATTTACGTAACTGAGAGTTGGAGAGATTGTAGAGAAGTGGTTCAACTACTTCTGCCTATAAGACTCATCTCCTCTCCTCAGTTGTATTACGATTAATTAGTTAGCCCAAAACCCTAGAAACTTATATCAGTAACTGTAATGACCGACAATTTTACATGATATATATGTATATTTTTACGAATAATATTTTTTTTATATTATTACTTTAAGCTTACGAGTGAATATGTATTATATGATTTGAATTAAATAAGTTAGTCAATTTATTTTTATTTTTTTTAAGTTGACTAGGAGATGTAAAAGAAGCCAAGAGGATTAAATAATCAAATTGATTGAAGAAAAGTAAGACAAGCTTATGTATAAATTAACATAGCTTAAATATTGGCCTTGAATAGTAAATGAAAAGAGTAGTGATCATTAAGTGATTAATTGATATGATTTATATAGAGTAATTATATGAATGTATAATAATTCATCAAGCCGATTAAGGCCAATTGAATTAGTGAATTAGTGAAATAAAAAGAAAAGCCAAGAAATAAGTATATTAAATTACTTATCAATGTATTGAATAGTTTGTGACATATTGAATAAATATGTGATTAAATGGATATAATAAATATTTATCAATGATGATAAATATGTTATGACTTATGTGAAAAATGTATGTGAGTAAATAAAATATATGTTGTAAATATGTGTATATATTTATTTTTATATAAATAGAATTAAAAAGAAAGTCTTATAATCTAATTATACATTAGGTATGGAAATTAAATAACCTAATGGTTATAGTATGGAAGAATTTTAGTATTTAAAATATATACTAACCTAAGAGATTATTTTTATTATCTCAATTTATTATTTATTTTAAACTTAATTAAAGAAAGTCTAATTAGGTTATAAAATTAAAGGTACATGAGTAATTATTTAAATTACGAATGGGTGAAATAGAAACCCTAATTTAAATAATTAGGATAAGATAAAATTTAGGTATTAGACCATGCTATTTTACATGACCCAAACAATTTATTTAGAAAGCCCAAACAATTTAATTGGGAGCCCAAAACTTAGCCCAACTTGGGAAGGACTTTTTAATCATTATACTAAGCAAATTTGGCAATTAAAATAAATTAAAAATGGATAGAAATTGAGGAGAGATGGGCGGCACATAGAGGGAGTAATAGCACATGTGGTTAATTCATTTTCTCCAAAGTTGTTCAACAACTCTTACCTAATACCACTTATGTGTCACCATTTGATTGTGCTACTTTGCTTACCAAGTTTACAAGTTAGATGTAAGAGATAAGTAAAGGAGAGAAGTTGGGAGAAAAATGTGTATATATAATATGTAAGTATATATATTTGCTAGCTTTTATAAAACCCCCATCTCATTAGTTATTAAAAAGTATCTTCATTTCTCTTTCATCTCCACCAAAAAGCAAGCTAAAGAAAGAAAATAAAGAGAGAGAATCCAAGAGGATTTCGGCAGCCACTTAGGGGGAGATAAGAGAGGAGAGTTTGATTTTTTTTAAGCTTCATAACTCTTGGAAGGAAGAAGGAAATCATCCACATTTATCAAAGGTATAAAAACCTATCAATAAATTAGTTTATTCCTTTTATTTAATTTGTTTTGATGAAATCAATAAGTTATGTTCATAAACTCTAAAACTCTTGATCCACATGGTAACGAGTATTTTATGTTTAGATCTAACCATTTTGGGTGTAAAGTTTGATCAAAAGAAAGAAAATAAAATTTTGTTTTTCAAGCTTAGAAAACCCTAATTTTTTATTACTTTGAATGTCTACCATTTAAGATCTACACCTTTTGCGATTAAATCAAGAGGGGTGATAAATATGTAAGTTGGTTTTAAACCCAAGTGGAAGCACTCAAAATGTTAATTTTTCAAGCCATGGTGGTATTTTTTGGTGAACAGTTCAACTTGTGAAGAAAAAGGAAAATGGTTGTTCTGGCCAATTTCTTGCAAGGGCGGTTTAAATCTGCTTAATTTGTTCTAAAAATTCTAGAAAAATTTGGTATAATAATATGATGAGTTAACCGAGTCCAAAGAAAAGGTGTTGATTTTTGGATGTGTAGAATGAAAGTTATGAATTTTACAAGAAAGGATTATTTTAAAAGTAAACGAAAATAACTCTATGGTTAACTCAAAAAATTGTAAAATTTTGACTGTGAGTAGATGCATATAATAGGAGCATACCCTGAAAATTTTGTAATTTTTGGACAAAATTTCGATTTATGAAAAATATTGTAAGACTGTTTTGGGCAATTTAAAGTAGTAAATGAAATTGGAAAATTCCAGAAAAAAATATATGTTCATTAGACTATCATACTCTGATATTTCCCAGAAAAGAAAATTTTTTGGAGTTGTTTTGGTATTTTTCATGTAAATGATTGAGTTATGAATAAATGGATAAAATAAGTTATGTAATGTTAAAAATAGTGAAAATGTGATTTTATGACTTAAAGACCCTTAAAATGATGTGTCCAGATTTTGGAGGGTATTTTGGTCATTTTTGATAAAATGTTGTGTATTGCATTTTATGATTATTAAAAAAATAAATTAGTAAAGAGTAAACAATTAGAATAAATTGTTTATTAGTTTAATAAATGATTAAAATATTATTAAGAGTTAATAATATTAGATTAAAGTTAAATTAAAATATTATTTGATTAATAATATTAGATTAAATTTATATTAAAATATTATTAAATGATTAATAATATTATATAATGATTTAAAATATTATTAAATGAATAATAATATTAGATTAAAGTTAAATTAAAATATTATTAAATGATTAATAATATTAGATTAAAATATTATTAAATGATTAATAATACTTGTGAATGAATAAAATATTATCAAGTCGTTAATAATATTGAAAAGGGAATAAAATATTATTAAGTGATTAATAATGTTAAGAAGTGATGAAATATTATTTGATATTAAATAGGAGTTTAAGATGATTTGTAATATGATAGAATATTATCAAAGGATGATAATATTACTAATGATTTATGGTAATATCAAATGTTTGATTATGTGATTACATGTTAGATAAAATATTATAGAATAATGGTATTATGAGTAAGATATGTGATGCTAATTGAGAGATCGATCTTATTAATGATAGGTCTTTCATAAGAAGTTATATTAAATTGCCTAGCGAAGTAGTCATCAATAGAGGCAAGTTTCCTAACTCAAACTTGAGTATTTATTTTCAAAGCGTGTTAGTCAATAATTATTATTGATTATTCCACATCCAATGATTATTATTGAATATTCTCATATTATTTTCTCAAGATGCCTTTATTTCTCTTGATCTCTTATGAAAATAAAAGCAAAAAATAAAAACAAACAAGTTTCTAACATTTAATAATAAAATGGAAGTATGAAAAGGTCTCAATTCTTATTGAGCAAAGGGTTTGAAAAACCTCTTTTACAAAACTTGATTGCTATATTCTGTTTAAAACTGATTTTTTTTTTATAAATTCAAACCCTTTGTATATAGGTGCAAACGAGGCCTCACACTACTTTCAAATAATTGCACATTGATTCACACACACACACACACACATTCATATAATAGTTTCTTTGAAAAGTGGCGGTCACCGTGGCAACACGGATGTCGGGGGGTGCCTAACACCTTCCCTCCGTATAATCAAGCCCCCGGACCCAAATGAATCTCGGTTTCATAGACCCGTTTAGCAGTGTCACATCACTGGGTCAATGTGCAAACCTTTTTCGATTGCGTTGGTGCAACCAGTTAAAAACACCAACTGGTGACTCTTACAGTCAATCGTCGACATTATACATGTCGGACCTTTTTCACTTGTTTTTTAAACAAATCTCACATAACAATGAGAACACCAAAGAACAAGTAACGAAAAGGGACAACTAAAAATCCCGACGTCGACAGGTGGCGACTCTGCCGGGGACTCCAATAAAAGGGCTTAAGTCACTATTACAAGCTTTTCAAAACTATTATATGATTGTGTGTGAATGTTGCATTTATATTTATAATGAATATGTACGAATGCACTTTACTTACTGCACTGCTAAATATCTATCTGTGATATTAGTGCTTCGCACATGTCATCATTTTCATAAACGTTGAGACACGTTGTATGTTAATGTATGTTGTGTGGTTCCTCCACTAGGAGGCTATCCTATCGGTGTTTGATTACTGGACTCGTAGGGAGACTAATTCCAACGAGGCTCAAGAAAGGCACCACCCAAATTCGCTTCAGTTGAAAGATCGGATTAACTTCCCGTTAAGTAGATTGCGATGATCTAGGAACCTTCATGCCAAAAAGCCGCGAGAGTAACCTTAAGATAGGTCAACCTCTGATAATCCAAACGCGGATGAAAGTCTCTTCATGCTTTCCATTTTCAATTACTTGTAAAAGCATTTACTTGTAATTTTATTCCATGTTCATCCATATGTAATGGAAAATATGAAGAATATCTGTGCATACATAACATGTTATCAATTAATGCCCGTTTTTACAGGACAATATTCTTAAAATGGGCACATTATGATAGCATTTACATTATCCCTAAGACTAAACTACATAAGTCTTTTGTAGGGAAATCATTGGGCCTGTTACCCGCTCAAAATCTAAAAAGGCCACGAGCCTACAACCAATCATGTCTTCTTCTGACCAATCTAATCCTATTTCTCGAGAAGAATTTGACAGATTAAGTAAACAAATTACAGACTTGGTTGTTCTGCTGAAAGAATTGCATCAGTCCTCTCAAGGTACAAAGATGTCTACACATACAGAATCCTCTACACAAGGAGGATCTCAAGGTTTGGAAAAAACAATTCTAGAACCTCAGTTGGATACGGCCAACAAAGACCCTGAAAACACCCATCTCAAAGGAGATCCAGACACCGGTGATATCAGGAAGAAGGTACTCCAAATGGAGGAAACTATTCGTGTTCTCAAAGGGATTGGAACACATGGAAGTGTTTCATATGCTGACCTTTGCATATTTCCTAGTGTTCATTATCCAGAGAAATTTAAAACCCCTGACTTTGAAAAGTATGATGGGTTAGGGGATCCTTATACACATTTGAATGTGTTCATTGGAGAACTTGGATCTTATGCGGAAAACGAGAAGCTCAGAATGCAGCTGTTCCAAAAAAGTCTGACTGGAGAAGCCCGTTCATGGTATACCAGATTAGACAACTCAAAGATTCATTGTAGGGTTTCGACACAGAAACGCAGCAGAAATAAACCAATTTAAAGCAATTCCAAAACCCAAAACAGGATCCATGCGAAAACAATTAACTCAGTGGTTAGAAATTATACTGATTTTGATACTGAAATTGATGCGCTCGAATCTCCAACGCAATCCAAATGAATCGCGCCTCTATAGTATCCACACGAACGCTCCGAGAATCGTCCTACGATCTGCAGAAGAAGGAACCGTGGTACTAGCCACCAAGGATGAGGATTTTCGAACTTGTTTCTCTCTAGTCTCTCTCTAAGAAGCGGCTAGGATTTTTTCAATTTATGAATAATACCTAAAATGGTCAAATATATCATATATATATATAGCCATTTAAAATATTATTCAAAACCTAATTTAATAAAATCTGAATTTATATATATATATATATATTAATTAATTCTTACTTAATTAATATACCTATATATAATCATCCTATTAATTTAAATTAAGTAATTTAAATACTATCAATCATATTGATATATTTAAATATTTACAATTTAAATTAATCCCTTTAATTATGTTCTATGTGTGACTTATAGGTTATTATTACGTTGGCAATAATTTTAAAATCATATTATAAAATTATAAACAAAGGAGCGACATCTAGTAATGCATCACTGCTACCCAAGTAATAATAAGATCGATGATTCGATGCAACCTTTTCGTGACCAATGTTTCAATGTAATTTAATCCTTTTAACCTTAATATCCTAGATTAAACTTGAGTCATGGAATGTGTCATACTCTTCATAATTTAATCTGAGTTTTCTTGATCAATGAGTAGACTATATGAAACAAATCACTATTTGAGCATGGCCATGCATTTCATAGTCCTACTCAATCAAGAGGCCTATGGATATCACCCCTAATATATAGGATGGTTAAATTCCATCTAGATCACTCACATTCCTCACATGATTCATGATGTACCCAATAATCACCTTTATAGTCCACCCTATTAAAGGAGACATTTGATGATATCAAAGTACATAAATTCCCGTGTAGTAATATAGTGATTTCAGGTCGGAGGACCATTACATCATTGTCACTATGAGAATTGCTAATGACACTTCGCATAATGCTCCATATAGAATTCTCATGGTGGGTCTGTCCAGTACATCGTTCTCTAACATGTACCTATGCATTGACTTAATATCTCATATATTTATGACCAATGAGATTTGGTCATCAGTCAATCCATATACTAGTCTCAATGCATCACTGTTGTCCCATCAACAATAATACTCGACTAGGGACATTTAAGAACAATGATACTGATTATAATTATATAATCTCATGTTCAAGTCACATACTTGAAACTATATAATTTGTATCACTATTCTAAGGAATTTTATTATGTTAACATTTATATAACGCAGTAAATAAAACCATAATAAAATCATTCATTTATTCAATCAAATATAATATCAAAATGTTAAGCAATTATATAAAATAATTGGCCTCTAGGGCATAAACTCTAACATTCATAGCTGGGAAGAGCTAGCTCACGCCTTCCTCACTCAATACAGTTTTTAATCTCTGATGGCTCCTGACCGGTACCAGATTACCAAGGTCAAGAAACAATCTAATGAGTCTTTTAGAGAGTATGCTCAGAGGTGGAGGCGCCTGGCTGCTCAAGTTATTCCTTCCATGACAGAATCAGAAATGGTCATGACTTTCATAGACATACAGGAAGCTCCTTTCTATGAGAGAGTTTTAGCTGGTATTGGCAAACCATTCTCTGAAATGATCAAACACGGAGAGATGGCTGAAATGGGATTGAAGTCCGATAAGATTCAAGACCTAGCTGCTCTTAAAGCAGTTGCTGAGCACATCCAGTCCGGATTTTATGGAAACAACCCCCGGAGGGTCTATAAAAAGAAAGAGGAGGATGTTTCCTTGATACTACAAGGTCAGAAAGGCAATCAGAACCTACCTATACAGAGGAGAAACTACTCCCCTTTCCAAGCACAGTCTTCAAACCCTCCAATGCCCAAAAGTGGAGAAGTAAAGCGCCCTCGAACGTTCACACCCTTAGGGGACTCGCTTGAGAATATTCTTGTTCTTCTGACTACTCAGAAGAAAATCACACGTCTTCTTCCACCAGCCAACCCTAATGGGAAGGGTTTTAATGCTACTCAGAAGTGTGCTTATCATGCCGGGGCACCTGAACATGATACTCAAGATTGTTGGGCCTTGAAACATAAGATCTAAGATTTAATAGACAACGGGGAGATTGTGATCACCAAACCAGATCAACCTCATGTGCAAGACAACCCTCTTCCTCAACACAAAGAAGAAGAGGTCAATATGATTAGTTGGAGCGCTGGACAGAGTTCCAGTTTTAATGGTGAATCATCCCAGACCATCAAAGACGGTGTTGACAGATGGGATTATGAAAAGTTCCAATTTGCTATGGAAGGAAAAATGAAAGCTCTTTGCAAGCAAATTGAGCAATTGCCAGAACTGGTGACCCATCAGCATCAAGTCACATACCAATTAGTCAACCAGGAGCATGCTTATCTCTTGCCTTTTTTTTATGAATGCTCCACCATCACCTTCAGAAAGCGAAGCTATGGAGGATAAGGTTGCAAAGAGAGCAAATGCTAATGCCCGTCGAGATTTTTTCAATCAAAGGGAATTCACATACCTTGGCCAACCTATGGAGGAGATATTTCAAATGCTGATCAATGAAGGAAGAATTACCTCCCTTCTGCCTCCAATTAATCCCCGTTCAAGACGGTTCAACTCCGATGGAGTATGTCAATATCATTCACATTCTCGCGGTCACAGAATATTATGTTGGGCACTCCACCATCTTATTCAGAATCTTTTTGATAGCGGTGTCCTGCAGATGGCGAGCGGTGACATTGTCTGCAACTCGAGAGTGGGAATACCTGTCCTACCAAATGGAAGGGATCAGTAGCAGTTATATCTGCTGAGGATGATGAGACTGTCAAAGCATTTCCCATACAAGCAATTCAACTCAAAGGAGCTTACTATCCTTTAAAAGTGGCCGCACCAGAGCCAATTTCTTTACCTTTCAGACCACAATATCCTGTTGTCAGCTTACACAAAGTTCCATGGAATTATGGAAAAGCTGAAGGATCCACGTCTCATACTACTGCTACAGTGTTGAAGGAAAATCCACTGTATCTTCCTTAGAGGGTGATGAAACCCGCCATCAAAACAAAGGGGAAGATTCCCATGGAGAAGATTGAAAAATTCCTCCGCACTATGGGCCATAATGAAGCCAAGGTGGTTTTAAGCTTAAAAGAAGCTCCACATCAGATATCAATACTGGACTTGGTTTTCTTCTTGAGATCACATGAAGATCTTAGTTAAGGTTTTGGAAGAATCCTACTTACCGAAATCAGTGGATGTGGAAAAATTTCAACATATGGTTGATCACATTTTCAACAACAATGTGATATCCTTCACTGATGACGACATACTGCCTGAAGGAACCGGTCATTACAAGCCATTATACATTGCAGTTTTGTCTTCCAGGTATATGTTAGCTGGAGTTTTGATAAATGGAGGTTCATCCCTGAATATCTGTCCTTATGCCACCTTGTTGAAGATGAACGTCAATCTTAAACGGATCCGAAGCAGCCATACGGTTATCAAAGCTTTTGATGGATCCTGGTGAAATTCCGTCGGAAAGATTGAGCTGCTAATTGAGATTGGTCCAAATACATTCAATGTATCCTTTCATGTCCTCAAGATAGATTCAGGATACAACCTGCTATTGGGGAGACCATGGATTCATATGGCTGGAGCTGTTCCTTCTACACTACATCAACAACTCAAATACATTGTCAACAACAGTCTAGTCACTGTCAACGCTGAGCCAGAATGTCCTGAACAAGGAGATCTACCAATCATTAGCTTCAATTCAGAAGTTGAGCCGACCAGTTTTCATACTTTGGAAGTGAGTAATGCACAATACCATCCTATTGGAGCGCCATTTCCCGTACCCAAGATTTCTACCGAGGTTATGTCGGCTACACAAGAAATGATGTCATTAGGTCATCAGCTTGGACAAGGGCTTGGTAAAAATTAGCAGGGTATTAAGCACCCTTTTAAGACCCCAACTTTTATAAATAAAGATGAATTTTTCTATAAATATTATTTTTGAATATTATGGAATAAATTTGATATAATGTTATAGTTGTGGGTAATATTTATAAATTTTGCAAAGTAAGCAAGTTGTTATAAAATATTAGTTTGGTGGGGAATATTCTTTTTGTCGGGGAATATTAAATGCATTTATTTTCAATCATTAATTGGACCCCATAACGGAAGTATTGTCGTAGTTAGAAAACGACAAAATTATCTTTCTATAAAAATAACGGCGGAGGTGTTACCGTTAAAAGCTGTTGAACTACCCTATGGTAAAAAAGTATAATGTCTGGCGTGGTTGCATAGTAGCACACTCAGATTGATTATTGATGCTTACGTGAAAGTCACTTAGCTATACTCAATTATTGCTACTGATAATTCTTTGCATCATATCTCTTATATTATTGATTCAATTATTGTCACAAGATTATCATAGATAATATGTTATAGTATTAAATCAATAATTGAGACGACAAGTTATAAATGATTAATAATTGTTGAAAGATTAAATATGTGTTGATTAAAAATAAAATGATTTGTGGTAATATTTATTCAATCTTTGATGTATATAAAGAGTCTGTTATGAGACGTTTGTGGTAAGTTTGATTATTTTATGGGGGGCCCATATGTCATCATCTAAGAGTCTCTTCGTCAATAGTAATTACCTTTGTGGATAGTAATTACCTTCGTCAATTGTATTTACCTTCGTCAATAGTAATTACCTTCTTCAATAGTAATTACCTTCGTCAATAGTATTTACCTTCGTCAATAGTAATTACCTTCGTCAATAGTAATTACCTTCTTCAATAATAATTACCTTCGTCAATAGTAATTACCTTCGTAAATAGTAATTACCCCTTCGCAAATAGTAGTTGTCCCTTCAATAATACCAAGAGTTAACTCGCTCTTGATTGTTCCAAGGGTTAATTACCCCTTCATGAAATAGTAGTTGTCTCTTCAATATTACCAAGAGTCATTTTGACCCTTCGTTAAGACCAAGAGCCACCCTCTGTTTTTCTATAAATAGAAAGCTCATTCCTTCATTATTTCTTACGAATTCACCGAAACTCTAGAGAGAGAAATTATAGAGAGAAAGAAGAAAAGTATTCTGCTACTTCACTTTGCCAATATTCAGTTCTTCTAAGGTAAGTGATATTATTTGTTGTACCCGTAAGGGGTGTTATTCTTTCTTATTCATGAAGAGAACTTCTGTTATTCCATTCTTTATTATTCGGTTGGAATAACCTGTATACGCGGTATACCCTATACTTGGTGAAATCCTTATGTTATTCCATTCTTATTTATTACATTGGAATAACTTTATAATGAGACTCCCCTATACTTGGTGAAATCCTTATATTATTCCGTCTTTATTATTCTGTTGGAATATCCTGTCTGTGTGTTTTACACCGGACCTGGTTCCGTCTTTATTATTCTGTTGGAACATCTTGTCTGTGTGTTTTACACCGGACCTGGTTCCGTCTTTATCATTCTGTTGGAATATCCTATCTGTGTGTTTTACACCGGATCTGGTTCCATCTTTATTATTCTGTTGGAACATCACATGCGTTGTGAATTTCACCTAACTTTGGTTCCGTTATTATTATTACATTGGAATAACTCGTCTGTCTGCAATCCGCATGCATGGTGATTTCTTTTGTTATTCCATTCTTTATTATACCCAGTTGGTTAAACTTTGACTTCTATACTCCATTAAATTAGTGGAATATCCTTGATATTTACGCTTCATCCAATATCCTTTCATGGAAATATTCTTCTCGGATTCTGAATTTTACTCTACAAAGCGATATCATGTTGTCGATAAATGGGATGTTATTGGTTCCTAGATAAATTAATTCTTGAACTTGTTTTATTGAATATCATTGTCATCATCCTCATGTTTATATTATGTTGAAAGTCATCTCGTGGCTTTGTGGTGCATAGATGGACTTGGTATGATTATGACCGGGACTATTCGATTGTAATCATGGTAGTAATGTTACAAATGATGTGGTAAAAATCCTCGATTAGTAGTAGTGCATTGATGGACGATTGTTGGCATGATCATGACCATTAATGAATACACAACTATTCTTGGCTCGTAGTGCATGAATAATTGTGCTCGTGATACTAAAGAAGAATATCCTTGGCCAGTAGTGCGGGGGTGATTCGATGATGTGGAATATTTATTAAAGCTGAGTCTCAGCTATAACAGTGATGAAAAACCTTTAAAATCATAAAAGATAGTAGATTTTATTTTCTACTTGACTCTTTTAATGGATTGCTGGTTCCGCTGTAGTTAAACTTGATGTTCATTATATTTTATCAGTTTAACACTGTTGTAGGATAATGATAATTTATTCTACATTATCTTAGTCATAATATTTCTTACTAAGCTAGTTGAGCTCACCCTTTCTTTCACTGTTCTCTTCAGGAAATGAGAATATAGCTGGGACGAGTCGGGGAACGGAGTAATGGTCCAGAGGATAGCATTAGTAGTTCTCACTATTCTGTGAAATAGTGTGATAATAATTGTAATGAGGACTCCTTTTGAGTTTGTATAATATCTAGTAGATAATATTTGTATTCAAACTCACAGTTTATGTCGTATTGTACACGACAGTTATATTAGTAAGTTGTATTTAAATTCTGTACCATGTATCTGACTACCCAAGATGGGTGATGTATACCTAATTTTTGGGGGCGTCACAGTTGGTATCAGAGCTTAGGGATATGATCCCTGGCTAGGATGTGAGAATAGTACTAGGAGGGGAGAGACGGGGAATACCTTCGCTAGTATGACCTACCTAAGTTTATGTGCTATTTTATTGGTCGGTCAGAATATAGGGATAATTTGTTACATGTCAATTAACCTTTTGTTTTGTGGCGATGTCTGAAAATGACATCGAGAATGTTGAGAATAGCAATGGAGCACACGAGCGATCGTTGATTCACCACATATCAATAATCGAGATAATGTGCATCGAAGGCGACAATCCTCATGCAAACAACAACACCGACCAAATGATGAATGATCAAATGTTCGAGGCTTTATGCAATTTATGCAACAATGAAGAGAAGCGACTCTGTCCCAAAACGTAGGTGGAAACACGGAAAACTCTCGGTGGTCACCGCTAAACAATTCAAGGAGCTGGGACCACCGGAGTTTAAGGAGAGCCAAAACCACTTCGGCGGAAGCATGGATAAAGCAGATTACCAAGATATTTGATGTCTTGGGATGCTCCGAGAGCAAAAGGTTCCCTTCACGCCTTTATGTTGCGCGCGAGAGGCGACATCTTGGGTGGAATCGGTAAAACGTACTCAACTCAACAGTCTTGAAGATATCTTGGGAGAAGTTCCAGGAGCTGTTCAACGACAAATACTTTCCTAAAAGTATTCGCCACATGAAGGAGGTGGAGTTTATCAAGTTGGAACAAAACAATATGACCGTGTCGCAATACGAGGCAAAATTTGCGGAGTTATCACGGTTTGCGTCCCACTTGGTGGATAATGAAGAGAGAATGGTGCGAATGTTTTTAAGAGGTTTGAAGCCGGAGATACGTCAACATCTTATTTCTCATAAACTGTGTTTGTATACAGATGTAGTAAATAGGGCTCAGTTAGTGGAGCGCGATAACGAGTCAACGCAACTAAAAAGAGAGCGGTAAGCAAAATTATAATACCGGTGAGTAGTCATCGAAGCGGTGACAACAAGCGTGGAGGGAATCAACGGGCGGATATGGTAACCACTTGGTGGTAATCGGGGCCAAAATAATAAGAATGGACATTTCAAGAAAAGGAGATTCAACAATGATGGAAAGACGTCAAAGACCAAAGACCAGTTGTTAAGGAAGGAGAAAGACCACCTATTATATGCTTCAAATGCGAGAGAGAGGGACACATCGATCGCTACGCCGTCTAAAAAGCATGTTATAATTGTGGAAGAGAAGGTCACTTAGCTCGATTTTGTCGTTTCTGAAAACAAATTCAACTAGGATGGAGGCACCAAAGTAGTCCCGGAAAAAGTCAAACCCAGTAGTCTGAGGAGAGCGTTTGTTGTGACCTCCCAGAGAGAGCAAGGAACCCGAATGAGGTCATCACGGGTAAGCTTATCATAAACTCTAATGAAGTCTATACTTTATTTGATCTGGGTTCTACCCATTCTTTTATTTCTCCTACTTGCGCTCATCGATTAAATTTGACTCAAAGAAATTAGACTTTGACTTATCTCGTGGAAACTCCGTTGGGAGAAACCTTCATTACATCCACTTTGTTTATAAGTCTTGTTTGGTTCAAATCGGTACCCTCACATTACCCGTCGATCTTGTTTCATTAAAAATACTTGCATTTGACGTGATTCTAGGGATTGATTGGTTAACTACTTATCATGAAAAAATTGATTGTTTTCGTAAGGTTGTTAGCTTTCATATTCCTAATCAACCTATTATCTAATTCAAACGACCAAACCATTAAAATCAATCACGGTCATCTCAAGCCATAAAGCTATTCGTTTATTGAAAAGCGGATGTCAAGCTTTCTTAGCTCATGTCACGATTTAAACAAAAATACGCCGGTTTTGAACGATATTTCTATTGTTAATAAATTTCTGACGTATTCCCAAAGAACTTCTGGCCTACCCCGGGCGTGAAATTGAATTTTGTATCGACCTTGAACCCAGTACAAAACCTATTTCCAAAGCCCCATATCGAATGGCTCTATTGAACTTCGAGAGTTAAAGACCCAACTGCGAGGAATTGTTAGACATTGGCTTTATTCGTCCTAGTACTTCTCCTTGGGGTGCTCTGTTCTATTCGTGAAGAAGAAAGATGGGAGTATGTGACTTTGTATTGATTATCGGGAGTTGAATCATGTCACCATCAAAAATAGGTATCCATTGCCATGTATTGATGACTGTTTGACCAGATTGCAAGGAACCAAATTCTTTTCAAAGATTGATCTTCGTTCGGATATCACCAAATGAAGATTAGAACCACGACATTCCAAAGACGGCTTTTAAACTCGATGCGGGCATTATGAATTCCTAGTCATATCCTTTGGATTGACTAATGCTCTCTTTGCCTTCATGGATATGATGAACCGAGTATTCAAGGAATATTTAGATCACTTTGTGGTCGTCTTTATTGATGACATCCTTATTTATTCCAAAAGCCGAAGAAGATCATGAGCAACACTTGAGGTCGACACTCCAAAAGCTTCGTGAATATAAGCTTTATGCCAAGTTGAAGAAATGCGAGTTACGGCTTGAAGTAGTAGCATTCCTTGGGCACGTGGTATCAAGTCATGGAATATCTGTTGACCCAAAGAAAGATTGAAGCTATTCAAAGTGGAACAACCTAAATCGATGGGAAAAGTACGTAGCTTTCTCGGTTTAGCTGGTTATTATCGGAGATTCGTGGAAGGATTTTCTCGAATCGCTACTCATGATCTAGAGTTGGCAGCTGTTGTCTTTGCACTTAAAATTTGGAGGCATTACTTGTATGGGGAGAAAGTGGAGATCTTTACGGATCATAAAAGCCTCAAATATTTCTTCACTCAAAAAGAACTCAACATGCGACAACGATGTTGGCTTGAACTGTTGAAAGATTATGATCATACCATCCAATACCATCCTGGAAAAGCGAACGTGGTAGCTGACGCATTGAGTAGAAGATCATATGCAAAATGCTGAGTGCGTTATTATCAACGCAAAGCCCATTTTGTGTGACTTGCAAAGGATGGAGATAGAGTTAAAGACTCGAGGGGCGCATGTGATGATAGCAAATATCTGAGTAGAATCGACTTTAATCGATAAAGTTAAAGTCGCTCAAGCTACGGACACTGGAGCGATGCGTATGAGGAAGAAAGTGCAAGAGGGTGCTATGCGAAGCAGCAAGAATCGATGAAGAAGGAATACTTGAGTCAACTCCGGACTTTGTGTTCCTAACGACCACGATTTAAAGTATAATATCATGATGGAGGCGCATAACACACCATTTGCAACCCATCTTGGGAGTACCAAAATGTATCATGATATTAAATCATACATTTTGGTGGAGCAATATGAAGAGAGATATAGCTACTGTTTATCTCAAGGTGTCTAACTTGTCAACGAGTTAAAGCGGAGCATCAAGTACCAAAAGGTCCATTGCAACCACTTGAAATTCCAGAATGGAAGTGGGAGCACATTACCATGGATTTCGTTACCGGTCTTCCTAAGGTTTCTCAAGGCATTGATGCGATTTGGGTCATTGTTGATAGATTGACCAAGTCTGCTCATTTCTTACCAATACGAGAAACTTATACACTTGAACGTCTTGCTCGTATATACATAAACGAGATTGTAAGACTGCATGGTATGCCGGTATCCATAGTTTCTGATCGAGACCCAAGATTCACTTCACGATTTTGGGTTAGTTTGCAAAAAGCTATGGGCACAGATTTACGATTTAGCTCGGCATATCATCCTCGAATTTGGACGGACGATCGGAGAGGACTATTCAAACTCTTGAAGATCTATTAAGACTCGTGTCCTTGATTTCAAGGAAGTTGGGACAAGTTCTTACCATTGGTGGAATTTTCCTACAACAACACAGTTATCAAGCAAGTATTGGCATGGCTCCATTCAAGCGTTGTATGGAAGAAAGTGTTGTTCTCGAAGATCTTTGGGATGAGGTGGGTGAAGCAACGTTGTTGGGGCCGGGAGTTGAATGCGTATGACTACGGAAAAGATTCAAACGATCCGACAACGTATAAAAACCTCACAAAATCCACAAAAGAGTTATGTTGATCTTCATCGAAAGGGCGTGGAATTTGATATAGGAGATCATGTGTTGTTAAGAGTTGCTCCATGGAAAGGAGTTACAAGATTTGGAAAGAGAGGAAAACTTAATCCTCGATTCATCGGTCCATTTTAATCCTCGATCGAGTAGGAGCTGTGGCTATAGACTAAACTTTCTACCGCCATATATGTCTCGTGTTCATAACGTTTTTCACATATCCATGTTACGTAAATATGTGAAAGACCCGAACCATATTATTGAGTTAGAATCGGGCGAAATAGCGGAAGATTTGACGTATAAAGAGGTTCTGTTCAAATTTTGGATAAGAAGGAACATATTCTACGCTCAAGGTTATACCTCAAGTCAAAGTTTTGTGGAGGAACCACGATGTTGAGGAAATGACTTGGGAGTTAGAATCAAATGAAATCAAGGTATCTTTACCTCTTGACATACCAGTATCGTACCCTAATTTCGAGGGAAAATTTCATAAGAAGGGGAGGTTGTAAGACCCCAACTTTTATAAATAAAGATGAATTTTTCTATAAATATTATTTTTGAATATTATGGAATAAATTTGATATAATGTTATAGTTGTGGGTAATATTTATAAATTTTGCAAAGTAAGCAAGTTGTTATAAAATATTCGTTTGGTGGGGAATATTCTTTTTGTTTGGGGAATATTCGTACGACGGCTCAATCATTAGTGGACCCCACAACGGAAGTATTGTCGTAGTTAGAAAACAACAAAATTATCTTTCTATAAAAATAACGGCGGAGGTGTTACCGTTAAAACTGTTGAACTACCCGTGGTAAAAGTACAAATACGCGTGGTTGCATAGTAGCACACGGTATTGATTATTGATGCTTACGTGAGAAGTCACTTAGCTATACTCAATTATTACTACACGATAATTCTTTGCATCATATCTCTTATATTATTGATTCAATTATTGTCACAATTATCATCTATATAATATGTTATAGTATTAAATCAATAATTGAGACGACAAGTTATAAATGATTAATAATTGTTGAAAGATTAAATATGTGTTGATTAAAAATAAAATGATTTGTGGTAATATTTATTCAATCTTTGATGTATATAAAGAGTGATGAGGCGTTTGTGGTAAGTTTGATTATTTTATGGGGGGCCCATATGTCATCATCTAAGAGTCTCTTCAATCGAATAGTAATTACCTTTGTGGATAGTAATTACCTTCGTCAATTGTATTTACCTTCGCCAATAGTAATTACCTTCTTCAATAGTAATTACCTTCGTCGATAGTATTTACCTTCGTCGATAGTAATTACCTTCCGTCAATAGTAATTACCTTCTTCAATAGTAATTACCTTCTTCAATAGTAATTACCTTCGTCAATAGTAATTACCTTCAATCAATAGTAATTACCTTCGTAAATAGTAATTACCCTTCACAAATAGTAGTTGTCCCTTCAATAATACCAAGAGTTAAGCGCCTCTTGATTGTTCCAAGGGTTAATTACCCTTTCAGAATAGTAGTTGTCTCTTCATATTACCAAGAGTCATTTTGACCCTTCGTTAAGACCAAGAGCCACCCTCTGTTTTTCTATAAATAGAAAGCTCATTCCTTCATTATTTCTTACGAATTCACTGAAACTCTAGAGAGAGAAATTATAGAGAGAAAGAAGAAAAGTATTCTGCTACTTCACTTTGCCAATATTCAATTTTTCTAAGGTAAGGGATATTATTTGTTGTACCCGTAAGGGGTGTTATTCTTTCTTATTCATGAAGAGAACTTCTGTTATTCCATTCTTTATTATTCGGTTGGAATAACTTTTGTATCTGTGAGATATACCTATACTTGGTGAAATCCTTATGTTATTCCATTCTTATTTATTACATTGGAATAACTCAGATCTCGCTGACTCCCCTATACTTGGTGAAATCCTTATATTATTCCGTCTTTATTATTACATTTGGAATATCACATGCATGTGTTTTACACAGGACTGGTTCCGTCTTTATTATTCTCATTGGAACATCCTTGTCATGTGTTTTTTACCCACCTAGTTCCGCTTTTATCATTCTGTTGGAATATCCTATCTGTGTGTTTTTTACACACGGATCTCGTTCCATCTTTATTATTCTGTTGGAACATCCTGCTTGGTGTGAATTTCACCGACACAGTTCCGTTATTATTATTACATTGGAATAACTTTGTACATCTGCAATCTACATGCATGGTGATTTCTTTTGTTATTCCATTCTTTATTATACCCAGTTGGTTAAACTTTGACTTCTATACTCCATGAAATTAGTGGAATATCCTTGATATTTGCGCTTCATCCAAAGATCCTTTCATGGAAATATTCTTCTCGGTATTCCTGAATTTTACTCTACAAAGCGATATCATGTTGACATTGGGATGTTATTGGTTCCTAGATAAATTAATTCTTGAACTTGTTTTATTGAATATCATTGTCATCATCCTCATGTTTATATTATGTTGAAAGTCATCATGGCACATGTAGTGCATAGATGGACTTGGTATGATTATGACCGAGGGGACTATTCGATTGTAATCATGGCCGTAATGTTACAAATGATGTGGTAAAAATCCTCGATGGTAGTAGTGCATTGATGGACGATTGTTGGCATGATCATGACCATTAATGAATACACAACTATTCTTGGCCGTGAGTGCATGAATAATTGTGCTCGTGATACTAAAGAATATCCTTGGCAGTAGTGCGGGGGTGATTCGATGATGTGAAATATTTATTAAAGTTTGAGTCTCAAATATAATGGATGAAAAACCTTTAAAATCATAAAAGATAGTAGATTTTATTTTCTACTTGACTCTTTTAATGGATTCTTTGGTTCATTGTAGTTAAACTTGATGTTCATTATATTTTATCGGTTTAACACTATTGTAGGCTAATGATAATTTATTACGCATTATCTTAGTCATAATATTTCTTCTTGAGCTAGTTGAGCTCACCCTTTCTTTCACCGTTTTCTCTTGAAAATGAGAATATAGCCGGGGAGCGAGTCGGGGAACAGAGTAATGGTCCGAGAGGATAGCATTAGTAGTCCTCACTATTCGTGAAATAGTTGATAATAATTGTAATGAGGACTCCTTTTGAGTTTGTATAATATCTAGTAGACAATATTTGTATTCAAACTCACGGTTTATATCGTATTGTACACCTACGCTTATATTAGTAAGTTGTATTTAAATTCTGTACCATGTATCTGACTACCCAAGATGGGTGATGTATACCTAATTTTGGGGGCGTCACAACCCTATTCAAGTGTCCAGTCAAATCGGGACTACCGGACTAGGTTATTCTGCCAGTTCCAGTCATGGGAATCCTCATAAGCACAAGCATGTTCCTCAAGCTTCCGCCACACGGTGATTTTTTCCATTTGCACTGCATGAGCTGATACAGTCTCCAGTAAAGATGTCAGCCCATGTTATAGCTATGCTGTTTCCCAAACCAGTACCATTCAAAGCAAAAGAGGTGCTGATTCCTGATCCCAAAGTGGAAGAAAGGGAGCGGAAATGTAAACACGACATCTCTTTGATGATGTCAGGCATACGCATCATTGTCCATGATGAACATACAAACAGATATACCCCAGACGATGATTGACCAGATGTCATGGTTATCATTCGGGAGAAGGAGGACAGTGACAATCCCTCTATCATTGCAGTCCATCAGGACTTTGCCCTCGACAATTGGAGCAGCACTCCATGCATTGGTCGATTTAGGTAAAATGGGCGAAAAATCCTTTTGTCCTGTAGATAACTTTAATTGCTTACTTTTCTATAGAGTATTAGCAGTTATTTTATCAGTACATGCTAACACTTTTGTATGATTAAACAGTTTCATATATTAAGTTAAAGCATATTTTGTTTCAGGACTTTGAATTTAGATGTGCCTGTACTTGCTGATGAGGTGCCTTCTCTCCACAAGGACTGTAACTTTGATGCAAAGTTGGACTCAGACTTGATGAAAATACAAGAGGACATTGAGACACCTCAGGAGATTAAGGAATGGGTCGCAGACAAACCTAAACCCAACCTTGACCAAACCACTTCTTTCAATCTTGGAACCTTAGAAAGCCCTAAGCTAATCCAGATTGGTTCAGACCTCACCCCAAACCAACGGAATGACATGATTGCACTATTAACCCAATTCCAGGATGTGTTTGAATGGTCCCATGAAGACATGGTGGGTTTGTCCACTGACATTGTTCTTCATCACCTTCCCATTAAGGAGGGATTCAAGCCAGTTAGGCAGAAGCTCAGGCGATTGAAACCTGAGTGGAGTTTAAAGGTAAAAGAAGAAATTGTGAAACAATTTTAAGCCAGCATTATCATGGTGTCTACATATCCTAGTAGATATCCAACATTGTTCCGTGCCTAAACCCGGAGGAAAGGTGCGAGTTTACGTGGATTACCGGATTTGAACAAAACTTGCCTTAAAGATAGCTTTTTCGTACCCTTTATCCACATTCTCATTGACAATACTTTACTCAATCGACATGTACTCATTTGCGGATTGCTTGGCGGGTAGCATCAGGTTATGGTCGTTGAGGAAGACCGTGAGAAAACCGCTTTTATCATGCCTTGGGGAACCTTTTTTCTGCTACGGACGGTTGTCATTCGGCCTCATCAATGCCGGGGGGCACCTATCGGTGAAGCTATGATGGCTCTTTTCCACGATTTAATGCACAAGGAGATAGAGATCTACGTGGATGACATCATCATCAAATACCAAAAGGAGGAAGACCACCTAGACCATCTCAAAAAGCTTTTCAACAGGTTGCGTAAGTATAACTTGAAGTTGAATCCAGCCAAGTACGCCTTTGGTGTCAAATCAGGCAAGTTGCTAGGTTTCCTAGTCAGCCACAAAGGGATTGAGTTGGATCCCACCAAAATCCAAGCCATCAAGGAAATGTCCATTCCTCGACGAGAGAAGGAAATCACGGGGATTTTTGGGAAGAATCAACTTCATTAGCGCTTTTATCTCTCAACTCACAAAGAACTCAGAGCCCATCTTCAAGTCATATTAAGAAAGAACTCCTCCATGAAATGGATTGATGAGTGTCGTCGAAAGCCTTCCTTACCATTAAAGAGCAGCTTGGTTAACGCTTTCGTTTTGGTACCTCATAGGGATGATGTTCCTCTATTCATATACTTGTCCATTAATGACAATGCCATAGGCTGTATGCTGGGACAAAAAGACGATAGAGGTCAAGAACGAGCTATCTATTACCTCAGCAAAAGATTCAGCAACAGTGAACACAAGTACACTCTAATTGAGAAGACTTATTGGGCTTTAGCATGGGCTTCCATGAGGTTACAACATTACCTCCATGGTCACACAACCCATCTCATATCCCGCGTGGATCCTCTCAAGTATGTGTTCAGAAGCCCATATTGAATTGTCGACTGTCCCGATGGCAGTTGATCCTACAACAATTTGACATCGTCAATGTGACGCAAAAAGTCTGTCAAAGGTCAAGGAATTGCGGATCAACTGGCCGCCACACCTACAAGGGATTACAAACCCTTGGAAACATACTTCCCCGATGAAGGGGTAATGGAAGTTCAACGATACCATCAATACGATGCATGCCACACATGAAAAATGTATTTTGATGGTCATTAACGAAGGCTTTGGAGCCGGAGCGCTTCTTGTATCCCAGACGGGGGCAAAGTGTGTCTTGTCACCGCTAAATCAATTGTAGTTTATCGGCACCAACAACACAACCGAGTATGAAGGTCATATCATGGGGCTAAAACTTGCCTGCTTCAATGGGCATCGGTGTTTAACTATCTTTGGGGATTCCGAATTGGTAATCAAACAATCCACGGAATCTATCAAACCAAAGAATTACATTTCTCTGCCTTACCATCGACAAGTTTTACAGATGGCTTTGGAGTTCAAAGAAATCTCCTTTCTACACATTCCTCATAATAGGAATGATTTTGCGGATGCACTAGCAATGTTGGCCTCCTTGATTCACATACCTGACAAGGAAAACATGCCAAACATCACATTTGCCTTGCAAAAGGCCCCAGTTTATGGGAACTACGGTGGAGAAGTATCGGATGAGCTACCTCCCATCCACCACCATTGGTATCAGCATATCAATGAATATCTGCGAGATGGATCTACACCTGCTGAGGTGAGCCTGACTGAAAAGAGGCGGATCCATCGACTTGCTATGAAATTCTACCTGAGCGGAGATTCACTCTTCAAAAGAGATGCAGGATTAGGTCTCCTCGGATGTATGGACAAAGACCAAGCTCGAGGCTCATGGATGAGATCCATGGTGGAGTATGTGGCCCACATATAAGCGGCCCTTACTTGTTAAGAAGATCCTCGAAACATGGCATTATTGGCTTACACTCAAAGCTGACTGTGATGATCACGTCAAGAGGTGCTATCAATGCCAAATTCATGGGAATGCTATCCACGCCCCTCCAAGGGAACTCCACAATATGAGTTCGCCATGGCCCTTCTCAATGTGGGGAATGGACATGATCGGGCCCATCGAGCCCAAAGCCAGTAATGGACATCAATTCATATTCACCATGATTGACTACTTCACCAAATGGGTAGAAATAGCCTCCTTCCCCAGGGTTACCAAAGAAGTCATCATTGCTTTCATCAAAAACAATATCATCTGTCGATATGGACAACCAGAGGTCATTGTGTCAAACAATGCTAAGAACCTCAACAACAAAATGATGGAGGAGTTATGCAGTAAATTCCACATCAAACACCTTAACTCCATCATCTACATTCCAAAGATGAATGGTGCTGTTGAAGCGGATAATAAAAATATCAAGAAGATTATGCAGAAAATGTCCGCCAATCACAAAGGATGGCCTGACTTCTTGCCTCTGACTTTATTAGCCTACAGAACTTCCATGCGTACTTCCACTGGGGCAACCCCCTACTCATTAGCCTATGGGATGGAAGAAGTGCTCCCCATAGAGGTGGAAATAGAATCCCTCAGAGTATTGATGGACGCTCAGCTAGATGAAGACTAATGGGTACAAGACAGGTATCACCAATTGTCTCTAATAGATGAAAGGCGAACCGCAGCTATCTTCCATGGTCAGTTACATCAGCAAAGGATCGCACGATCCTACAACAGAAAATTGTGACTACGGCAGTTCAAACAACATGACTTGGTTTTGAAAAAGATCATTGACAACCAAGATCAATCTAAGGGAAAATTCGCTCCTAACTGGGAAGGCCCATTTGTTGTCAAGGAGGTATTAACAGGAGGCGCTCTCAGACTACAAGAAATGGATGGCGATGAATTTCTACAACTTATCAACTCGGACACCGTGAAACGGTACTATGTCTGAGGATATCATCAAGCAAACATCCTGGTATGGATCATCCAATCACCAGTCATTCTGGTTTTTAACCCTCTCTTTTACAAACTCTTCTGCCCCTCAGGGAAACATACATTTCAAACACGCAGCTTGGTTTCACCTTATTTCAAGTTTTTCATACAAATTCGGTTATCCTGAAGACGGGATTGAACCTTTCACACCTGCAGTTTATCCTGAAGATGGGATTAAACTTTTCTACGCTTGCAGTTTGTCCTGAAGACGGGATCAAACTTTTTCCACACCTGCAATTTGTCCCCATTATGGGATCAAACTTTCTTCTCCCCGCAGTATAGCCTGCGCATGGGATTCACACTTCTCTTTTGTTGCGATTCGTCCTGAGGGGCGAACTACGTCGACCTGATCTCCCTGATACACGGGAGTACGTAGGCAACCATATTCTTATATGGCCCGGTCACAATAAACAAAAAATAATAAAAACATTTCTGTCCTTTCTCTACAAAAACAAAAACCACAAAAATACCTCTACACCCTTCTTCATCAATAAAGCTTCTACACCCATCTTCCTTTCACATTCAGCGTTGAACCTCTTACACCAGGTTTGAACTACACAGACTTGATCTCCTCTTCAATAGAGTGCGTGGCGACCATTTATGGTTCGGTCCTAACCCTACTAGAACAAAAATACTTGTCACACTATACTGGGATCAAAGTTCAATCCATTACACTTCATCGACTTTAGACCAAAGGGATGGAATTATCCAACCTCTCCTCACCAATAGGAGATTCGGTGACCATCTAAGCTGCGGTTGTGCCTCAAAAAGCAACACCAATCCATAAGAGATGGAATTAACTAGGCTCCTCACAAATAGAAGTGCTGGCGACCATCTGTGGTTCGGTCAATCTCAGAGAGGAAAAACCACACTCCTCTCCACATTTCCATACAGAAACCAGTCCCAAGACACCAAAGATGGTAGGGATACATACAGATCAATGATCCGTTCTGAGAGATCTTGCGATGGCTCAATGTCCACATATCAAGGATAAGTTCAGAATGCATCAAGATCACAAGACCTGAAGAAACAGGCAAATATCAAGAAAGTATCAAGGCATAACTAAAAGGGAAGTAAATCAAAATATATTTCTCTGCCATATATAATACTGTTTGATATATACAATATGTGCTGTACATGACAAAATGGCTAAGCTAGTCTGTGCAGGAAAATACAAAGCTATCTGCGGATCTGTGTGTATGCGGACTATCAGATCTAGCATAGCATCCCTCTCTGAAGAAGGAGGTAAAGCTGCAAGCTCCTGCCCAAGGGTATCTACACGAGCTAGTAGATCCGAGGCTAACTGCATGATGGCATGATGCTCATCGATATATGCACTCATATCGGCAAGGATGCCATTCATCTGGGATCTCACGGAAGTACTGTCTGCAATGGCCACATCCCTAGCAGATAGGGCAGCATTCCTCTCCATAATCAATGCATCTCTGGCTGATCTAGCCTCGTCCCTCTCTAATAGAGCGGCGTCTCTCCCATCAAGAGCTGTCAATATCGAGGCCCTAGCCTGATCTCTCTCATAGGTCATCAAATGTAGGCTCTGCTCCAAATACTGTGCTAAATACTGAGTAACAGTAGCACTCGAGGTGGGAGAATCCATCACATATGCTGGCAGCCCAGCAGTCAAGTCCCCATCGATGGGAACGTCAGCCTCCTCCATAGGCTCCTCATCGTCGGAATCAATCTCCTGCACTGTGGATACTACCATAGCCGATGCAGTCTCTGTCTCCATCCATGTAGAATACTTTACAAAATAACTTGGGATGACTAACGAAAAACTCATTAGCTCTCATCGATCCCAACAGCATACAACTTGGATCATCCTCTGGCGATATAAACATGCGTGAAGCGAAGCACTGACTCACTGCCCCCTCAAATGGATGGAAATCCTGGAACTGGTCAAACTGACACATCACGGCCAGTAGGTGGTAAGTGATCATCCCTCTCAAACCAGCCAGAGGAAGATAATCCATGCCTGGAGCATGAGTAATGAAGTTGTAGGGTGAGCTAAGCCCTGTACACGGCAATAGAGCGAATGGATCTCCAATCCCTGCAAGGAAAGCTGACCAAGATGCAGCATCTGTACACTCCGCAAGCTGGAAGGAGTATGACATAGCTATATCATGGGTGAAACAATACCCATGTCGTCTAAATGTGCCAATCGGTCTCAAGTATGACATAAACCACATGTATAGCGTGACCGAGCTACCTATGAACACTCCTGCCGGGTAATTGTTGTCGCTGTAGTGCGAGTTTCCAATGAGTTGAAGGAGTATTGGTGCTACAGCACAGCCTTCAGTACAAATTATGGCGCTACACGCGACTTTCCAGTAGGAAGTAGAATTTTGTGGCACTACAGTGCGACTTGAGGTACACATTCTACACAACTGCAGTATGACCTTTTAGTACAAATTAAATGACAGCAGCTTCAACCCTGCATAAAAGTTTACTAGTTGGTTCCTGCACATGCCAAGTCCAAGATGAGCTATAACAACTTTCAAAGCACACTAAAACTATTAAAACCCATATAATAACTAGTTTAACTCTAACTACTATATACACATTAACAACAGACTAGATAAACATGCTACCAACATACTATATAAATATTAACATGCATACTAGGTAAAACTATAGTAATAAACATACTGAACCCTATGTTAACAAACTAAAGAGAAAAGATGCAATGTAAACTAGACAGAAGCAAATAGAAATAGAGAATTTGATACTGAGATGAGGTCGCCTCCCCACCAAGCGCTTGTTTTAAAGTCGTCGGCTTGACTATTCCCTGCCTTACACCGGGTCACCCAAAGGTAATGGAAGTGTTTTGACGATCGACCTCTCCGCCCCAGTAGTGTTTAAGGCGTTGCCCATTCACCTTGAATGTTTTGTCAGAGTTTGGGTATTCTACCTCAATTGCTCCATGAGGATATATCTTGGCTATTTTGAATGGCCCCGACCATCGGGACTTCAACTTCCTGGGAAACAGTTTTAATCGGGAGTTGAAGAGAAGCACTTTCTGGCCCGGTTCAAAATCTCTTTCCACTATCTTCTTGTCATGCCATCTCTTGGTCTTCTCTTTGTACAACTTTACGTTTTCATACGCTTGGAGCCGAAACTTGTCTGATTCATTTAGTTGTAACAATCTCTTCTCACCCGCTGTATCCAAATCGAAGTTGAGCTTTTGAATCGCCCAATAAGCACTGTGCTCCAATTCGACCGGGAGATGACATGCCTTACCATACAAAGCTATATGGAGACATTCGATAGGTGTTTTGTAGGCAATGTGGTATGCCCACATGAAATCATCCATCTTTTTAGACCAATCCTTCCTGTTTGGGTTCATAATCTTCTCTAGAATGTGCTTGAATTCCCTATTTGATACCTCCGCTTGTCCACTTATTTGCGGATGATAGGCGGTGGCAATTTTATGGGATACCCCATATTTAGTGAGCAGGGATTCAAAATACTTATTGCAAAAATGTGAGCCCTCGTCACTAATATTTACCCAAGTTGTGCCAAATCAGATAAATATATTCTTTCTCAAGAAATTCTGTACCATCTTGGCATCATTAGTAGGCAAAGCAACGGCTTCCACCCATTTAGAGACATAGTCCATAACAACTAGTATATAGAGATTGTTGTACGAGGATGGAAATAGGCCCATGAACTCTATGCCCCAAACATCGAATAGTTTTACTTCCAAATATATTTTGCGAGAGGCATTTCATGCATTTTAAAAATGGTTCCTACTCTTTGGCAATTATCGCAACGCCATACATAAAGATGAGCATCTTTAAACAAAGTTGGCGATAGAAAACCAGATTGGAGCACCTTTTTTTCTTTGTTCTTTGCCCACCAAAATGCAATCTATAGTTCGAGGAATGACGGTGATGCAAAGACACCTCAATTTCTTCCTCAAGTAGACATTTTCACGAAATTTGGTCTCATACATTGTTTGAACAGAATGGCTCGTCCCACGAGATAATGCTTCACATCATTTAGAATTTATTCCTCTGTTAATAGCTCATGTTGAGGGGCAACACATTATTATGCAACAAAATTTCTGGAAGTCTGCATACACAACGGTTATTACGCTTTGAACAACATACAACCGCTCATCCGGAAGAAGACATTGATATCTATCTCACCATCCCCAAATGAGTTGGGTTATCCAATCTCGATAAGTGATCTGAAACTTGGCTTTCGGTTCCTTTTTATTGCAAATCTCCAAATCAAATTCTTGAAGAGAATGACATATCTAATCAACCTTGCTTAACATCTTTCTTTGAGATAAGATTTTTGATTGCCGAATGGTCGGTATCACGATAACCTTGGTTCCGATAAGATATGAGCGAAACTTATCAAAGGCATATACTACTACTAGCTCTTTTTCTCATTGTTGTGGCACCCCAAAATAGGTATACATCACCCATCTTGAGTCGCCAGATACATGGTACAAAAATATAAATACAACTTAATAATACAACTGTCGTGTAAAATACGACAAAACATAAACTGAGAGTTTTAATAAGAATATTGTCATCTAGACAATATCCACACTCAATGGAGTCCTCATTACATTTATTGTCACACTATTTTACAGAATAGTGAGGACTACTAATGCTATCATCTGGACCATCACTCCGTTCCCCGACTCGTCCCAGCTATATTCTCATTTCCTGAAGAGAACAGTGAAAGAAAGAGGTGAGCTCAACTAGCCCAGTAAGAAATATTATGACTAAGATAATGCAGAATAAATTATCATTAGTCTTTAACAATGTTAAACTGATAAAATATAATAGACATCAAGTTTAACTGCAGCGGAATAAGCAATCCATTAGAAGATTCAACTAGAGCATGATATCTACTATCTTCTATGATTTAAAATGTTTTCATCAATTTTTATTGCTGAGACTCAGCTTAATAAATAAACCACATCATCTAATCATCCCTGTACTACGGACCAAGGATATTCATTAAATCATCAATGGTCATGACTATACCGAATAATCCTTGGTCATAATCATACCAAAACTGTCCATCAATGCATTACAGGCCACTGAGGACTTTTACCGCATCATTCGTTATATTACGGTTATGATTATACCGAATAATTCCTGGTCATAATCATACCAAGTCCATCTATGCGCGTAAGCCAGAGATGACTTTCATCATAATATAAGCATAAGGATGATGACAATAATATAAGCATTAATCAAACGAAAACAAGGATAAATATCAAAGACTTTAAATTTATCCAAATATTATCCATCACTTAAATAACTCATAATCTAATATTGTTAATATTATAACAATATTTTAATCACTTCTTAAACTTATAAACAATTTAATTTAATTGTTTACACTTTACCAAATAATGCATTTAATCATTCAAAATGCCATACTCATAAGATTTCATCACCAATGATCAAATCCCTTATCAAAAATCTGCATATACCTTTATATAGGATTTTCAAGCCATAAAATCCTATTTACCAATTTTCCAACTTCACATAACATATTTAATTCATAGGTTCGTAACTAAACCATTTTCATGAAAAATTACCAAATAAACTTATTATTTTTCTATCCTTTGTCCAAACATATATACATATATTTCATACACAACAAGTATTTTTTTATAATTTTTCAACTCCTTTAGGTATTTTTCAAAAATCAATTTCTAATTAATTCCTTAAGAAATTAGCTACCTCAAGTTTAACTCCGTAAATTTCCAAATCTTGGCGGGGATCTTACACCGTTTACGTGAGCTTCTAGTTTAAATTTCATGGTCATCTGAGTTATAGAACTCCTAATAATAGCATTTTTTCGTCAAAAAATACCTAAATATTGAAATAGTCATAACTTGCTCATTTTAAGTCTGAATGAGCTCATTTTTGGACAGGAGGTACTTTATACCATATATTTCCATGTCCCAAAAAGGCGAATTTTTCTCACAAATTAAGTGGCCGAAAATACCCTTTTAAATTTCTCAGGCGAGAGCTTTTTGGTACTTTGCGCTTTTGACTCCTTTGCTAAAATTAGTCCACACGAAAATCTATAACACCTTTTCCAAAGGATTCCACTTGGATAAGCTAGAAAACTCATAGATCTAATTCTAGAACTTGACCACACTCAAAAATTTGAAATATAATAGGAGATATGGTAAATTGAATTTCATGTTCCATTTTCACCAAAATCGATTTTCAACCCTTTGTGATTTCTAAGAAACTTTAATGTTTTCACATAATAACCAACATAACTCAAAGATAACACTTACTAATACTACATATACCCATGATTTTCATCGATCTAATGCTTTTATTATGACTTTCATCATAATCCACGTAAACATATCATTTCCACAATTTAATAAGAAATGAATATAAAGGATCATTCACCATGCATGTGGTAATCCACATATATAGGTTATTCAACGAATGTAATAATAAAGAATGGAATAACGTAAGAATTCACCATGCATGCGATAAACTAGCACGCATAAAGTTATTCCAATGTAATAATAAATAATGGAACCGGTCATCGTGCGTAAACGCACGTACGAGGATATTCCGGCGAATAATAATAAAGAACGGAACTAGGTCAGGCGTAATCCGCACCGACAGGATATTCCAACAGAATAATAAAGAATGTAATAATAACAGAATTTCACCATGTATGCGGTATTTCGCATAAACAGTTTATTCCAATAGAATAATAAAGAACGAAACCAGGTCAGGCGAAATTCGCACCGACATGATATTCCAACAGAATAATAAAGAATGGAATAATAGAAGAATTTCACCATGTATGCGGTACTTCGTATAGACATGTTATTCCAACATAATAATAAAAAAACGGAACCGTGTCGGTGAAAAATTCACAATCAAGCGGGATATTCCAATGAATAATAAAGAATGGAATAATAGAAGAATTTCACCATGTATTCTAGATTGCAGCATGACAGTTATTCCAACATAATAATAAAGAATGGAATAACAGAAGTTCTCTTCATGAATACGAAAGAAATAATACCCCTTAAGAGTACAACAAATAATATCCCTTACCTTAGAAGAAAAATTAATACTGGAATAGTGAGGTAGCAGACTTCTCTTCTTCTTTCTCTCTATAGATTTTCTCTCTATAGCTTCTTTCTATAATTTCTCTCTATAAATTCTCTCTCTAGAGTTTCAGTGAATTCGTAAGAAATAATGAAGGAATGAGCTTCTATTTATAGGAGAATGGACTGAATAATAACTAATTCATGAACGGTCCAGATTGATTTACTTTTAAACGGACAGTTCATATTGATTTACTATTAAAACTTAAAGCAACGGTCCATACTGATTCACTATTAAAACTTTAAACCAGCGATCCATATTGATTCACTATTAAAACTTTAAACCAACGATCCATATTGATTTACTATTAAAACTTTAAACCAATAATCCATATTGATTTACTATTAAAACTTTAACCAACGGTCTGAAAAATTAGCACATCTCATGGAATAATATTGTACCCAAAAATGAATTAGATCGAAAAGAAATATATTTTTTGGGTGAATAGTACCCCGTGAATAGTACCTCAACACGAAAAGTATCCCAAATACCCGAGTGAATAATACTAGAGTGAATAGTAACTCATGAATAGTACTCCAACACAAAAGTGTCCCAAATACCCGAGTGAATAATACTAGAGTGAATAGTAATCGGGTGAATAGTAACCTGTGAATAGTAACTCGTGAATAGTACTCCGACACGAAAAGTGTCCCGAATACTCGATTGAACAATATAACCTCCAGACATCAATTATTATCGAAATAAATGTTGATTTCCACTAACACTAATAATTCCAACACAATGGAACTATCAATTTCATCTTTAATCAACACGAACTTATTCATCATTAATATTATAACTCACAATATTTAACAACCAGGTTATTCCCAGGAAAGAGGGGGCTTTCCAATAAGGATTTCTCCTTATTGGCGCGCAATTAGGTGACCAAACCTCTCCTTGACAGAACTTCTAGACATTGTAAATATTGCAATTTAATAATATGGATAACTTTTTCGTCTCAATTATTGATTTAATAATATAACATATTATGCGATGATAATCTTGTGACAATAAGCGAATCAATAATATGAGAGATATGATGAAGCAATTCTCGTAGCAATAATTGAGTATAACCGAAAGTGACTTCTCACGTAAGCATCAATAATCAATGCTGGTGTGCTACTATGCAACCACGCGACATTCTTTGTACTTTTACTACCGAGTAGTTCAACAGTTTTAACGGTAACACTTCCATAGTATTTTTATAAAAAAGATAATTATGTAGTTTTCTTACTATGACAATACTTTCGTTGTGGGTTCACCAATGATTGTGCCATCGTACGGATATTCCCGACAAAAAGAATATTTTATAACAACTTGCATACTTTGCAAAATTTGTAAATATCACCCACAACTATAACATTATATCAAATCCACACCATAATATTCAAAAAAATATTTCGAGAAATTTAAATCTTTATTCATAAAATCTGGGGTCTCACAATCTCCCCTCCTTATAAAATTTCGCCCTCAAAATTTACGTACGTACCTGTTATGCCGAAGAGATGAGGAAACCTTGACTTCATTTCAAATTCTAACTCTTGAGGTATATCCTTTGAGTGTTGAATACGATCCTTCTTATCCAAGATTTTAACACGTATCTCCTTATACGTTAAATCTTCTACTATCTCGTCTAGTTCTAATTTAATAACATGGTTCGGGTCATCCACATATTTACGTAACATCGATACGTGAAAAATGTTATGAACACGCCACATAATTGGCGGTAAAAAAGCAGTCTATAGGCCACAGCCCTACTCGATCAAGGATTTCAAATGGGCCAATAAAATCAAGGGTTTAGATTTCCTCTCTTCATCGATTCTTGCTTCTAGAATAACGCCCTCTTGAACTTTCTTCTTCTTCACATTCATCAGCTCTGAGTATGTAGCTTGCACGACTTTAACTTTATCGATTAAAGTCGATTCTACTCGTATATTCGTTATCTTCACGTGGGTCCCTAGAGTCTTTAACTCTATCTTCATCATTTGTAAGTTATACGAAATGAGTTTTTGTGTTAACAACATCACACTCGTAAACGTATACGATCTTCTACTCAACGCGTCAGCTACCACGTTCTCTCTTCCACGATGATATTGAATGGTATGATCGTAATCTTCAATAGCTCGAGCCAACGTCTTTGGCGCATGTTACGTTCATTTTGGTTGAAGAAATATTTGAGGGTTGAAGAAATGGGTTTTGTACTGGGGTCAATACAAAATTCGATTTCACGCTCTAGGGGTAGGCTAGGAAGTCTTCAAGAATACGTCAGGAAATTTATTAATGATAGAAATATCATTTAAAAACTGTGACTCTCATCCAAGACTTGGATAACACATGAAATGAAGGTTTCTACTAACGAAGTTTTAACCAATAAGTCAAAGTCTAACTTCTCTGGGGTCAAATTTAAACGTTGAACGCAAGCAAGAGAGATAAAAGAATGGGTAGAACCGGATATCTAATAAGGTATAAACTTCATGAGAATTTATAATTAACTAACCTGCATAACTAACCGTTAAGGTTACTCGCTTTTTTGAGAAGTCACGAAAAACGCTCTCCCCAAAACCACCGATTTTGCTTTTTACAGATCCGCCTTTAGTGCCATCGTCCCAATTTGGACTTGATTTTTCTCTGAGACAAAATTGAGCTATGTGACCGCTCTTTTCCACAACTAAAACATACCTTGGAAGGTCATGAACAATTTGGACTTATGTGTCCCTCCTCTCGCATCTATAGCATCTAACGGCGGTCGTTCTCCTCCCCTAGAATTTGTTCTTTGGTGTTGGTGCTCATCGCCAACGTCTTCCCATCATTGTTAAATCTTCTCTTCTTGAATTTTCTACTTGAATCATTTCTTCTATTATCTTGGCCATGATTACCATCGAAGTGGTTACCATTCTTGGCATGATAATTTCCCCCACGATGGTTATCATTTTTCTGATGGCCGTTGCCACCGGTATGATTATTATCGTGTTGCTGGTCGTTGCCTTTTGGTTGTGCTGACTCATTATCGCGCTCCAATAACTGAACCCTATTCACAACATCTGAATATAAACAAAGTTTATGAGAAATGAGGTATTGACGTATTTCGGGTTTCAAACCTCTTAGAAACAATCGCGTCATTCGTTCCTCATTATCAACCAAATGGGATGCAAACCGGGATAACTCGGCAAACTTAGCCTCGTATTGCGACACGGTCATATTGTTTTGCTCCAACTTGATAAAATCCACCTCCTTCATGTGACGAATACTTTCGGGAAAGTACTTGTTGTTGAACAACTCTTGGAACTTCTCCCAAGATATTTTCAGATGCCATTTTCAAACACTGCCACAAAACAAGAGTTAATTAACATATCACATATTATCCCTATACTCTGACCGACCAATTAAATACCAAATAAACTTAGGTAGGTCATACTAGCGAAGGAATTCTCCGTCTCTCCCCTCCTAGTTCTTGTCTCACATCTCAGCCAATGATCATATCCCTAAGCTTTGATACCAATTGTGACGCCCCCAAAATAGGTATACATCACCCATCTTGAGTCGCCAGATACATGGTACAAAAATATAAATACAACTTAATAATAAAACTGTCGTGTAAAATACGATAAAACATAAACCGAGAGTTTTAATAAGAATATTGTCATCTGAGATAATATCCACACTCAATGGAGTCCTCATTACATTTATTGTCACACTATTTTACGAATAGTGAGGACTACTAATGCTATCATCCGACCATCACTCCGCTCCCAGACTCATCCCAAATTTATATTCTCATTTCACGAAGAGAACGGTGAAAAAGAAAGGGTGAGCTCAACTAGCCCAGTAAGAAATATTATGACTAAGATAATGCAGAATAAATTATCATTAGTCTTTAACAATGTTAAACTGATAAAATACAATAGACATCAAGGATATTCATTAAATCATCAATGGTCATGACTATACCGAATAATCCCTGGTCATAATCATACCAAAACTGTCCATCAATGCATTACAGGCCACTGAGGACTTTTACCGCATCATTCGTTATATTACGGTTATGATTATACCGAATAATTCCTGGTCATAATCATACCAAGTCCATCTATGCGCGTAAGCCAGATATGACTTTCATCACAATATAAGCATAAGGATGATGGCAATAATATAAGCATTAATCAAACAAAAATAAGGATAAATATCAAAGACTTTAAATTTATCCAAATATTATCCATCACTTAAATAACTCATAACTCATGTTTATATTGTGATTAAAGTCATCTTTGTCATCTGTGATTCACATGATTTACTATTAGGGGAGGTGGTGCAAGTTTGATAATACTTGTAGGACTAAATTAAAAATGAAGAAAAAGAGGAAGGTATTATACTGTAATATTTCGAGCCCCAAAATGTGTAATTATTGAACCTATATTTTCCTATAAATAGAAGCTCATTCTTCTTTCATTTCTCACCAATTCACTAAGTCTCACAAGAGCAATTATAGAGATAGAAGCTATTGAGAGAAAGAAGAAGAGTAGTCTGCTACTTCACTACTTCAGTATCCAGTCTTCTTCTGAGGTAAGGGTTATTATTTTTATATTCTGAAGAGATATTATTTTTCGTATTCGTATGAATATTATTATCGTTCAATATTCATTATATTCGTTTAATATTCGTAAGGAATATTATTTTCGTTCAACCGTTGTAAGTAAGGGGTATTATTCTTTCATATTCATAAAGAGAGTTATTTTCTTTCAATACTCGTAAGGGTTTTTATTCCATTCTTTATTATTATGTTGGAATAACCTGTCTATACGAAGTACCGTATACATGGTGAAATTCTTTTGTTATTCCATTCTCTATTATTTTGTTGGAATAACCTGTCTGTGCGGTTTATCACATGCCTGGTGAATTCTGTTGTTATTCCATTCTTTATTATTCTGTTGGAATATCCTGTTTGTGCGGATTACGCATGACCTGGTTCCATTCTTTATTATTCTGTTGAAATATCTTATCTGTGCGGATTACGCATGAACTGGTTCAATTCTTTATTATTCTGTGGAAATATCCATACTATGCGGATTCGCATTTAATGACACAGTTCCATTCTTTATTATTCGATTGGGAATAACTCGTGGTGAATTCTTCATTATTCCATTCTTTATTATTCGGTTGGAATAACTCGCCTATATATGATTACCGCAGTAGGCATGGTGAATGATCATTCAGATTCATTCTTTATTAAATTATGAAAATGATCTATCTACGTGGATTACTGCATGGCGTGAAAATCCATTTGTAGTTTCAGATATTCTATTATACTCATATGAGATATCATTTCTTTTGTACTCGTCATGGAATATCATTTTCTTTGGTATTTTTTTACGAGTTACTATTCATAGGTTACTATTCACCCTGTTACTATTCACTCTAGTATTATTCACTCGGGTATTCGGGGTACTTTTCGTGTCGGAGTACTATTCACCCAAATTACTATTCACCCGAATATTATTCACTCGGGTATTTGGGGTACTTTTCATACCGGGGTACTAATAACGAGGTACTATTCCCGAAGTACTATTCATAGGATACTATTGTGGGGTACTATTTACCCAAATAATATATTTCTTTTATGTTTAAATTATTTTTGGTACATGAATATTATTCTTGAATTTTACTCTACAAAGCAGTATCATGTTGACAATTTGGATATTTTTAAACTCTGGATAAATTTAAAGTCTTTAATATTTATCCTTGATTTTGTTTGATTAATGCTTATATCATTGTCATCATCCTCATGCTTATATTATGATGAAAGTCATATTTGGCTCACGTGCAAAGATGGATTATTGATTATTGGTTTTATAGTTGTATATCTTTGGCTTACGTGCAAAGATAGACTGTTGATTATTGGTTTTACAGTTGTATATCTTTGGCTTACGTGCAAAGACGAATTGTTGATTATTGGTTTTATAGTTGTATATCTTTGGCTTACGTGCAAAGATGGACTGTTGATTATTGGTTTTACAATTGTATATCTTTGGCTTACGTGCAAAGATGGACTGTTGATTATTGGTTTTACAGTAGTATATCTTTGGCTTACGTGGTTAGATGAACTATTGATTGATATCTTTAGTCGTAGTGCAAAGATGAACTGTTAATTGATAGCTTTGGCCCGTAGTGTAAAGATGGACAGGTGTATGACATGATCATGACCACTTGTGATACTAATGAATATCCTTGGTCGTAATGCAGGGATAATTCGATGATGTGATTGGCAGGATCATGACCATTAGTTAATAGTTGAATGTCTTTGGCCGTAGTGCACTGACAGAAATTGATTGGTATGATCATGACTATTGGTTTTATAGTTGAATATCTTTGGCCAGTAGTGCAAAGATAGACAACTGATTGGTATGATCATTGTTATTACATTTGAATATCTTTAGCCTTTGGGGTAAGGATATTGAGTAAATGTTCTATTAAGCCTTTGTGGCAAGAAGAAATTATTGATTCACATTATTATAAACATGAATTGTGAATTTAACTAACATCTTTGGTGGTTCAGGTGAAGACAGGTGATGAAAGTTCTATTTGTCTTGGGTATAATAAAGAACTATTGATGAGTATTACATGGATAAAATTGATGATAAACATTTAAATCATAGAAGATATCATGCTCTACTTGACTCATAATATCATGAGTATTATGTTGGAATAACCTGTCTATGCGAAGTACCGCATACATGGTGAAATTCTTTTGTTATTCCATTCTTTATTATTCTGTTGGAATAACCTGTCTGTGCGGTCTATCGCATGCCTGGTGAATTCTGTTGTTATTCCATTCTTTATTATTCTGTTGGAATATCTTGTCTGTGCGGATTACGCATGACCTGGTTCCATTCTTTATTATTCTGTTGGAATATCCTATTTGTGCGGATTACGCATGACCTGGTTCAATTCCTTATTATTCTGTTGGAATATCCTGTCTGTGCAGATTACGCATGACCTGGTTCCATTCTTTATTATTCTTTTGGAATATCCTGTCTATGCGGATTACGCATGACCAGGTTCCATTCTTTATTATTCGGTTGGGAATAACCTGTTTGTGCGGTCTATCGCATGCCTGGTGAATTCTTTTGTTATTCCATTCTTTATTATTCGGTTGGAATAACATGTCTATGTGGATTAACGCAGACATGATGAATGATCCTTCGTATTCATTCTTTATTAAATTGTGGAAATGATCTGTTTACGTGGATTACCGCATAGTGGGTGAAAATCCATTTGCAGTTTCGTATATTCTATTATACTCGTATGAGATATCATTTCTTTTGTACTCGTCATGGAATATCATTTTCTTTGGTATTTTTTTTACGAGTTACTATTCACGGGTTACTATTCACCCAGTTATTATTCACTCTAGTATTATTCACTCGGGTATTCGGGGCACTGTAATAACCGTGAATTTTAAGTCACTATATATGTATGTACATTATTGATATTTAAAACTTTGTGTTATATAGTGATTTAATGTGTGACAACATATGTGAAGTGGTGCATGGATCAATAAACATATATACTATAGTTATGGATATATACATTTATAGATTTCATTAAAAATGAAAGCTTCGTAACCTAATTATACATTAGGTGAGATAATTAAATAACATAAGGGTTATGGTATTAAGGAAAGGTTAGTATTTAATATGTATACTAACTTAAGTGAATAATCTTGTTATTTCATGTGACTAATAAGTTTAAACCTAATTCTAGTAAACCTAATTAGGTTATGAGCCAAAGTCACATGTATAAGTGATTAAATTTTATATTGGGAATGGAAACCCTAAATAAACAATTTGGGTAATATATATTAAAATTGTTAGACTATGTTTATTACATAGCCCAAAACAATTAAAGGAGAAGCCCAAAAGAAATAGAATGCAAACCAATACTTAGCCCACTTGATTAAGGGTATTGTAGACATTTGATTAATCAAAATTGGACATTAAAAATAAAAGCAAAATGAGGATTTGGAGAGCTTAGGGCCTTGCCCTTGTGTCCCATATAAAGGCAAATTTATTTGCTAACCCATTTTCATTAAATAGCTAATGACCTTACTTTTCTTAATTTCTTACACAAAGTACAATGTTGTCTACACCTCATTGGTAGAAATCTCACTAAGCATACTTAAGAACAAGATAAGTGGTTTTGTCTAATGGACAAGAAAGATGTGGGGGATAATAGCTAGATACACTAAGTGTATCTATATTTTTGCAAGTATCCTTTTATTTCATTTTTCCATTTCATTTCTTCTCTTCATTCTTTCTAAGCTTGCAAAAGAAAACCAAAGAGAGAGAAATAAGAGGGAGGGCCAAATTTTAGGAGTGCAATAAAGGGAGTGAGATTTCGTTCATGCATCCTAAGTTCATTACTTACTTTGGTAGATCAAGAAGGATAGCAACCAAAACTAGGTGAGGTTCTCATCCTTTTCATTTTCTCATTCTTGTTCTATTTCGGTTTTTACCTCATCATATATGGGGGTTATGGTCTAGTACTTGTTGAGTAAAATCTAATTACGCACAATACGCAAGTATACGTGGTCAACAAGTAATAAAGTGATAAGTGAAGTATCGTTCCCTCAGAGACAACTAGCAAGAACTCAAGCTTACAACTATCAATCTCTAACTAATCCAAATTTTATTAAACTAAGTAAATAAATGATGAGAAATCCCTAACAATTAATACTCTAGCTATCACTAATAACCCACAATGATAAAACTCAATTTTCAAACAATACTTGGAGAATTAGGCTCATGATTTCACTCTAAGTTTCACTCAAATTAATTCACTCATACCTCGCTTCAACTCAATATTCCAGTTTATTAATCAAGAACACGATTGTAGCATTAACCACCTCTCAAAGGCACTAATACCAAATTAACTCAAATCCACAATTAAGATAGAATTAAGTCAAACACTTCAATCAATTAACTCACAATATCTCTATGCAAATTAAATCAAAAGAAGTTAAAGATTAAGTTCTCTATCAATTACATGCGATGTTAAGCATATCTCTACCTTAACATTCAACACAATTCTGCTATTCACAGAATTCATGAACACATGCTATATCAATTAAGTCTAGATTTAAACATCTTCTCTCGAATCCATTCAAATCCACAAAGAATTGTTGATCAGGCAATTCACAAATTCAAGCTCGAATCAATATAGATAAACTGTTGAATATTTTATTAAACTGAGAATTAAAACTAATTAACCATTGTTCCACTCAAGGATCTATCAATCACCTAAAAAGATAATTAGTTCATAATAAATAAATTAACTACTGAATAAATAAAAGGAGACATCATCCCAATTACAGATAATAAAAATTAAAGAAGAATAATAAAACACCACCCTTCTCTCAATTTAACTACTGCAATTTTTGTGAAGTTATTCCCTCTTCTCTAGACCTCCAATCTTGATCTCCAATGTTGTTCTTCTTTCCAAAGTGTGTATCTTTAATCCCTCTTTTTTTCTTTCTACTTGTATACCATCACTTATCTAGATACTCTCCTAGCTCCCCTCCACTTCCTATCCAAAACAACTTAAAACAATCCCAATTCTTCCCAAATACCGCCAGCTAACCTCTCTTTAAAAACCAACAAATCGTACTCATAGCGGTCAAGCTAACCTAGTACTCCCATGAAGCAAGACTCAGGCTAGAGCGTGATAAGAAGTGAATCAACCCCGGCGTTCAACAATACAAATGGCTAGCAGCGATCAGCGCTATCTCAACAGTAGGTCGCCATTTCCAAATAAGCGTTCAATACTCCACACAACAAGAATCCGCTAGCTAGCCATCAAGAAATTACATTACCGCTCAACACAGCCTCAAATGCCTCTACACGCGAGATGCCTCTGCTTAAACAAAAAACCCATCAACAGTAACATAAAAATGCATAAAAACAAACACAAAAACACTCCAAATGAACACGATTCATGGTTTAAAAACCTACTCATCAGTACTCAAAGTACCCTAGTTCAACATATCATCATGTATGGAACTAAATATCTTGAGTGTTGGATCAAAGGTTTAAAGGAAGGAAATGAGCATATGTTCTCCAAGGGGTGAAACCCTTGTTTTTCTTCCACTAAATATTGTGTAACTCAAGTTTTACAACTTGGATTTGTGATCCGTCAAAGGGGGTGCTAGATACATGAGTTATCTAGTGAACCCAAGTGGTAGAGCACAAATATAGCAAGTATTGAAGCCATGAGGGTCAAGTTTTTCCCCAAAACAGTCCACATAGAAAGTTAAGGTTTCAAAACCCTAAAAAGCTACTGTCCCCATTTTTCTTATGGCAGTTTCGGCAGTTTCAAGTCTTTTAAAAATCTGAGAAATCACAGAGGTACCTTGAGAAGTTATCTACGTGTAGGAAAAAGAACGGACGCGCGCTTTTATTTATAGGTTGTGCGTAATGGCTATTTCCGTAAAGGACTCCTAAATATTAACACTCGAATTTCTCACTGTGTATACACTGGAAAATTCTGATATTTTTACAGTAGGTTCATACATGTTATGAGAATATACTCTGAAATGTTCAGATTTTTCTGATCAAAACTCGATTTATGAAAAATGAAGCAAGATCCGAGTGTTTTGGGCACTTTAAAATTAGTAAATCATTTTTTAAAATTCCAGAAAAATTTGGGGATCATTGTTAGGTCATATTTTGTCCAAATCCTGAAAAGAATAATTTTTGGAATCAGCTTGCTATTTTTCCTAAAAATGATTAAGTTATGAATAAAAGGAAATAAATAGTTAAATGATGTCTTAAATAAGAAAAATATGATTTTTAATGCTTGAATACTCCTAAAATATAATATTATGACTATTTTAGGGCATTTTGGTAATTTATAATAAGAAATATTATTTATGACCTTTTTTGGATATTAAATAAGAGGTTTAATAAAGGGTGAATAATTAAAACAAATTATTTATTAATCTAAAAATTATTAAAATATTATTATGATATTAATAATATTAGAATATGATATTAAGATTAAAACTTCATTAAAATATTATTAAATGGTTAATAATATTTGATTTAAGCAATAATAAATGATTAAAGTATTATTAAGTGATTAATAATATTAGATTAAAATATTAATCTTAGATTAAAATATTATTAAAAGATTGTTAATATTAAATTAAAGTATTATTATTAAGTAAATAATAATATTCGAGATTAAATAAGATGATTATTAAAAATGTAATAACATTACTAAAGGAATAAAATATTATTAAATGATTAATAATATTAGTAAAGGAATAAGATATTATTAAATGATTAATAATATTAGTAAATAAATAAAATATTATTAAATGATTAATAATATTAGTAAATGAATAAAATATTAATAATATTAGTAATGTATTAAAATATTATTAAGATGTTAATAATATTAGTAAGCGAATAAAAGTATTATTAGTGAACTAATAATACTAAGTGGTGAATTAAATATTATCAAGATTAATAATATTAAGTGAATTAAAGGTAGTTGTTATTTAATAATAACATTATCGAGGCAAGATAATATTCCTAAGAACTAATTGTAATATATAGTAATTATGTGATTGCATAATCTAAATGTCATGCTATGGCTAATTGAAAGATTAACAATAGGTCTCTCAAAGGAAGATAAGTAAACTGCCTAGCGGATATAATTTAATTGTGTAGCCGTAGACTACAAACGAGGCAAGTTTCCTAACTCAAACTCGAGTTATTATTTTCAAAGCATGTTAGTGAATAATTATTGATGATTATTCACATCTATAATGATTAATGAAATTCGCACTTTGTGCAATTGAATTCATGTTCTATTATTACTTTGACCGTGAATTAAATTAAAGTTCTTTCATTTATAAACTATTTATGACATAGATCTATGTTAATTGTATCAGCTAGATCAAGCATGTTTAAATTTGTTAAATCAAATGTGTTTTAAAAAGCTGTTCTTATTAAATTGATATGATAAGAACTCTTGACTGAGAAAGGACGAATTTGATTAAGGCATGATATCGATGCCAGATTATTAAATGTTTATGCATAAATCATGGGGTATGAAAGGCTGATCCCCTTGAATACCAAAACTTATTAAGAGGTCCAGTTTAAATGACTGAGAACCTTGGAAAATGTTCATGGTTAGTTCAAAACCACTCAGTTCATGTTATTCAATTATCCGAATATTCAATTGTTGATTATTAATTCATGTTCCTTCACAATCTTATACTATTGTTGAACATTGAAAGAAAAACTTCTTTCTAGTCATGATATATCTCCCTTGTATATAAACTTGCTAAGCAAATTAGTTGCTTACCCTTGCTATATCATGACATTTATTTCAGTTAAGCCTGAAGGATCCAATGCGAAGGACAAAGGCAAGGGCAAGATCTAAGAATAATTTAGAATGAAAGCTAGTTATTATTATTTGATGGGTTTTCTTATGTAAACCTTTTGTGTAATATGAATGGTCTGTTTAGGTTAAGGTTATGAAGACCTTGGGACCATGTTATGAAACTTTATTATAATGAACAATGTATGTTTATTATTCCGTAATAGTTATAGAATGCTTATGATTATGATGAAAGATCGTGAGCACCGAATCTGAGGTTAGAGAACCTGGATTTGGGGGTGTCACAGGTTGGTATCAAAGCTTTAGGTTATAAACATTAGGAATGTGAAACCTAGGTTATAACCTTAGTAGAAAACTCTTATAGAGTATGTTAAGAGATGGATTGTGGAGATCCATCGAGTATGTGTTATACTTAATAAAATATTATTTCATTTTATCAATGAATATATTTTATTGTGGTATTGATGTTGGTTTTATTGATGGTGTTTGTAGGATGTCTGAAGAACACCAAGGCAGTCACTCAGTGGAGCAAGAGCACATTGAGCGCGAGGTCACGGAAGAAGCCCCTCAGGGTCCTCTGATAGGGGATTTTTTGAGGAGAATCAGTCAATTAGAAGGCAGAGTGGGAGAACTAGAGGTTGAGAATCACACACTCCAGTTCACAGAAGGTCAATACAAGGATGCGGCTTATCAAGCCCATATGGAGGTAGTCGAACAAAAGGGAAAGTTGGATGAGTCAGAGTTGTAAGTTGGGATGCTGAGGGTACAGCTAGAGCAGGAAAAGGCCAAGTTCGGAGAGCTGAGCGTAGAGCATCTGGCGATGCAAGCTGAGTTCGACGTGGAGATTGCAGATAAGATTCACATGGCGGAGGCATTTTATGAGTCAGCCAATTGGGTGGATCAGTTGGAGATAGCACTTCAGACCATGAAGGTCAGGGTCGAGACTTTAGGACTGGTACTAGACGCAGCATATGAGGGCCAGCACAGTGGGACTAGGAGGGCACATTTCGAGATAGGGGAGTCGAGTCGATCCGTTTGGCGTAGAGTTATGGAGGGGTTGTTTCCCCAGGAGCCCGTTCAGGTGACCCAGCAAGGCCACCAGTGATGATTATGCTATGGACCAGTTGTAGATAGATGCATTAGTACCTCTTTTGTGTAATAGGGTTTTATGTTGATTTAAACCTCAGCAGGTGTGAGGTAGTAGGTAGTATCCCTATTTGTGTTTGTAGGGAAGTATGATTTTGACTTAATCCCATCTTTTGTGTTTAAAATGGGATAGTAGCATTTATAAAAATATACCTGTATTGAACATGTGAGTCACCAAAGATTGGTATATGAATATAAATGCATTATTATGATATGTGTTGGAAAATTTAAATAGTAAATTGTCTATTTAATGTTATGTGAATCCAGCAGACTAAATTGGAATCTTTTTTTAACAAACTTAACCCACTAATCAGGGAGAAAGACTTCCAAATCTTGGTAATTTAAAACTCTCACATAATGATCGTCCCGATTGTTTGAATTCAAGATGGCGTGTTATATGCTAAGTACTTATATGATAATAAAACCCGAGTAACGTGTTAGAATTTTGTTTCACTAGATAATGCCGCCCAGACGTGTACTAAGGAACCAAGAGATCGAAGAGTCAGTTAATAATGCAGCAGGAGCTCAACCAAACCCAATGCAAGACTTTATCAGACGGGAAACCAACTAGTCAACTTTAAGGACTTCAAGGCAGTAGGACCGCTAGAGTTTAGAGGAATAGCAGACCTGATAGAGGCCCAGACATGGATAAAGGAGATTGAGAAGGCCTTCATTATTGCTAGAGTAGAAGAAGAGCAGAAAACAATTTTTGCTACCTACTTAATGAAGGGTGAGGGTAGCTATTGGTGGGAGGCCAACCAGAACAAAGCTGGACCGGAATCGTGACTTGAAGCGCGTTCAGAAGTTGTTCTTTGAAACTACTTCCTAAAAGTACACTGGCGAGAATGGAGATCAAATTTTGGAATTGAAATAGGAGAATATGTCGATTGTCGAGTGCAGCTGCGAAGTTCAATGAATTGGCGATTCGCTCCACATCAAGTGGACACGAAGGTGAGGAAAGAAAGAAGGTTCGAAAATGGGCTAAAGTCATGGATTTACAGTAAGGTAGCAGTTTTACAAATCACGTCATTCTCAACTCTGTTGGAGAAAGCTCTCATAGCGGAAGGTGGAAGCGAAGCGGTCTCAAAGTACAATCGGGAGAAGAACAAAAAGAAAGTAGGTGGGAATCAAAATGTTAGCAATGGCGGTAGAAACAACAAGAAGTGGAAATGGAGCAGTGGGGGTAGTAATTTGGAGAGTCAGCAAGGAAGTGTGCAACAAAAGAAGTTGGTGTGTGGAAACTATGAAAAGGGTCACTCGGGAGAGTGCGTGAAGGGAAAAATGGTATGTTATACTTGCAGACAAGAAGGGCATACCTCACCCAATTGTCCTAAGGTGAAGAAGGGGGAGGTTATTTTAACTGTGGTGAAGCGAGACATCAGATCAAGGATTTCCCGAGAAAGAAAAGCACGGATGGCGAAAACGGCAACAGGGGCAATAACACTAAGACAACCAGTGGAGGACCAGCCCAACCAAACAATTCGACAGCGAGAACATTCAATATGACAGTGCAAGATGTCGTGGCATCTAGGGATGTGGTGTCAGGTATAATTCCGATCAACGATATAAATGCCTATGTGTTATTCGATTCGGGAGCTTCATGTTCTTTCGTATCTGATAAATTTGCTCAAAGATTAAGTTTATCTCATGAACCATTAGAACACCCAATGAATGTAAAAGTAGCAAACAAAGTAACTATCCCTGTAGACTACATCCATAGGAACTGTTGTCCTGATGTAAAAGGGTTTAAGCTTAACGTGGATTTGATACTGATTTGTCTTGGAGAGTTTGATGTAATCCTCGGGATGGATTGGTTATCGAGTCACGGAGCGGTCATTAACTGTAAGAAAAAGTGCGTATACCTAAAGACTCTGAATAAGTCAAAGGTGGTATTTCATGGTAGTAAATCGCCGAGACAATCTTGTTGTCTGACGATGATGCAATCAAAGAAGTTGCTTAGGAAGGGTTGTATAGGTTATTTGGCTCACGTTGTGGATACTCGTAGAGTCGAGGGTGAACTGGGTCAGATACCTATTATAAGGGAATTCGTTGACGTTTTCCCAGATGTGATTCCGGGATTGCCACCAGATAGAGAGATAGAGTTTGTTATCGATTTGGCACCGTGGACATCACCCCAGATCCAAAATGCCGTGTCGTATGGCTCGATAGAAATGAAGGAACTAATGGTTCAACTACAAGAGTTGTTAGATAAGGGATACATTCGACCGAGAGTATCACCGTGGGGAGCACCAATCTTATTCGTAAAGAAGAAGGATATGTCATTAAGGCTTTGTATCGACTATCGAGAGTTGAACAAGGTCACCATTAAGAACAAGTACCCGTTGCCCAGGATCGACGATTTGTTTGATCAGTTGAAGGGAGCGATATACTTTTCCAAAATCGACTTGAGGACTAGTTATCACCAACTGAAGGTGAGGCAGGAGGATGTTCTAAAGACGGCATTCAGAACTCGGTATGGACACTTTGAGTTTCTGGTAATGTCTTTTGGATTAACGAATGCGCCAAAGCATTCATGGACTTGATGAACATAGTGTTTAAACAAAGATTTGGATAAGTTTGTTTTCGTGTTCATCGATGACATTTTGGTATATTCAGAGAGATTTTGAGGAAGAGCACGTCAACATCTAAGGATAGTGTTGGAGACGTTAAGAAGGGAGAAGTTGTATGAAAAGTTCTCCAAGTGTGAGTTTTGGTTGTAGAGAGTGCAGTTTTTGGGTCACGTTATCGACAAGGATGGTGTTTCAGTGGATTCAGCAAAAGTAGAAGTGGTTATCAACTGGGAACAGCCAAAGATGCCGACAGAAATTAGGAGTTTCTTGGGATTAGCAGGATACTATCGGAGATTCATCCAGGATTTTTCAAAGATAACATCTCCATTGACCAACCTTACTAGAAAGACGGTGAAGTTTGTTTGGACGGAGAAATGTGAAGAGAGTTTCATGGAATTGAAGAAGAGACTCATTCAAGCACTTGTGTTGGCTTTACCAGACAACACGGGAGGATTTGTAGTGTATAGTGATGCATCAAACAAGGGTCTTGGCTGTGTACTGATGCAGCATGGCAAGGTCATTGCATATGCTTCACGTCAGCTGAAGGACTATGAGAAGGGTTATCCAACTCATGACCTGGAATTAGCAGTAATAGTTTTTGCCTTGAAGATTTGGAGGCACTACTTTTATGGCGAGAAGTGTGAGATATATAAGGATCACAAGAGTCTGAAGTATATCTTTATGCAGAAGGAGCTAAATATGAGGCAGCGCCGATGGCTAGAATTGATCAAGGATTATGATTGTGAGATTCTGTACCATCCAGGCAAAGCAAATGTAGTGGTAGATGCCCTGAGCAGAAAAAGAATAGAGAAGTTACTGAAGTTGACCATTCAAGAGGAATTGGTGAAAGATTTCGAACGACTTGACTTAGAGGTTTAGTATCCGATGGAGACCAATGAGAAATTATTTACAGTGGCAGTGAGCCCGACTTTATTAGATAAGGTTAAAGAGGCTCAAGAGAAGGACGAAGATTGCGACAACATCAAGAAACGGTTAGCTGAAGAGGATGAATTAAAATACAAGATTGATGGCACCGAACTGCTAAGATTCAAAGGACGAATTTGGGTACCATTAGTACCCGAACTAAGAGAAGAGATTTTGCAAGAAGCGCACAGTACGAGGTACTTGATTCACCCAGGGAGCACAAAGATGTATCAAGATTTACGTCAACACTTTTGGTGGCCAAACATGAAGAGAGAGGTTGCAGAATGTGTCAGCAGATGTCTAACTTGTCAAAGAGTCAAGGCAGAGCATCAACGACCGAGTGGATTACTACAACCTTTAGAGATTAGAGTGGAAATGGGAGCACATCACGATAGATTTTGTGGTGGGACTTTCAGCAAAGAAAAAAGGGCACGACGCCATATGGGTGATTGTAGATCGTCTTACGAAGTTGGCTCACTTTTTGCATATCAAGATCAGGTATAGTCTGGACCAGCTAGCCAAATTATATATCAAAGAAATTATCTCGAGACATGGCGTACCAGTATCTATTGTGTCAGATAGGGATCCGCGATTCACGTCAAACTTCTGGAAGAGTCTTCAAGAAAGAATGAGGACGCAGCTACGGATGAGCAGCGCGTATCATCCGCAAATCGATGGATAAAGCGAGAGAATGATTCAAACGCTTGAAGACATGCTCAGAGCTTGTGTGATGGACTTCAAAGGTAGCTAGGAGGATCATCTTCCATTAGTAGAGTTCACATACAACAATAGCTATCACGCCAGCATCGAAATGCCGCCGTAAGAAGCACTGTATGGAAGGAAATATAGAACGCCCTTATGCTGGGATGAAGTGGGTGAATGTCATTCGTTGGGACCAGAATCGGTTCAACAGATCGTAGAGATCATCAAGGTGATAAGAGCCCGTGGTAGCGACTCAAGATCGCCGTAAGAAGTATGTATGCAGACTTACATCACCATAAGAGAGATTTTGAAGTGGGAAGCTATGCATTTTTCAAAGTATCTCCCTGGAAAAGGAAGATAAAGTTTGGAAAGAAAGGTAAACTGAGTCCGAGATTTATTGGACCCTTCGAGATCTTGAGGAAGATAGGCGAAGTGGCGTATGAGGTAGCTCTACCTCCTAAACTGGAACATATTCATAATGTGTTTCATGTGTCAGTGCTACGACCATATAAGCCTAATTACAAGCACGTGATATCACTACAAGAAATTACACAAAAAATGACGCTAAAATTTGTCACATAAAATTCATTTTTCGTCACTAAAACATTTGGTGACGAGTGTTAATCGTCACAGAGACCATCACTGTATGAGCGTGGTATTAGGTTTATTTGACAATATTTGATGTTGTCACTAAATGTTTTAACTTATAGTGATGATCTACACCATTGTCACTATAATTAATTACTTTTAGTGACGTTAATAGCGTCACTATTTGAATGAAAATTTCGTCACTCTATATTATGTTTCGTCATCAAAACTTAGTGCATTAAATGACGAAAATCTGTTTTCGACATTAAATGATATTGTTTTAGTTACGAAAATTTGTTACTCTATTTAAATCATCTAATTTTAATGACGACAATATTGTCATATTTATGATTATTCTTTCGTCGTGTTATTGTGTTTATCGTCACCAAAAATAAGAAAATAAATGACGATAGACCAATTAGTCACCTAATAATATATTTAACATGACAATTATATCATTGTCATTTTATATTTTAAATAATATTATAAAATAATTTGTCACCAATTGAATACTTATGGTGACGATACATCTCATCACAAAATGAGTTATTAATAGTGACAAAATTAGTTGTTGCGACTAAATGAATATGTAATAGTGACGATACAACTCGTCATAGAAAGAGCTATTAATAATGACAAAATTAGTTGTTGTGACTTGTGACTAAATGAATACATAATAGTGATTTATATAATTTTTTATAAGCGTAGTCATTATATAAACATATATGGCTTAATGTTAACTATCATCATGAAAAGAGTTAATATTAGTGACAAAATTAGTTGTCATAACTAAATTGAATATATATAATAACAATAAATGATTATAAATTGTGATGACATGGTGGTCATATTAAGTTATTTGACATTCTAAATGTATTATTATATTAACAATTTTCAATAAAAAAATATAATAAATTTAGTGACCTTTTAAATCAACTTTACACATGTATATAATATAAGAGACAAAAGGAAATAAACATTTAAAATAAAAAGTAATTATCCTATAAAATTTGACTTGAAGGAAATCTCGAGTTACTACGCCTAATTTGACTTGCAAGCTTTGGAGATTCATCTCCATTTATAGGTCTTCCTATGAATGGATCCAAAATGATCTTCATTTTGTCAAAACGTCATTTGATACCTCTGAGAGTTATCGAATCAGCTACCTTAGAATTACGATCGGGAATTTATTTAGTTTGCATTGCTTTTCACTTTCAATTTGTGTCCACCTCCAGGAGCCATTTAAAAAACCTGTAAGAAAAAAAAAGTTAAATTAAATCTATTAGAATTGGATTAACTAATAATAAAGATAGGTCATTGTATAATTATACGAGATATTCTAGTGAGCATTAAGATGAAAAAATATCATAACATTTAGTATCTTTAGCGTTAAAAAAAGCAATTTAAAGACTAATAAAAATTTATTATGTTTAAGTTGCAACTTGAACTGAAATTGCATAAAATTAAGATATGTTTAAATTGCAGGATAAAATAATTGGCTCCCTTTAGTCCTCTAGCTTGAACTAAATTTTGGTACAAAAATGATTATAGCCATGGTTAGTGTGAAAATAATGAATTAATATATCAAATAACAGTTATATGAACATTATATATATATTAAGGCTTAGCAAGTGATGCAATGAAACATTAATAAAGAATTGCAAAGGACATACAAATACTGAATAAGTAATTTAGAGACAGCTTTAGAATTTAAAGAACTTGCCTACATACGAATAAATTCCAAAATACTTGCTCAATATAGAGTAAGATTTAGATACTTGCCTTGACTATGAGCTAATGACAAAAATTCAGCTTAACTTGTTCCCACAGATCCTACACAATAATATTTGCATTTACAAACATATTAGCCAAGTATTCAAGTCATGTAACTTTTATGTTCACATATCATATAACCACATGGATCATATCTTTAGTTTGTGTTGTTACTTTTTGAAACACTTGCATATATTTTTCAAATACATCATCCATATCCTTACAATAACTATTTTTCTCTTTAATTAGAGTTCGGTATGATTGTAGTATGTCTAAGTTATAACACTTGAATCTTAACACATGACATTCTATGTTCTTTGTACATAACTCAAATGCATAAAGAAAATTTATAGTGTGTTTCATGACTTGGAAGTAATTATAATTTGTTTGAGTAACATATAGTTCCCACAATACTTTTTAGTTTTATTTCCGTATACTAACACATGAAATATTCTAACCTTTTAAAATAATATCAAAACAACCCCTTCTTGGCTAAGTGTATCTAGCAGCCCTTCATGTTGCTCTAATAGTTTCATAGCATGGATTGATTTAACTTAGTAACCCCTTATTGTCCCACTATGTTGGCAGCCAAACTTTGTTTGGCCCCGTTAGGTTTACCTAAGCTTGGTGTGGCCTTGGTTGGCCTCGCGACCCCCAATTGAGCCTAACAACCCCAAATCTTGTAAAACTTTAGTTTATTAGCTTTATCTTATATTTTGCTAACCCATTATAGTTTCTACATACACGTTCATTTAGAAAATTTGAAACCACTCTTTATGGTTGAATTTTCAAATTACTCTATGGAACTAAAATTGATTCGCCCAAACTGTTATAGCAGTCATTTACTGTTCCCTTTTAGCCAGTGGCACTAATCTTTTCAGCCAGTTGGTCTATAGCCACGTTACTTGGAGCATATACTAAAACCTGATAAGCGAAAAAGCTATTAGACAGTGAAATACAGAATAGCTAACAAAGAAAACAATGGGAAAACATGCCATAAACTTACCTGCCCTTATCCCTGTTTTGCCATATGATATGTAGCAATGCAACTCGGTGATATGTATAACTTTCATAACTTTACAAAACTCTGAAGTTTGCCAACTTCACGGCATCCAAATCCGTCCATGAGTATTATGTTAATGAACCCTTGCTTACATTACAAAATATTACGCGGTGATTTGATATAATATTATTTCGAACAGTGTTAAGACGAAATAATATTACTTCAACAGTGTTAAGACGAAATAATATTAACAGAAAATATGTAACAAACCTTGTCCCCAAAAAAAACTTCAATAATAAGTAATATCAGGAGCTGTGAATTTTACCTGTCCAGCAATATCAGGAGCAAAACCATGTATGGGTTCATATAGTCCAGGTCCCTACAGATCCAAAATGTCCACAATGAAGAAAATAAATTTATTTAACTAAACTTACTTTCTGTGAAAGAACATAAATAATTTCTTTTGATCTTAAGGAAAATGGAAGCTTTGGCAAGGAACAAATGATTTCTCATTACCGATTCACCAAGACTAAACAGATGGAAGCATCCCAATGCTTCCAGTAATCATTGAAGTCTCATCCGATAAAATATCACCAAATATGTTGTTGGTGACAATCGTATCAAACTAAAAAGTACTTACAGACGGCCAATAAAAAGATTCATTAATGTGCTAGTATTTCCAGGGTATTAGCATTTACAGCAACATCATCATAAACAAATGCTACAATATTATGTGTATTTTTACTCCAGATAAAGATTTTATATAAAGACGTGATATTACTAAAGGAAGTTTTGTTGGGTAAAATCTAAGTACGCACAACATGCAAGTATACGTGGTCAACAAGTAATAAAGTGATAAGTGAAGTATCGTTCCCTCAGAGACAACTAGCAAGAACTCAAGCTTACAACTATCAATCTCTAACTAATCCAAATTTTATTAAACTAAGTAAATAAATGATGAGAAATTCCTAACAATTAATACTCTAGCTATCACTAATAACCCACAATGATAAAACTCAATTTTCAAACAATACTTGGAGAATTAGGCTCATGATTTCACTCTAAGTTTCACTCAGATTAATTCACTCATACCACAGTTCAACTCAATATTCCAGTTTATTAATCAAGAACACGATTGTAGCATTAACCACCTCTCAGTGCACTAATACCAAATTAACTCAAATCCACAATTAAGATAAAATTAAGTCAAACACTTCAATCAATTAACTCACAATATCTCTATGCAAATTAAATCAAAAGAAGTTAAAGATTAAGTTCTCTATCAATTACATGCGATGTTAAGCATATCTCTACCTTAACATTCATCACAATTCTGGTATTCACAGAATTCATGAACACATGCTATATCAATTAAGTCTAGATTTAAACATCTTCTCTCGAATCCATTCAAATCCACAAAGAATTGTTGATCAGGCAATTCACAAATTCAAGCTCGAATCAATATAGATAAATTGTTGAATATTTTATTAAACTAAGAATTAAAACTAATTAACCATTGTTCCACTCAAGGATCCATCAATCACCTAAAAAGATAATTAGTTCATAATAAATAAATTAACTACTGAATAAATAAAAAGGAGACATCATCCCAATTACAGATAATAAAAATTAAAGAAGAATAATAAAACACCACCCTTCTCCCAATTTAACTCCTGCAATTTTCATGAAGTTATTCCCCCTTCTCTAGACCTCCAAGCTTGATCTCCAATGTTGTTCTTCTTTCCAAAGTGTGTATCTTTAATCCCTCTTTTTTTTCTACTTGTAAACCATCACTTATCTAGATACTCTCCTAGCTCCCCTCCACTTCCTATCCAAACAACTTAAAATAATCCCAATTCTTCCCAAATACCGCTAGCTAACCTCTCTTTAAAAACCAACAAATTGTACCCAGCCACGGTCCACAAGCCTAACCTAGTACTCATGCAGTCAAGACTCAGTGCTAGAGCAAAGCAGAAGTGAATCAACCCCGCGGCGTTCATTACCTTCTTTGCGCAATCGCGCTATCTCAACAGTAGGTCGCCATTTCCAGCGCGTTCAGCACTCCACACAGCGTAGCCCACGCTAGCCCATCAACAACTTCCATTACCGCTCAACACAGCCTCAAATGCCTCTACACGCGAGATGCCTCTGCTTTTCCTACATTAAACGAAAAACCCATCAACAGTAACATAAAAATGCATAAAAACAAACACAAAAACACTCCAAATGAACACGATTCATGGTTTAAAAACCTACTCATCAAAATCCCCCAAACTTAAACGTTGTTTGTCCTCAAGCAAACACAATGTCATGCAATGCAATGCAACTAATCCTAATATTGAATCCAGTATTAAGTTAGTAACAATAGACCACTGACAATGCCTCAGAGAAATCATGTAAATATGGCAATACCTCATAACGAAACCCATCCACAATTTCTAGCCAACCATTGAATCTCAAACTGATATCACTACTATAATGTGTGTGTGTACCAACAACATAGATTGACATACTATCAAATTTAAAACATAACACACCTCTTCTAAGGCATTAACAGAGTAAATAACAGAAATCCAAAAATAAGCTCATTCCAACCAAAGCTAGACACAAACCATCATAAAGGGTCAACTTGGGGTATTTATGCCTCACTTATCATTCACGGGGGCATTTTGCCCTTGTTTCTCGTTTTATTCTTTTCTTTTTAGATACACCTATAGCTACGCACTGTCTTATTCCCTTAGGCTTTTCAATGCTACCTTAACTAGCTTTCGACCAACGACTCCCAGACCATTAAGACCTTAGGGCGCTAGGTGTAAAGACAATCCCCTCGGGCTTACTTACTCAAGTAACAAAGGCCACAAAACTAGACAGGCATGCCACAGTGTTTATTCATATTTTTTTTTTTAATTTTTATACAGGCTTATATACCCCAAATATTCCCCCAAACTTAGGTTTTTGTCTAACAATAGCCATCACTACTTATTTTTATCATTCTCACATTTAAACTAGTGATGCCTTTTAGAGCTTTATTATGAATCAATTTAACGCAATCAATCTACAAGTTGGTATGTCCGTGCAATCCTTTTATAATAGTTTCAAACAGTAGAAATATTCAACTTATAACTCAAAATTATTTCAAACTTCCCTTACTAAGTATCGCACACTTTCACCAAATTTCAACCTCATCATTGGCCCTGAAAAACAACAACATATTCCAACTAACTACTGGATGTATGCAATTTTTTTTAGTTCATAATAACTACCAACTAACATGCAAATGAAGAAAACAACTTAATCCCCCAAACTTAAATCAAGGAATGCCCTCATTACTTCAAATATGCTCAAAAATAATAAAATCTTGAGGACTTCCCTGAAAATGCGTTACTGTATGTCGTCATCCGAAGGAGTATATGTTGGCAAGATAGGAGGAGTAGGCATAACGATTGGCTGAGCATTAGGATTACAACGAGCAAACGCCTCAGCAAACGTGTTGAATGCATTTGCATTGTACTGATGCATTAAATCTTGACGGTCAGCCAACCACATAATTTGATTCCTTGGGACCCGTGCTTGTTCCTCATGAGCGGGTTCCTCATGAACAGGTTCCTCATGAACGGGTTCTTCACTAGCCGAGGATGATGGTTGGCGGATCATGATGTAACCTTCACCACGCGGGTGGGACTGTGCTCTATCCTAAGCTGTATAGCTCTAAATAGTTGCATGGTCAATTATGGTCGTTGGTTGTTGAATTGGCTCATTAGGTTGCCACTGCACCCCAGCCTTTTGACATAAATTGGTAATTAGAAACCCGTGCAGTAACCCGCCCGTGGTACTCCCCCGTAGTGCTCGGTCAATGGATTCTTGAATACATTCCCCCACATCAACATTGGAGAAAGCAATTGTATTATTCACAAGATAGTGGTGGTGAACAATTCCATACAATAATCGGGCCCGTGCTTTAGTAACATCAGTTAGATGGCGCGTGGGCATTAATTGAGCACAAATAAACGCATGCCATGCTTTTCCATATCGACTCAATGCTGCGTGGGGAAAACTTACCTTTTCGTTCGTTCCAACTTGAATCGCCCATTTTGTTTCTGGTTTGCATAGTCGGGCAATCAACTCATCTAGCTCGGGCAACCCATCTTCATACTGGGTCCTCTTATGGCGTTTTCTAACCCAAAATATTCGTTGATAGCTTCAGCATGAAACGCTACCGGTTTTCCCCAAACCATGACAACATGATTGACATGTTAAATTGCATTCGCATAAAACTCATTAACTATGTTGATTACCGCTGGAAGTTGTTGCTCTACTAGGTGAAACCAGTTGCGTTCTACAATTTGCAACGCCATATCACCATCCAAATTCGCATTTAGTTTCAATCCTCGTTCTAGCACCAAATTTTTCTTGTCAATGGATGTAGTGAATCTCTCTGCTGCCTTCTCGCTAACAAATCTTGAATGGTCATATGTTGGGCAAGTTAAAGAGGTTGATGCCCTTTGTCGTTTGTGTGAAGACATGTTGCTTCCAATTTGTTGGCACAAAAATCTGGTTCTGTATTTTTCTCAAACAGGTGGTGGGCGGAATGTGTGACTCCCCCAAACTTGTTTTGTTGATGATGCTTTGCTACCCAAACAATTCAAAACCCAGCACCTTTTACTCAATTCTCAGCTTTTCCACTCAATTTTTATGTCACAACAAGAGATTTTGTGAGGGATGAAGAGAATTATCATACCTTTAATAAGTTGGGTTTACCTCTTTGAAGAGAAGTCCCAATTTATATCAATTTGTGCAAGGGTGTATTAGATTTAGGATTGGGTTGTGATTTTTGAGCTTTGTAGTATCAATATGTCTAGGATGGAGGAGCTTTATATAGACAATATGTAAGACCCCAACTTATTATTAATGAAATTTAATTTTCTCTATTTATTATTTTGAAATAGTAAGGGTTGATTTGATTAATGTGGATAGTTATGGGTAAAATACGCAAATATTTCAAAATAAGCAAGTGGTTATAAAATATTCATTATTGTCGGGGAATATTCGTTTGGTAGTGGAATATTCGCATCGCTGTCAGGGAATATTCGTATTTATTTGCCAAGCAAAACCATGTGTGGGCCCCATAACTTGAAAGCGATTGGATGAAGAAAACGACAAATATAAGTGGTTTAAAAATAACTGCGTAGTTATTACTGCTAATACTATTAAAATACTCTCATGGTTAAAACACAAGAAGCACACGCTATTGCACCAATTATTGATTCTTACGTAAGAAGGCACTACTTAATAATGGTTACGATAATTACTGCTCAAAGATTTTATTGATTTAATAATTGTTTGCGTTGATATTTTATATTGCTATTGTTTCAATAATTGTCATTACACAAAGATTTTCATTATCGAAGAAATAATTCATATTATCCTAATAATATTATTAGATAACATTATTGGTAATGTCTAGAAAGTTCTGCTCTAAGGAGAGGTTTGGTCACCTAATTGCGCGCCCAAGAAGGAGAAATTCTTATTGAAAGCCCCTCTTTCCGAAAGGCCACTGTTGTCACAATATTATGATTCTCGTAATATTATTTGTGAATAATTAATTATTGATTCATATGATGAGGAAAATATTGATTTTATGTGGATATAGATGGAAAAAATTTTAATGTGACAATTGTTGAAAATTGAAATTTTATCTTTTTCTCGATAAGATAATTCATTTAAATATATTATTATATTTTAATAATATAATAATGGTGATATTTTTACAACGAATGTGGGATATATGAGTATACGAGGAGGAAGAGTATTTTTGTTGCAATAAATGTTTAAAACATGTTAAACATGCTCTGCGGACCCCATTTATTGATCAAATTTGATTATAAATGTAAAATCGCCTGCTTATGGATTTCGGTCAATTTTGTTTGGAATTTGGAAAAACTTTCTTACGCAAAGTTGTAGAGAATTGAATTTTCTATAAAAAGTAGCGAGATTCAATTTTCCGCAAAAGGGCTATTTATTATGAATTATTGAAGTTCAAGTTCAAAATAATTGATTTACGGAAGTTTAAAATATTTAAAATTAGAAAAACGTTTTTTTCATTATGGTGTGTTACACATGTGTGTTGAATGAGCTGAATTCAGTTCTTGGAAGGTTGGCGTAGGAAATTTTAATTTATATATTAATATTATATTAAATTTTCTGCTTTGGTGTTCTAAGCATTTTCCTATAAATAGGGTGCTTAGGTTAGAATTGAAAATTACACCAGAAACTGAAGTTTTCTCTCTCTATATTATCGAGCGTATTCTTGTGAGTATTTTGAGTATACTTTGAGTATTGCTATACTAATGCAAAGTTCAAGTCATAGCTTATATTTGGTGTTTCAACTAGAAGTCTTCGTCTTTGTGAGGTAAGGGATATTATTTTTTCAGAATGATATTATTTCTTCAATATCATTATGTTGAAATATTGATCTGAAGTTTTTATCAAATTTGGAACTTTTGGTGTCTGAGTTACTAATCACGATACTACGACTATATTCACGATACGACACTTATTCACGAAAAGTACGCACTATTCATCGAAAAATGAAAAAATTTCTTTTCGACTAAAATATCTATTGTGGATACTAGCTTTGATTGTATCCATGTTTTGATCATTCTTGAATTTTACACCACTGTAATTATTTTTGAGTTATTTTTGGACGTAGATAAAACAAAGTATGAAAATCCTTAATCCTTAATCCTTGTCATTTTGTTTCACTGGATTCGTTTCTTTAAAAATATTTTTCATCATCTTCAGTCTTAAATGATGATATTATGGAATATCTTTGGCTGTAGAGTGCAGATGAATGATTTTCAAGAATATCTTTGGCCCAGTGCAAAGATGAACAGTGTTTAGATGAACATGACTAATCGATGAATATCTTTGGCTCAGAGTGCAAAGATGAATATTTGATTCCGATGTATGTTGATTGATGTTACGAGATAAAAGATAGACGACGAACTTTTAAATTCATACATAGAAGATAGTAGTTTTCATTCTCTACTTAACTCTTCTAATGAATTATTATTTCATTGCATGCGAATATTGATTTAAAACTTGTTGTCTATTGTATTCTATTAGATTTTTCCCTCGTTGAAGACTAACGGTAATTTGTTGTATATTATCTTAGTCATAATATTCTTTATCGGGCTAGTTGAGCTCACCCTTTTCCTTTTTGTTCCATTTTTCTTCTCGTGAGGCGAGAATATAGCGAGAGTACGCAGCCTGGGGTATGGAATGAAGGTTCTAGAGAGAGTTGTTTAGTAGTCCTCACCATTTTGTAAAATAATGTATCAATAAATGTGATGAGGATTTATTTGAGTATAGATATTGTCTAGAAGATAATATTTGTATTCAAACTCACGCTTTCTCGTTGTAATAATAAAGTTGTAGTTGTTTCTGTACCATGTATTGACAACTCGTAATGGGTGATGTATACCTATTTTGGGGCGCCACAGCTTGGTATCGAGCTTAGGATATGATCTCCCATGAGATCGGGGAATAGAACTAGGAGGAGAGACGAGTAAATCCTTCATTAGTGTGTCCTACCTACCTAAGCTTATTTGTTAGTTGGTCAAGATATAGGGATATTATGTGATATATTGATTTCCTTAATTAACCCTTGTTTTATGGCGATGATTTGAGAATGTCGACTAAGAATATTAACAATGGAAATGAGACCGTGGAGATGCTCAGACTCACCAACGAGGAGAGAACGCGGCAACAGTCGGCAATGTTCCTCCCGTGAACAACACCACCGAAAGAGATGATGAACGAGGGATGTTTAGAAGCTTTTTGCGCTTCATGCAAAATCGATTTGAGGAGACTCGTGTTCAAAATATAGGAGGAAATGATAGCAATTCACGGGTTGTCACAAACAAGCGCTCAAAGAGTTGGGACCACCGAAATTTAAGGAAAGCCGATCCGATCATGGCGGAAACATGGGTCAAGCAAATTACCAAGATATTCGATGTCTTGGGATGCACGGAGGAATGTAGAAGGTTCCATTCGCCACCTTTATGTTCCGTGGCGAAGCGCATCACCGTGGGGAGTCTGTGAAGAGTACCCATCCAAACCAAGACTCAAAGATGTCTTGGGAGACGTTTGAGAACTATTTAATGACAAATACTTTCCCGAAAGTGTTCATTCATATGAAGGAAGTGGAGTTCATCGATTAGAACAAAACAACATGACGGTGTCTCAAAGACGAGGCAAAGTTTGCGAGAGTTATCCAGTTTACACCTCATTTGGTGGAGAATGAGGAACGATGACGCGGATGTTTCGAGAGGTTTGAAACCCAAGATACGACAATATCTCATTTCTCATAAATTTTCTCTATTCGGAGATGTTGTTAACATGGCTCAATTGTTAGAGCGAGATAACGAGTATGTTCAACCGAGGGACCATAACCAGGATCGTACTGTAGATAGCGATCAATGTAATAATGATAACCAATGGAGAAAAAAACAGATTTTACAAAAATGGTAACCACTCGGTGGTAATCATGGCCATGAAAATAGAAGAAGCGAGTCGAGGAGATTTTAAAAGAGGAGAATTAACAACGACCATGTGAAGACGATGCGGTTAAGAAGAATCGGGTTCTAAGGGAGGAGAACGACCACCGGCCATATGCTATAAATGCGAAAAGAGGGACATATCACCCAAACTGCCCACAACAACAGCTTCAAGATATGCTATAATTGTGGAAAGGATGGACATATCGCTCGAGATTGTACTAGCAAAACCTAGTTCAATGGGGACGGTGACTCCAAAAGATCGTCCCGAAAAAGTCAAAGTCAACGGTTCCTCGGAAGAGCGCTTTGTTGTGATCGGGTCATAATGCGAGGAACCCAAACGAGGTGATCACGGGTAAGCTATTTATAAATTCTTGCGAAGTTTATACCTTACTTGATACCGGCAAGGTGCTACCCATTCATTTATCTCTCCTGCATGTGCTCAACGCTTAAACTTGACTCGGAGAAATTAGACTTTGACCTATCTCGTGGAAACTCCGTTAGAGAAACTTTCATCACATCCACCGCTTATAAATCTTGTTTGATTCAAGTTGGCACCATCACCTTACCCGTTGACCTTATCTCTTTAAAGATACATGCTTTTGATGTGATTTTAGGGATTGATTGGTTAACTACTCATCATGCCAAAATTGTTTGTTTTCGTAAGGTTGTTAGTTTTCATATTCCTAACCAACCCGTTGTATGAATTCAAGCAACTAAACCATTAAAATCAATCAATCGTCATATCTAATCATAAAGCTATTCGCTTATTGAAAACGGATGTCAAGCTTTCTTAGCCCATGTTATGGATTTGAATAAAGACACGCCAAATTTGAATAATATTCCCGTTGTTATCGACTTTCCTGACGATTTCAAGAACTTCCTGGCCTACCCCGAACGTGAAGTTGAATTATTTATTGATCTTGAACCCGGTACAAAGCCCATTTCTAAAACTCCATATCGAATGGCTCCTATTGAACTTCAGAGTTAAAGGTCCAACTACAGAATTGTTGGACATCTGCTTCATTCGCCCTAGTACATCTCCTCGGGTGCTCCTCTGCTTTATTCAGAAAGAAGAAAGACGGAGTATGCGACTTTGATTGACTATCGGAATTGAACCATGTCACCATCAAGAATAGGTATCCTCACCTCGTATTGATGACTTGTTTGATCGATTGTAAGGGGCACAATTCTTTTCAAAAATCGATCTTCGCTTCGATATCATCACCAAGATTAGAATCGAGGATATTCCAAAGACCGCCTTCGTAACTCCTGGGTATGGGCATTATGAATTCTTAGTCATGTCTTTCGGACTAACTAATGCTCCTCGCGCTTTCATGGATATGATGAACAGAGTATTCAAGGAATATTTGGATCGCTTTGTTGTTGTCTTTATTGATGACATCCTCATATATTCCAAAAGCCGTGAAGATCATGAGCACCATTTGAAGTCGGTACTCCAAAGGCTTCGTGAAAACCAACTATATGCCAAATTGAAGAAATGCGAAGTTCGGCTTGAGGAAGTTGCATTCCACGGGCACGCGTGTCGTCAAACATGGAGTATCTGCTGATCCGCCAAGATTAAAGCAATACAAAGTTGGGAGCAACCAAGTTTGCGGATCAAGTACGTAGCTTCTTGGGCTTAGCCGGTTATTATCGAGATTTGTGGAAGGGTTTTCTCGAATCGCTACTCCATTAACCCAAATAACTCCTAAGGATACAAAATTCATTTGGAGCGAAGAATGCGAGAAGAGTTTCCAAGAGCTCAAGAGGAGACTCATTTCTAAGACTGTTCTAACAATACCATCCGTTCGGATGGATTTGTTATCTCACAAATGATGCTTCGTGCAAAGGGTTAGGATGTGTTCTCATGCAACGTGGGAAAGTCATAGCCTATGCCTCGCGACAACTTAAAGAGTATGAGAGAATTATCCTACTCATGATCTAGAGTTGCGGTGTCGTTTAAGGCTTAAAGATATGGAGGCGCTTATCTATATGGGGAGAAAGTGGAGATATATTCGCACCATAAAAGCCTTAAATATTTCTTCACTCAAAAGAACTCAACATGCTAAGCAACGACGCTGGCTCGAGCTATTGAAAGACTACGACCACACTATTCAATACCATCCCGAAAAGCGAACGTGGTAGCCGACGCGTTGAGTAGAAGATCATATGCGGAACGAAAAGTGCAATGATGTCAAGTATACGATAGAGCCAACTTTAATAGAAAAGTTAAGGTTGCTCAAGCCACCGAATCTTGAGCCGATGCGTATGAAGAAGAAAGTACAAGAAGGAGCTATTCCTAAGCGAGAATTGATGAAGAAGGAATACTTGAGTCCACTCTAGACTTTGTGGTCCTAACGACTCGATTTGAAGTACAAGATTATGATGGAGGCACATAATACACCATTTGCAATCCATCCTCGAAGTACTAAAATGTATCGTGATCTTCTTCTACATACATTTTGGTGGAACAATATGAAGAGAGAGATTGCAAAGTTTATCTCGATGTGTTTAACTTGCCAACGTGTAAAGGCGAGCATCTAGTACCTAAGGGTCCGTTCAGCAACCACTTGAGATTCCGAAATGGAAGTGGGAACACATTACCATGGATTTCATTACGGGTCTTCCTACGGTTTCTCAAGGCATCAATGCTATTTGGGTTATTGTTGATAGATTAACCAAGTCCGCTCATTTTCTTGCCGATACGGAGACTTATTCCTCGAACGCCTTGCTAGAATGTACGTGAATGAGATTGTGAGGTTGCATGGCATGCCCAGTATCCATAGTTTCGGATCGTGACCCAAGATTCACTTCAAGATTTTGGGTTAGCTTGCAAAAAGCTATGGGCACGGATTATCGATTCGTTCAAGACATACCATCCTCAAACCAAGGACAATCGTAAAGGATTATTCAAACTCTTGAAGATCTATTAAGACTCCGTGGTCCTGAAGACTTCAAGGGCGCTTGGGATAAGTATTTACCATCAGTGGAATTCTCCTACAACAACAAAGCTATCGTGCAAGTATAGGTGTGGCTCCATTTGAAGCATTATATGGACGAAAGTGTCGCTTCCAAAGATGTTGGGACGAGGTGGGTGAAACAACATTGTTGGGACCCGAGTTGGTACGTATGACTACTTTAAAGATCCAAATAATTCAACAACGATACAAACGGCACAAGATCGACAAAAAGAGTTATGCGGATCTTCATCGAAAGGAAGTGGAATTTAGTATAGGGGATCATGTATTGTTGAGTTGCTCCATGGAAGGGAGTTACAAGATTTGGGAAGAGAGGAAAGCTCAATCCACGATTTATCGGTCCATTTCAAATTCTCGACCGAGTAGGAAATGTAGCCTATAGACTTGCATTACCTCTCCGAGTATATCTCGTGTTCATAATGTGTTTCACATATCCAGATTTCAGAAATATGTGAAAGACCCGAACCACGTTATAGAGTTAGAACCGGACGAGATAGCCAAGACTTAACGTATGAGGAGGTACTGCCAAGATCTTGGATAGAAGGAGCATGTCCCACGCCAAGAAAGGTCATACCACAAGTTAAAGTTTTGTGGAGGAATCATGCTATAGAGGAAATGACCGGGAATTGGAAACGGAAATGAAAGCGAGCTATCCTCACCTTTTCAAACACCAGTGTATCGACGTCAATTTCGAGAACGAAATTTCATAAGGAGGGAGGTTGTAAGATCCCAACTTATTATTAATGAAATTTAATTTTCTATTTATTATTTTGAAATAGTAAGGGTTGATTTGATTAATGTGGATAGTTATGGGTAAAATACGCAAATATTTCAAAATAAGCAAGTGGTTATAAAATATTCATTATTGTTTGGGAATATTCGTTTGGTAGTGGAATATTCAGACTTGTGGGAATATTCGTGATTACGCAAGCCAGCCCATGTGTGGGCCCCATAACTAAAAGCGATTGGATGAAGAAAACGACAAATATAAGTGGTTTAAAAATAACTACGTAGTTGTTATCAAGTTAATCTTCGTTAAAATACTTTGGGTTAAAACACAAGAGTAGATTACCAGTATTGCACCAATTATTGATTCTTACGTAAGAAGGCACTACTTAATAATGGTTACGTGAATTACCGCTCAAAGATTTTATTGATTTAATAATTGTTTGGGTTGATATTTTATTATTGCTGTTGTTTCAATAATTGTCATTACACAAAAGATTTTCATTATCGAAGAAATAATTCATATTATCCTAATAATATTATTAGATAACATTATTGACAATGTCTAGAAAGTTCGCATCTAAGGAGAGGTTTGGTCACCTAATTGCTACCAGTAAGTAGAGAATTCTTATCGGAAAGCCCCTATTTCCTGGGAACCGCTCGGTTGTCAATATTGTGATTCTCAGTAATATTATTTGTGAATAATTAATTATTGATTCATATGATGAGGAAAATATTGATTTTATGTGGATATAGATGGAAAAAATTTTAATGTGACAATTGTTGAAAATTGAAATTTTATCTTTTCTCTGATAAGATAATTCATTTAAATATATTATTATATTTTAATAATATAATAATGGTGATATTTTTACAACGAATGTGGGATATATGAGTATACGAGGAGGAAGAGTATTTGTGTTGCAATAAATGTTTAAAACATGTTAAACATGCCTGCGGACCCCATTTATTGATCGAAATTTGATTATAAATTTGTAAAATCACCCGTTTATGGATTTCGGTCAATTTTTTTTGGAATTTGGAAAAACTTTCTTCTGTAAAGTTGTAGAGAATTGAATTTCCTATAAAAAGTCGCGAGATTCAAATTTTCTAGCAAAGGGCTATTTATTATGAATTATTGAAGCTCCGAAGCTCCGAAATAATTGATTTCTAGAAGTTTAAAATATTTAAAATTAGAAAAACGTTTTTTTTTTCATTATGGTGTGTTACACATGTGTGTTGAATGAGCTGAATTCAGTTCTTGGAAGGTTGGCGAGGGAAATTTTAATTTATATATTAATATTATATTAAATTTTCTCGCTTTGTGTTCTAAGCATTTTCCTATAAATAGGGTGCTTAGGTTAGAATTGAAAATTACACCGTAAATCAAGTTTTCTCTATATATTATCGAGCGTATTCTTGTGAGTATTTTGAGTATACTTTGAGTATTGCTATACTGATTGCAAGTTCAAGTCATAGCCTATATCCTGTTTTCAACTAGAAGTCTTGTCTTTTGTGAGGTAAGGGATATTATTTTTTCAGAATGATATTATTTCTTCAATATCATTATGTTGAAATATTGATCCGAAGTTTTTATCAAATTTGGAACTTTTGGTGTTGGAGTCTATACCATTCACGATACGACACTATTCACGAGTACGGCACTATTCATCGAAAAATGAAAAATTTTCTTTTCGTCTAAAATATCTATTGTGGATACTAGCTTTGATTGTATCTATGTTTTAATCATTCTTGAATTTTACACCACTGTAATTATTTTTGAGTTATTTTTGGACGTGGATAAAACAAAGTACGAATCCTTAATCCTTAATCCTTGTCATTTTGTTTAACTGGATTCGTTTCTTTAAAAATATTTTCATCATCTTCATCTTAAATGATGATATTATGGAATATCTTTGGCCTCAGAGTGAAGATGAATGATTTCAAAGAATATCTTTAGCCCAGTAGTGCAAAGATGAACAGTGTTTAGATGAACACTGACCAATCGATGAATATCTTTGGCCAGTAGTGCAAAGATGAATATTTGATTCCGTATGTATGTTGATTGATGTTACAGGATAAAAGATAGACGATTTAACTTTTAAATTCATACATGAAGATAGTAGTTTGCATTCTCTACTTAACTCTTCTAATGAATTATTATTTTTCATTGCGAATATTGATTTAAAACTTGTTGTCTATTGTATTCTATTAGATTTTTCCCCGTTGAAGACTAACGGTAATTTGTTGTATATTTTCTTAGTCATAATATTCTTTATCGGGCTAGTTGAGCTCACCCTTTTCCTTTTTGTTCCATTTTTCTTCTCGTGAGGCGAGAATATAAATGAGTACGCAGCCTGGGGTATGGAATGAATGTTCTAGAGAGAGTTGTTTAGTAGTCCTCACCATTTTGTAAAATAATGTATCAATAAATGTGATGAGGATTTATTTGAGTATAGATATTGTCTAAAGATAATATTTGTATTCAAACTCACAGCTTTCTTGTTGTAATAATAAAGTTTTAGTTGTTTCGTACCATGTATCGACAACTCGTAATGGGTGATGTATACCTATTTTGGGGCGCCACAAATTGGTATCGAGCTTAGGGATATGATCTCCAAGAGATCGTGGAATAGAACTAGGAGGGAGAGACGAGTAAATCCTTCGCTAGTGTGTCCTACCTACCTAAGCTTATTTGTTAGTTGGTCAAGATATAGGGATATTATGTGATATATTGATTTCCTTAATTAACCCTTGTTTTATGACAAGATTTGAGAATGTCTAATGAGAATATTAACAATGGAAATGAGACCGTGGAGACGCTCAGTACTTACTAACGAGGAGAACGCAACAACAGTCGGCAATGTTCCTCCCGTGAACAACACCACCGAAAGCGATGATGAACGAGGGGATGTTTAGAAGCTTTTTGCGCTTCATGCAAAATCGATTTAGGAGACTCGTGTTCAAAATATAGGAGGAAATGATAGCAATTCACGGGTTGTCACAAATGCAAGCGCTTCAAAGAGTTGGGACCACCAATTTAAGGGAAAGCCGATCCGATCATAGGCAAGAAACATGGGTCAAGCAAATTACCAAGATATTCGATGTCTTGGGATGCACGGAGAACAGAAGGTTCCATTCGCCACCTTTATGTTCCGTGGCGAGGCAGATTACTTGTAACACCCCTTCCCGAAAAGGAAAGGGAGGTCACGTCAAAAGCACAACAAACCTCAAAATAAATAAACAGAAAGCACTAACAACCTCAAAATATTAATAGTGGCGATCCATCAATAAAGTAATAAGTACAATTCTCTAAACCGAAATCAAAATAATCAAAACTTAAAATTTGAATCAACCTAATCGTCAAAGGCAAAACTCTCATCACACTAGCCTCAATCACCCCTCGCAAACCTCGCTTAAGAAAAACATAGCATTAGCCAATTGCCCAAAGACGGATACAGAGATATACAAAAGATATACAATCGATATAATGAAAACAATGAGACAAATTATCTTGAACAAGCCTCAAGTGCAAGTACGAACGAAAATATAATATCCAAGGATCTGAATGGAATATATATGAATCAACATAATTGACGAAACCAATAAAAGAATAAAGAAATAACGAACTGAAGTAACTAACTCAATGACTTGAACTGAACAAAAACCAACAAAACTAATCCAATAAAATAATAGGCTGAAACAAACGGCTGGAGTTATTTCATACTGAATGAGCTCAGAAATATACCTTGCCACACAGGCAAGTTAAAATAATGCCACACAGGCAAATCAAATGATGCCACATAGGCAACCAAAATAATGCCACACAGGCACATCAAAACAATGCCACATAGGCAAATCAAAATAATGCCACACAGGCAAATCACACATTGGACCGCGAATCCGAATGTATGCAAATCGGATAGGTGTGTTTGGCACAACATCACCAATCCGCAGAATAGAAAACTAGGGTTAACCCATACGCCTCCCACAACAAAACACCAAATGGCCCACTTCCTCCGGAGCCCAAAACGGAGACGCCGTGGACTAATCACACCGCCACGGAAAGTGTCATGCCTCTCGTGCCAAGACGACATGCCTGTGGTACCCCCACAGGTGGTTATAGCTCAGGTATACCCTACGGTATATTCTAACAAAAAGACTGTCACAACAAATGCGACATAATATCAACAAAAGGGTTCTATATGTACATGTTGAACCAAATCAAATTATAGTCACGAGGTCTCAAAAAGAAGGTAGCAACATGTACCGCTCTACAATTATCAAAATAAATATTATACATGATAACCTGATTCAAAGAGTACAAGTACGAGTCCAATGTATCAACTCCAAAATGAAACTAATATATTTATTTCACAGGAAACAATTATGTGAAATAATAACGAAATTCAACAAAGTGACAAAACGAACAAATCAAATTTAACAAGAGTATCGCAGAAAGAGTACGGAATCCGTACCTGATACTTCCAAACCATTTATGGCACACTCCACAAAATCTTACCCTCAAATGCCAACGATATCAAATACAAATCGTTATTCGCAACCTAAACATATTCACCTCAAATTAAAAATAATCCAAACTAATAATTCCAAAGTAATTCATAATCTATTTAATATGCCTTTAATCATCGCCTTTTCGTTCGAACTAACTAAACAAAATAATAATAAATATAAGTACACTTATAAAAATATTCTTTCATCTTTAACCCATTGATAAATTCATTTTATTATTATTATAATAATAATCTCTATAATTTCAAAATATTTTATTTATTCATTTAGATTTTGTATAACATAATATTTTGCAATACTATATACGTAATTATTAATTTTTTTATTTTTTAACAATAAACATGAAAATTGTACTATTAAGAACATGTGATCGTGGAGACTACAAATTAATATATATGTATCCATATAATAGGCATGCACCTATTGTGCACTCTTGTAATTTCCAAAAGAAGTCTAAATATCCATAAGTCTAATAAAACAATTACTATTCATGACATATTTTATTCATAAGGCGTTTTTTTTTTGTTTAAAGGCACACTGATGCCATTCATTTCACATACTACCCAATGCAATCAAATAATAATAATTATTATTATTATTATTACACTCCATATATTTTCTTTTTAATACCATTGTACTAACTATGTACTTATATTTATTCTACCTCTGTTTCACAAGAAATACTCATAAACTGATATCCTGAAACAAATTCTAAATAATTACAAACTTAATCATAATTCTCAACTCCGCTTCTAATATATAAAAAAAATTTCTAACATGATACCACAATATAATATATGAACAATACTTTGAAATTTAACTCCATGTTCCAAAACAAGCTAATCTAATTTATACTTTATTTATTTGCTAGTTTTAATTGAGATTCCTCCGGACATTACTTATAACAATAAACAATCAAATTAATTAAGCTTGCAAGATTCGATCATAAAATAACTAAAAAAATACCCAATAATAAAAATAATGGTATTACCTTGGTTGGGAGAATTTTTCTTTTCTATTTTCTCGTACTCTAGTCGCCTTTCTCTTCACTTCATAATAGATGGAATCCAATACAATTAGGTTTGAGTCATATATAATTAATCATCCTTGTCCTAATAGGATTTATAACATTGAACTTAATTAGTTTTAAAGCTCAAATTTATAAGATTAATATTTTGTGTCACTTATTGTTATAGCCCACAAACATTATTTTCAAATTGACCCAAATAAAAGATAAGCCCAATTATTCTATTTAAAACATAGATTTAAATGTTATTTACTTTATTTATTATTATCATTATTATTATTATTATTATTTTTTACCGGGTATTACATCACCTACCCCTTAAAAAGGATTCATCCCCAGAATCAAAAGAATGAACGTATCTAATTATCAAAAGATGCGGATACTCAAAGCTCAATAGTCTTCTCTATCTCCCAAGTAGCTTCATCTCAATGATTTTACCACAAGACTTTAACAAGAGGAATTATCTTTCTCCATTTTAATTTAATCAGCTTATTTACTTACCAACTAAAAGAATTTAATTTTCCAAACAAAACAAGGAAGAAAAGAGGAAACAAAATCATTTACCTTTTCCAATTTAAACACAATTGTATAAAATAAAAAAATTAATTAATATTTAATTTTAAAAAATATGGGTTATTACATTTTTCACCCATTAAAAATAATTCCGCCCTCTAATTCAAATAAGCTACAAAAAAAATTTAGTTACTGACGTAGCGCTCTCCATTTGTAACGATCAACGCTAATAAGTCATCATTCACGTAATTATTAGTGTACTTGTAAAAGATTTGTCACCACCGTATCGCCCTTTGGTAAGGTTGTTCGTGTTGCATCAAATTAGATCCCATGATCCATCATTTGAAAGTACTTGTCGCTAATATCTTTGAGTTTCATTCTTGCAAACGACGCATTTTTTTAGAACATAATTCAAAACACAAAATTTTCTTTTCATCTAAATACGATTCAATACCCAAAATATTTAAAATTATCTTTAATTAGTAAAATGTTTATGTTCCACACATGACAAAGATCTAACAAATTATTTTTATTTAATTTACATAAAATCAATTATACAAAACTCCAAGGATATCTGATAAACTAAACAACTCTAGTAATTATATCAACTTTTTCCTAAATCTTTAATAACTTCAAAATATTCAAACCTCAATTTGATCTAGCTAGTTCTTAAACATTATTACACCGTAGAATATACTACTAAGATCTCTTTATCGTCATACCAAACTCCAAATCATATATCCTACTATCTGAATAAGCAAACTATAGCTTTCAAAATCTCTTAAAGATTCATCACTTATTATATATCTAATCATTCAATGAATCAATCATTCTCTTAATGACAATCTTAACCCAACAGATTCCAAGATCTCCTCATACTATCACTCAAAATTTCATATAAGATAATTTCAATATTCTACTAGGAAATAGCCACAAAATTGATCATTAACTCCAAATGATTAATCTAATTACCTCAATATCAACACTCAAATTACAGAAGTCCTCCATACTTAATAATTTTTACCTTATCATAGTATCCCATCAATACACATACCTCAAATTATCCAAGAGCTTAACATAACCAAAATCATCATCAAAATCAATCCTCAATTCTAAGATCATAATAAATTGTCACCAAAAACAATTCTAAAAAAATAATTTGCCAAAATCAAAAACTCGCTTATACAAATACTCACATCATAATCATATAATCATTTCTTAACTGTACAAAATATCCAATCACGATCACCATCACATATTTATTCTCATTAATGATATCCAATCACAATCCTTAACTAATATTATTGCTCCAATGCAGAACAATAATAATCTTAACAATGTTTCTCACATTTCTCAAATCAACTACAACTCGAGGAGAGAATGACACTTGGTCAAAATCAAGACCAACCAAATAAAGAACAAGATCGAATAAAATTCCTACGACGCTCACCCAGATTTCCCACAACTGCGTGTCAAACCTAAATAGGTTTTCTACAAGAAAGAACCTAAGCTCTGATACCATATCTGTAACACTTCCCGAAAAGGAAAGGGAGGTCACGTGCAAAGCACAACAAACCTCAAAATAAATAAACAGAGCACTAACAACCTCAAAATATTAATAGTGGCGATCCATCAATAAAGTAATAAGTACAATTCTCTAAACTGAGTCAAAATAATCAAAACTTAAAATTTGAATCAACCTAACTGGTCAAAGGCAAAACTCTCATCACACTAGCCCTGAATCACCCCTGCAAACCTGCCGGAAGAAAAACATAGCATGAGCCAATTGCCCAGTACGGATACAGATATACAAAAGATATACAACTCGATATAACGAAAACAAATTGAGACAAATTACCAAACAAGCCTCAAGTGCAAGTACGAACGAAAATATAATATCCAAGGATCTCGAATGGAATATATATGAATCAACATAATTGACGAAACCAATAAAAGAATAAAGAAATAGCGAATCAAGTAACTAACTCAATGACTTGAATCAATAAAACCAACAAAACTAATCCAATAAAATAATAGGTCAAAACAAACTACTGGAGTTATTTCATACTGAATGAGCTCAGAAATATACCTTGCCACACAGTCAAGTTAAAATAATGCCACACAGGCAAATCAAATGATGCCACATAGGCAACCAAAATAATGCCACACAGGCACATCAAAACAATGCCACATAGTCAAATCAAAATAATGCCACACAGGCAAATCACACATTGGACCGCGAATCCGAATGTATGCAAATCGGATAGGTGTGTTTGGCACAACATCACCAATCCGCAGAATAGAAAACTAGGGTTAACCCATACGCCTCCCACAACAAAACACCAAATGGCCCACTTCCTCCGGAGCCCAAAAACGAGACGCTGTGGCTAATCACACCGCCATCGGAAAGTGTCATGCCTCGCGTGCGAGACGACATGCTGTGGTACCCCCACAGGTGGTTATAGCTCAGGCATACCCTACGGTATATTCTAACAAAAAGACTGTCACAACAAATGCGACATAATATCAACAAAAGGGTTCTATATGTACATGTTGAACCAAATCAAATTATAGTCACGAGGTCTCAAAAAGAAGGTAGCAACATGTACCGCTCTACAATTATCAAAATAAATATTATACATGATAACCTGATTCAAAGAGTACAAGTACGAGTCCAATGTATCAACTCCAAAATGAAACTAATATATTTATTTCACAGGAAACAATTATGTGAAATAATAACGAAATTCGAACAAGCGACAAAACGAACAAATCAAATTTAACAAGAGTATCGCAGAAAGAGTACGGAATCCGTACCTGATACTTCCAAACCATTTATGGCACACTCCACAAAATCTTACCCTCAAATGCCAACGATATCAAATACAAATCGTTATTCGCAACCTAAACATATTCACCTCAAATTAAAAATAATCCAAACTAATAATTCCAAAGTAATTCATAATCTATTTAATATGCCTTTAATCATCGCCTTTTCGTTCGAACTAACTAAACAAAATAATAATAAATATAAGTACACTTATAAAAATATTCTTTCATCTTTAACCCATTGATAAATTCATTTTATTATTATTATAATAATAATCTCTATAATTTCAAAATATTTTATTTATTCATTTAGATTTTGTATAACATAATATTTTGCAATACTATATACGTAATTATTAATTTTTTTTATTTTTTTAACAATAAACATGAAAATTCGTACTATTAAGAACATGTGATCAGGAGACTACAAATTAATATATATGTATCCATATAATAGGCATGCACCTATTGTGCACTCTTGTAATTTCCAAAAGAAGTCTAAATATCCATAAGTCTAATAAAACAATTACTATTCATGACATATTTTATTCGTAAGGCGTTTTTTTTTTTTTGTTTAAAGGCACACTAATGCCATTCATTTCACATACTACCCAAATGCAATCAAATAATAATAATTATTATTATTATTACACTCCATATATTTTCTTTTTAATACCATTGTACTAACTATGTACTTATATTTATTCTACCTCTGTTTCACAAGAAATACTCATAAACTGATATCCTGAAACAAATTCTAAATAATTACAAACTTAATCATAATTCTCAACTCCGTTCTAATATATAAAAAAAATTTCTAACATGATACCACAATATAATATATATAAACAATACTTTGAAATTTAACTCCATGTTCCAAACAAGCTAATCTAATTTATACTTTATTTATTTGCTAGTTTTAATTGAGATTCCCTCCAGACATTACTTATAACAATAAACAATCAAATTAATTAAGCTTGCAAGATTCGATCATAAAATAACTAAAAAAAATACCCAATAATAAAAATAATGGGTTATTACATTTTTCACCCCTTAAAAATAATTCCGTCCTCGGAATTCAAATAAGCTACAAAAAAAATTTAGTTACGACGTAGCGTCTCCATTTGTAACGATCAACGCGAATAAGTCATCGGTCCACGTAATTATTAGTGTACTTGTAAAAGATTTGTCACCACTGTATGTCGACCTTGGTAAGGTTGTTCGTGTTGCATCAAATTAGATCCCATGATCCACCGTTGGTGCGTACCGTCAGCTAATATCTTTGAAGTTTCATTCTTGCAAACGACGTACTCTTTAGAACATAATTCAAAACACAAAATTTTCTTTTCATCTAAATACTGATTCAATACCCAAAATATTTAAAATTATCTTTAATTAGTAAAATGTTTATGTTCCACACATGACAAAGATCTAACAAATTATTTTTATTTAATTTACATAAAATCAATTATACAAAACTCCAAGGATATCGGATAAACTAAACAACTCTAGTAATTATATCAACTTTTTCCTAAATCTTTAATAACTTCAAAATATTCAAACCTCAATTTGATCTAGCTAGTTCTTAAACATTATTACACCAGAGAATATACTACTAAGATCTCTTTATCGTCATACCAAACTCCAAATCATATATCCTACTATCTGAATAAGCAAACTATAGCTTTCAAAATCTCTTAAAGATTCATCACTTATTATATATCTAATCATTCAATGAATCAATCATTCTCTTAATGACAATCTTAACCCAACAGATTCCAAGATCTCCTCATACTATCACTCAAAATTTCATATAAGATAATTTCAATATTCTACTAGGAAATAGCCACAAAATTGATCATTAACTCCAAATGATTAATCTAATTACCTCAATATCAACACTCAAATTACAGAAGTCCTCCATACTTAATAATTTTTACCTTATCATAGTATCCCATCAATACACATACCTCAAATTATCCAAGAGCTTAACATAACCAAAATCATCATCAAAATCAATCCTCAATTCTAAGATCATAATAAATTGTCACCAAAAACAATTCTAAAAAAATAATTTGCCAAAATCAAAAACTCGCTTATACAAATACTCACATCATAATCATATAATCATTTCTTAACTGTACAAAATATCCAATCACGATCACCATCACATATTTATTCTCATTAATGATATCCAATCACAATCCTTAACTAATATTATTGCTCCAATGCAGAACAATAATAATCTTAACAATGTTTCTCACATTTCTCAAATCAACTACAACTCGAGGAGAGAATGACACTTGGTCAAAATCAAGACCAACCAAATAAAGAACAAGATCGAATAAAATTCCTACGACGTCTACCCAGAGATTTCCCACAACTCACAGGTCAAACCTAAATAGGTTTTCTACAAGAAAGAACCTAAGCTCTGATACCATATCTGTAACACCCCCTTCCCGAAAAGGAAAGGGAGGTCACGTGCAAAGCACAACAAACCTCAAAATAAATAAACAGAGCACTAACAACCTCAAAATATTAATAGTGGCGATCCATCAATAAAGTAATAAGTACAATTCTCTAAACTGAGTCAAAATAATCAAAACTTAAAATTTGAATCAACCTAACTGGTCAAAGGCAAAACTCTCATCACACTAGCCCTGAATCACCCCTGCAAACCTGCCGGAAGAAAAACATAGCATGAGCCAATTGCCCAGTACGGATACAGATATACAAAAGATATACAACTGATATACGAAAACAGTTGAGACAAATTACTGAACAAGCCTCAAGTGCAAGTACGAACGAAAATATAACATCCAAGGATCTGAATGGAATATATATGAATTAACATAATTGACGAAACCAATAAAAGAATAAAGAAATAGCGAACTGAAGTAACTAACTCAATGACTTGAATCAACAAAACCAACAAAACTAATCCAATAAAATAATAGGTCAAACAAACTACCGAGTTATTTCATACTGAATGAGCTCAGAAATATACCTTGCCACACAGGCAAGTTAAAATAATGCCACACAGGCAAATCAAATGATGCCACATAGGCAACCAAAATAATGCCACACAGGCACATCAAAACAATGCCACATAGGCAAATCAAAATAATGCCACATGTGCAAATCACACATTGACCGCTGAATCCGAATGTATGCAAAATCGGATAGGTGTGTTTGGCACAACATCACCAATCCGCAGAATAGAAAAAACTAGGGTTAACCCATACGCCTCCCACAACAAAACACCAAATGGCCCACTTCCTCCCGAGCCCAAAATCGGAGACGCTGTAGGCTAATCACACCGCCATTTTAAAGTGTCATGCCTCTCGTGCCAGACGACATGCCTGTGGTACCCCCTACGTGTGGTTATAGCTCGTATACCCTACGGTATATTCTAACAAAAAGACCGGCATCAACAAATGCGACATAATATCAACAAAAGGGTTCTATATGTATATATGTTGAACCAAATCAAATTATAGTCACGAGGTCTCAAAAAGAAGGTAGCAAATATGTATCAGCTTCTACAATTATCAAAATAAATATTATACATGATAACTTTGATTCAAAGAGTACAAGTACGAGTCCAATGTATCAACTCCAAAATGAAACTAATATATTTATTTCACAGAAACAATTATGTGAAATAATAACGAAATTCAAAAGCGACAAAACGAACAAATCAAATTTAACAAGAGTATCGCAGAAAAGAGTACTTTTAATCCGTACCTGATACTTCCAAACCATTTATGGCACACTCCACAAAATCTTACCCTCAAATGCCAACGATATCAAATACAAATCGTTATTCGCAACCTAAACATATTCACCTCAAATTAAAAATAATCCAAACTAATAATTCCAAAGTAATTCATAATCTATTTAATATGCCTTTAATCATCGCTTTTCGTTCAACTAACTAAACAAAATAATAATAAATATAAGTACACTTATAAAATATTCTTTCATCTTTAACCCATTGATAAATTCATTTTATTATTATTATAATAATAATCTCTATAATTTCAAAATATTTTATTTATTCATTTAGATTTTGTATAACATAATATTTTGCAATACTATATACGTAATTATTAATTTTTTTTTTTTTTTTTAACAATAAACATGAAAATTCGTACTATTAAGAACATGTGATCAGGAGACTACAAATTAATATATATGTATCCATATAATAGGCATGCACCTATTGTGCACTCTTGTAATTTCCGAAAGAAGTCTAAATATCCATAAGTCTAATAAAACAATTACTATTCATGACATATTTTATTCGTAAGGCGTTTTTTTTTTGTTTAAAGGCACACTAATGCCATTCATTTCACATACTACCCAAATGCAATCAAATAATAATAATTATTATTATTATTACACTCCATATATTTTCTTTTTAATACCATTGTACTAACTATGTACTTATATTTATTCTACCTCTGCTTCACAAGAAATACTCATAAACCGATATCCCAAACAAATTCTAAATAATTACAAACTTAATCATAATTCTCAACTCCGTTTCTAATATATAAAAAAAAATTTCTAACATGATACCACAATATAATATATAGAACAATACTTTGAAATTTAACTCCATGTTCCAAACAAGCTAATCTAATTTATACTTTATTTATTTGCTAGTTTTAATTGAGATTCCCTCCAGACATTACTTATAACAATAAACAATCAAATTAATTAAGCTTGCAAGATTCGATCATAAAATAACTAAAAAAAATACCCAATAATAAAAATAATGGTATTACCTTGGTTGGGAGAATTTTTCTCTTTCTATTTTCTGTACTCCTAGTCGCCTTTCTCTTCACTTCATAATAGATGGAATCCAATACAATTAGGTTTGAGTCATATATATAATTAATCATCCTTGTCCTAATAGGATTTATAACATTGAACTTAATTAGTTTTAAAGCTCAAATTTATAAGATTAATATTTTGTGTCACTTATTGTTATAGCCCACAAACATTATTTTCAAATTGACCCAAATAAAAGACAAGCCCAATTATTCTATTTAAAACATAGATTTAAATGTTATTTACTTTATTTATTATTATCATTATTATTATTATTATTATTATTTTTTACCGGGTATTACATCATCTACCCCTTAAAAAGGATTCATCCCCAGAATCAAAAGAATGAACGTACCTAATTATCAAAAGATGCGGATACTCCGCTCGAATAGTCTTCTCTATCTCCCAAGTAGCTTCCCGCTCCGAATGATTTTACCACAAGACTTTAACAAGAGGAATTATCTTTCTCCATTTTAATTTAATCAGTTATTTACTTACCAACTAAAAGAATTTAATTTTCCAAACAAAACAAGGAAGAAAAGAGGGAAACAAAATCATTTACCTTTTCCAATTTAAACACAATTGTATAAAATAAAAAAAATTAATTAATATTTAATTTTAAAAAATATGGGTTATTACACTCACCGGTGGGAGTCTCATGAAGAGTACCCATCCACCGCACTCAAAGATGTCTTGGGAGACGTTTGAGAACTATTTAATGACAAATACTTTCCCGAAAGTGTTCACGTCGTATGAAGGAAGTGGAGTTCATCGATTAGAACAAAACAACATGATTTGTCTCAAAGATGAGGCAAAGTTTGCAGAGTTATCCGTGTTTGCACCTCATTTGGTGGAGAATGAGGAACGATGACGCGGATGTTTCGAGAGGGTTTGAAACCCGGATACGATAATATCTCATTTCTCATAAATTTTCTCTCTATTCGATGTGTTGTTAATGTGGCTCAATTGTTAGAAATGAGATAACGAGTATGTTCAACCGAGGGACCATAACCAGGATCGTACTATAGATAGCGATCAATGTAATAATGATAACCAATGGAGAAAGAAACAGACGGACAAAAATGGTAACCACTCGGTGGTAATCATGGCCATGAAAATAGAAGAAGCGAGTCGAGGAGATTTTAAAAAGAGGAGATTTAACAACGACCATGTGAAGACGACAGGTCTTAAGGCAAGAATCGGTTCTAAGGGAGGAGAACGACCACCGGTCATATGCTATAAATGCGAAAAGAGGGACATATCACCAAACCGCTCCCACAACAGCTTCAAGATATGCTATAATTGTGGAAAGGAAGGACATATCGCCGAGATTAGACGGTAGCAAAACCTAGTTCAATGGGGACGGTGACTCAAAAGACCGTCCCCCGAAACGTCAAAGTCAACGGTTCCTAGAAGAGCGTTTGTTGTGACTGGTCAAAATGCGAGGAACCCAAACGAGGTGATCACGGGTAAGCTATTTATAAATTCTTGCGAAGTTTATACCTTACTTGATACCGGTGCTACCCATTCATTTATCTCTCCTGCATGTGCTCAACGCTTAAACTTGACTCGAGAAATTAGACTTTGACCTATCTGTGGAAACTCCGTTAGGAGAAACTTTCATCACATCCACTCGCTTATAAATCTTGTTTGATTTAAGTTGGCGAAGATCACCTTACCCGTTGACCTTATCTCTTTAAAGATACATGCTTTTGATGTGATTTTAGGGATTGATTGGTTAACTACTCATCATGCCAAAATTGATTGTTTTCGTAAGGTTGTTAGTTTTCATATTCCTAACCAACTCATTTGTATGCAATTCAAGCAACTAAACCATTAAAATCAATCAACGCTCATATCTAATCATAAAGCTATTCGTTTATTGAAAAACGGATGTCAAGCTTTCTTAGCCCATGTTATGGATTTGAATAATGTTGCTTCTTGACTGTTCCTGCTCTGGGTTTCTGCAATTATAGAGATTTTGTTATTTTCCAAGTATACATTCTATTGACTAAGCTATAAACTAAAATTTAAATGTAAGTATGAGATAGAGTTTAGAGCTTGGGTTGCCTCCCAAGTAGCGCTTGGTTTAATGTCGCTAACTCAACAGTCCCTCATGTCTTATTGTGTGTCTGTGAGGGTAATGTTGATGGTGTCCACATTTGCATCCTCACCCTAGTAGTGCTTCAATCTTTGACCGTTGACCTTGAAGGTTTCCAATGGGTTTCTGCTATACAGCTCCACGGCGCCATTTGGGAAAATCGTTTTTATGGTGAATGGTCCTGACCACCGTGATTTAAGTTTTCCTGGAAACAATCTCAGTTTTGAATTAAACAACAGCACTGCTTGACCTGGCATGAAAGTTCGGTGATTGATTTTCTGATCGTGCCATTTTTTCACCTTTTCCTCAGATAATTGTGCATTCTCGTAGCTTTTAATCAATTCGCCAAGCTCATTTAGTCAGTAGTAATCTCTTTCCCCCATTCTTTGCTGATCGAAGTTCGCTTTTGAATAGCCCAAGAAAGCCTTGTGTTCTAGCTCAACCTAAGGTGACATACTTTTCCATACAACAACCGGGTAGGGTGACATGCCGATTGAGTCTTCAGATGCGATCCGGTGATGCCCAAAGTGCGTCATCTAATCGAAGCGACCAATCCTTACGATTTGGGTTGACTACTTTTTCCAATATTTTCTTGACCTCCCTATTTGACACCTCTGCTTGTCCATTGGTTTGGGGATGATAAGCCGTCGCTATTTTGTGATTGACCCCATATTTTGCCAGAAGAGCTGTAAAAGCTTTGTTGCAGAAATGATTTCCCTCATCACTTATTATGGCCCTCGGTGTTCCAAACCTTGTAAAGATATTTTTTTTGTAAAAACCTTAGGACCACTTTGGCATCGTTCGATGGTAGCGCTATGGCTTCCACCCATTTAGAGACAGAATCCACCGCGAGTAAAATGTATTGATTGCTAAGAGACGAGGGGAATGGTCCCATGAAGTCAATGCCCCATACATCGAAGATTTTGACCTTTGAAATTGCTTGTAACGACATTTCATTTCTTTTTGATATGTTACCCACTCTTTGGCATCGATCGCATGTTTTGACAAATTGGTGAGCGTCTTTAAATAGCGTTGGCCAATAAAACCCTGATTGAAGTACCTTTGCTGCTGTTCTTGTACTACCATAATGCCCGCCATATGCAGATGAGTGACATTCGTGCAAGATGTTCTTCACTTCGCTGTGTGGCACACATCTTCAGATCATCTTGTCGGTACATTGTTTCAACAAGTATGGCTCATCCCACATATACCATTTAACATCATGCATAAACTTCTTTTTCTACTGTCGTGTAAGATCAGGAGGTAGTATGTTACTGACTAGATAATTGAAGAAGTCTGCATACCATGGTACTTCTGACTGAATCCTGAATAATTGCTCATCCGGGAAGGTCTTGTTAATGACACACTTGTCCTCTTTCTCTTTGTCAAGATTTTCCAGCCTTGACAGATGATCAGCAACTTGGTTCTCTGTCCCCTTTCTATCCTTGATCTCTAAGTCAAATTCTTGTAGGAGGAGAATCCATCAGATAAGACGTGGTTTTGCATCTTTTTCGCGATCAAATACTAGAATGGCCGCATCATCCGTATAGACTATCACCCTTTGTTCCGATCAAGTAGGCCCGAAATTTATCAAACGCGTACACCACTGCAAGTAATTCTTCTTTTGTTGTTGTGTAATTCAATTGAGTCTTTGTGAGTGTTTTACTTGCATAATAAATAGCATGAAATATCTTGTCTCGTCGTTGGCCCAACATGTTCTCGATTGCATAATCACTTGCATCACACATTAATTCAAGCTTAGATGATCCAATCCGGAGCGACGATAATGGGTGTTGTAGTTAGCTTTTTCTTTAACAACTCGAAGGCCAACTTACACTCCTCATCAAACTTGAATACTGAATCCTTCTCCAGGTGGCTACACAATGGTTTTGCTATTTTTGAAAAATCCTGTATGAACCTCCTATAGAACCTAGCGTCTCCTATGAAGCTTCTAATACCTTTGATTGAGCTGGGCAGAGGCAATTTCTCAATTGTTTCCAACTTTGCTTTATCAACCTCCAATCCTTGCGCCTCACACTTTGTTTCCCAAAATTATGCCTTCTTCCACCATAAAGTGGCATTTCTCCCAATTAAGCACCAGATTTGTGTCAGCGCATCTTTGTAAGACCATTACTAGATTTTCCAAGCACGCATCAAAATTATCCCCATAGACAGAGAAATCCTCCATGAAGACTTCCACGTTCTTTTCCACCATATCTGAGAAGATGGCCATCATGCACCGTTGGAACTTATATTACACAGTCCGAATGACATTCTCCTGAATGCGAACGTACCATATGGGCACGTAAATGTTGTCTTCTCTTGATCCTCAGGAGCGATGACAATTTGATTATACCCCGAGTATCCATCCAATAAGCAATAGTATGCATGACCCGTCAGTCTGTCCAGCATTTGATCGATGAAGGGTAGAGGAAAATGATCTTTGCGAGTTGCTTTATTCAATTTTCTGTAGTCCATGCAAACTCTCCATCCAAATACCGTTTTGTTGGAATCACCATTATTTTCGCTCAAACCACAATCATACCTCCTTTTTCTAAGGTACATTGCGACTTTGGACTAACCCACTTGCTATCTCGAAATTGGGTAGATGATACCTGCGTCTAACCACTTCAGAATTTCCTTCTTGACTACCTCTTTCATGATCGGATTGAGCCGCCTCTCTGTTGCTCCCACGACCGGGTTTAGCATCGCCCTCCAACAAAATTTTGTGCATGCAAAAGGATGGACTGATTCCTTTGATGTCCGCAATTGTCCATCCTATTGCCGATTTGTGTTCCCGAAGTACTCGCAGTAACTTTTCTTCCTGCAGTTCGTTAAGTGCAGCAGAAATAATAACAGGTAAAGAATTTAAATTGCCTAAATACGCATACCTGAGGTGTTTAGGGAGTGGTTTCAACTCAAGAATTGGTGGTTTCTGAAAGTAGTATGCACACAAGCCAATCATGTTTGATGATAAAGCATATACTTTGTAACAATCTTATTCATTTATTAATAAAAAGTGTTAATTTATTAAAGGCTTTTAATTATCTACATGATGCTGTTTTATAATATGTGATAAACCCATAGTTTTAAGCAATGCTTTTAGAATAATGATGATGATCATTCTAATGAGATCTAAATTCTTAGAAAGCTTAAAACTAAAATAGTTCCCAATCGTTGGATTACTAAATTGGGGATTAGTGAATCCTGGATAGATTGGTACATACGTTGCTTGCTTTCATTGGATGGGGATGATTGATCTCATGATCATTTATGTGGAGACACTAAAGCAAGTATGTAGGTGCTTATTAGAGAATAAGTACACTTTGAACGTGGGCTCGCTAAGGAATACCTAATGGAGTTTTACTTGCGCTGTCAATAGGAATTCTCAGTAGTGATAGTAGACAAGTGATCCTTGGACTTGAGATCATCATAGTATCTTGTGTATGATGAATTATACTTTGACTTATTCCTTAAGACCCTTAGGGTATATCAAAGGGTATGCTTAGGTATAATAAGTTGTACATGGAGATAATGTATGATCAATAAAGAATCTGCCACTTCTAATAAAAGAAGAGAATGTCCTATGTGATTCGATAAATGACAACCCAAAGAGTCCTTGGTTAAGGCGTAATGAAATTAGAAAGGAGTTTCTAATTTGCATTATTTGAGTTGTGCATTTAAGGATCGAAATACATATAATTAAATAAAATAAGACTTGACAAAGAATTTCATGTCTTATATTTAATTAGGACATTGTATGGTGGAAGGATTGAATTATTTGGTAACTATTTACTCAAAGGTTCTTTTATGATTAATGTTGAAATCTATATTATCCGGAAAGTCGTTGATCGCTAGGAGGAGGCTTATCCCTATCAGTAGAATAAATATTATTTATTTAAATAAATTAATTGTTTAATTTATTTATTTAAATAAGATTAGAATTGTTCTAATTGATTTATTCACAACCTAGCTTAATATGGAGAACCTAAAGGGTCACACCATAAAAGGAAGAATAATTATTTAAGAAGTTAATGGCATAATCGTAATAATATATTAAGTATATTTAATTTAATCTATGTTGATAGAATAAATTAAATAGCTTAATATTTATTATTTAATATTTTTGAAATATTAAATATAAATTAATAAGAGGAGTCTTATTAATATTATTATAATTATTATTATTATTTTAATTTCTAAAAGAGTTTAGGAATTAATTTAATATAAGTACTCTCATTTATTCCTAATTGGATTAGGAAGGAAAATTAGTTAAAGGAGTTTAATTAATTATCCCTAATAAGATTAGGGAGCTTAATTAATTAAATTAAAACCCAATTCCTTAATTGTTAAGGTGGGTTGCCCACATCTATAAATAAGAGGAGTCTTATTATGGGCGATGGGGTTGTTGACTTTTACAACGACATAATTCCAATTTGTTGGAGAGTACCCTTTTCTATAGGGATAGAAAACTAGGGTTTGAGGCAAATACACCATCTTCTTGAATTCTTTATTTTTCCTTGGTGGATCACCTCTAGAGGCCAAACATAAGGGTGGCTAACGTTGATCAAAGGGAGGAACAAAACTCCGGTGGATTCAAGTTGAACGCGAAAGGATTTGGAGGTGAACTTGTACCTGAGGAAGCTCGATCTTCAAGGGTATGATTTTATTCTTTATCTTTTCGTTTAATTAATAATTATGCATAAAGGGTGATCCGGGTATATGGTTTGTAAATTTTTAAACTCGATTTTTACACGCTCAGCATTATTTTGCAATTTGATTGCGTTCATGAATATTACAAACCTAATAAAGGTATCGAGCCAAACCTTTATGCGAATTATTAATTGTTTTAATTTGATATTATATTGATATGTGTTTAGAACAATTTAATTGGGCATAATTTTATTGTATAAAATTTAATAAATAAATAAAAAAAAAGGGACCGAATTTTTTTTAAGGCAACAGGACATGCACGGAAAACAAACAAAAAAAAAGGAGTCGTTTTTTTTGAGATTCCAGCGCACGGAAATCGAAGCATGTTAACAAGTTTATTTTTTTGAAGCATGCATGGAAATCGAGGCAAGGAAATCATATGGATTCGGTTTATTTTTTTTTAAGGAAAGTCAGTTCACGTGGTTTATTTTTTTTTTTAACTAAATCTTGATTCATCACGTGATTTTTTTTTTTTTTTTGAACGTTTTGATGCATATATATATATAGTATAATATGTTAACAATTAACTATATATATATATATATATATATATATATATATATATATATATATATATATATATATTAGCTTAGTATATATATATATATATATAGTTATATATATATATTATTTTTAATTATTTTATAATTAAAATAAAAGTTTATTTTAATTTTAAAATAAAAGATTTATTTTAATATTAAAATATAAGGTTTATTTTAATTTTAAAATTAAATTTCATGCTAACTAATTAGAGTTGGAATTGGATTCCATAATAACTAATTGGAGTTGAAATTGTATTCCATCTTTCCTTAAATAAATGAGTTTATTTAGATATGAAATTAGATTTCATATTATTCAAAATAAAAGAGTTTATTTGTGAATAAGAAAGAGAATCCGTGTTTCCTTAAATAAAGGAGTTTATTTAAATATGAAATAAGATTTCATATTATTCAAAATAAAAAAGGAGTTTATTTGTGAATAGGAAAGATAATCCGTGTTTCCTTTAATAATTTTTTTTTACATGGAATTGATTCCATAATTAATTAAAATAAAAGAGTTTATTTTAATTAAAGATTTTTATATATGGAATTGATTCCATAATTAATTAAAATAAAGGAGTTTATTTTAATTAAAGATTTTGATTAAAATAAAATAGTTTATTTATTCAAAAATGGATAAATTAAAATACAATAGTTTTATTTTGATTTAAATTTGGATTAAAATAAAGGAGTTTATTTTGATTCAAAATAGATTTTATACTAACTAAATTTGCCCATTAAATGATATCAATATATATATTAAATGTTTATTATTCATAAGATGAATGTTATTTATCGATGCATATGATGATGTGTATGATAATAAATGGGATTGATTATGGACTATCGACCAATGTGATTGGATTTTATTTTAGTTGGATGCATGAATGTATGGGTTTTATTAAATGGGGTCTCATACAATTAGGTTTGTAAAATTCATGTATGCGTAATCAAATTGCATAAAAAGTGCTAAGCGTGTAAAATCGTAGTTTAAAATTTTACAAACCATATACCCGATCACCCTTTATGCACAATTATTAATTAAACGAAAAGACAAAGAATAAAATCATACCCTTGAAGATCGAGCTTCCTCGTGTACAAGTTCACCTCCAATCCTTTTCGCTCAACTTGAATCCACCGGGTTTGGTTCCTTCCTTTGATCAACGTTAGCCACCCATGTGTTTGGCCTCTAGAGGTGATCCACCAAGGAAGAAGAAAATTCAAGAAGATGGTGTATATGGCTCAAACCCTAGTTTTCTATCTCTATAGAAAAGGGTACTCTCCAACTAATTGGAATTATTACGTAGTTGTAAAGTCAACCACCCCCCACCTAAGACTCCTCTTATTTATAGATGTGGGCAACCCACCTTAACAATTAAGGAATTGGGATTTATTTATTTAATTAAATTCTTTTAATTAATTAAGCTCCCTAATCTTATTAGGGATAATTAATTAAACTCCTTTAACTAATTTTCCCTCCTAATCCTATTAGGAATAAATGAGAGTACTTATATTAAATCAATTCCTAAACTCTTTTAGAAATTAAAATAATAATAATTGTAATAATATTAATAAGACTCTCTTATTAATTTATATTTAATATTTCTAAAATATTAAATAATAATATTAAGCTATTTAATTTATTCTATCACCATAGATTAAATTAAATATACATAACATATTATTATGATTATGCCATTAACTTCTTAAATAATTATTCTTCCTTTTATGGTGTGACCCTTTAGGTTCTCCATATTAAACCTATTGTGAATAAATCAATTAGAATAATTCTAATCTTATTTAAATAAATAAATTAAATAATTAATTTATTTAAATAAATAATATTTATTCTACAATAGGGATAAGCCTCCCTAATGATCAACGACTTTCCGTATAATATAGATTTCAACATTAATCATAAAAGAACCTTTGAGTAAATAGTTACCGTATAATTCAATCCTTCCACCATACAATGTCCCAATTAAATATAAGACATGGAATTATCACAAGTCTTTTTTTATTTAATTATATGTATTTCGACTCTTAAATGCACAACTCAAATAATGCAAATTAGAAACTCCTTTCTAATTTCATTCGCTTCGCCAAGGACTACTGGGTTGTCATTTATCGAATCACATAGACATTTCTCTTTTTATTAGAAGTGGTAGATTCTTTATCGATCATACATTATCTCCATGTACAACTTATTATACCCAAGCATACCCTTTGATATACCCTAAGGGTCTTAAGGAATAAGTCAAAGTATAACTCATCATACACAAGATACTATGATGATCTCAAGTCCAAGGATTACTTGTACTACTATCACTACAGAATTCCTATCGACAGCAAATAAAACTCCATTAGGTATTCCTTAGCTTGAGCCAATGCTCAAAGTGAACTTATTCTCTAATAAGCACCTACATACTTGCTTTAGTGTTCCGCACAAATGATCACGAGATCAATCATCCTCATCCAATGAGCAAGAACGATGTACCAATCTATCCGGATTCACTAATCCCCAATTTAGTAATCCAATGATTGGGAACTATTTTAGTTTTAAGCTTTCTAAGAATTTAGATCTCATTAGAATGATCATCATCATTATTCTAAAAGCATTGCTTAAAACTATGGGTTTATCACATATTATAAAACAAAGATCATGTAGATAATTAAAAGCCTTTAATAAATTAATACTTTTATTAATAAATGAATAAGATTGTTACAAAGTATATGCTTTATCATCAAACATGATCGGCTTGTGTGCATACTACTTTCAATCTCCCACTTGCACTAAAGCCAATCGTCATGGTAACTCATACTCTTCTTCTCTAAGTGACGATTATCCTGTTTGTTGGATAAGCTTTAGTTAATGGATATGTAATGTTGTTCATGAGAGTCCACTTTTTCTATAGTGATTTCCCATCTTTCAATGATTCTATTAATCAAATGAAAGTGCCACAACACATGTTTAGATCCAAGATGAGACTTAGAACTATTCCTAGTTCTCAGAATGAACTTTTAATCCAAACAATCAACTTGGCAGCTTTCATTTATAGCTATATACTTTGTCTTTATCACTAAATCAAAGAACTCTTTCTTTGTTTGGAACCTTTCCAATTCAACGCACCAATCGCTCAAGATAACGCTTTACCTTTAAAGTAGATTTTCGTCATCTTGGTCTCGTCTCGAAAAACTTGAGTCATTAAGCCCTCTAGTTTTAATTTAGACCCACCATGAATATGATCACATCCTTAGTGCTTAAGTTAAGCACTTTAAGATGTTTTCACCGACTCATAGTGAACTTCTCCAATATGACCGATCAACATCGTGTCTCGATATTTCATTGCATATGATGATAGTCACTCATGCGACCTCTCTTTTCAGGAGTCTGTGGGGACTATTAAGAGAGATACACTCCATAGCTCATCTACATGAGACATCTCTTAGAGTTTGCCATGCTAAACGACTTTAGCATCAAATGAATATACGTTCCTTGGGTTAAGTCGAGCATCCTCTTGTATCTATCTATATAGATTTTATCCCCAATTAAGATACTCTTCCAAATCATTCATGGAGGAATGTTTAGACAACTTTATCTTTACTGATTGTAGCATTGGTATGTAATTTCTCATCCGTAGTATATCAACATATAATACTAGAAATTTCACGACGCTCCCACTGACCCTTTTGTACACACTAGAAGTCTTACCTCATCGAATGTAACTCTGGATCATCATCTTCTATTATGTGTACCTCATCATCATCATCCATGATGAATCCATACCTCCTAGGTATCTTTGGTACTATTCCAGATTTACGATTCGGTTGTGGTACAATAGGTCTATCTACAGGTTCCTCTTATTTGACTTATAGTGTTTTGTGATTCTTGAACTCTTCAAGATCTATTATTCTCCCACTAGCCCCTTCAATGATAAACACCTTTATCTTAGAAGAAAGCGTGTTTCGCAACAAACACCTTTTGCTAAGTAGGATTGTAGAACATATACCCTAAACTTACTTTAGGATGTCCCACAAATCGACACTTATAAAATCTTGTCCCAAGCTTATCCTTTGAAACCTTTTCACACAAGTTGGACAACCCCTTATCTTAACATACTTAAGATTAGGAATCCTCCCTGTCCATAACTTTTATGGAGTCTTGGGGCCGGATTTTAAGGTTACCATTTTGTAGATATGCAACCATTTCTAGGACATGACCCTAGAGGGATACTGAAATGTCGGTAAAATCATTTTGGATCGTACCATGTTCAACAAGGTATGATTTTTCCTTTCAGATACATCTATCAATTATTATGTATCGAGAGGTGTCCATTATGAGAAAACCATTTGAGATGATCTAGAAACTTCTTGCACAAGTATTCCTTCCTTGATCCGATCAAAGAATCCTAATACTTTGCCAATCTGTTTCACTTTTGAATTCTTTGAACCTTTCAAATAATTCACACTTGTATTTCAACAAATACATACATTCAACTCTTTGAATGATCATCTCCTTTTCTTATACTAGTTTGTTCAATTTACAAAATAATTTTTCACGTAAGTCAAGTATACAAAATCCATTAAGTAATATTCCAGTTCTATACAAAACATTATTATTATAAATAGAACAACAATTGTTCTTAATTATAATACCAAAGTTTTCATTGTCCAACAATAAAATGGAAATAATGTTTCCAACGAGAACTGGAATACAATAACAACTTATTGACTTAATAGATTTTCCGTAGAGGCATTGCTAAACTATAAGTTTTATGGCTAATGTGGCAACCTTTGCTACATTTCCCGCATATAGATTACTTATATTTGTTTAGCTTTCTACTGCTTTGGTCCTTCATAAATCTATATTTATGATAACCAAAGTCAGTATCCAATACCCAAGTGGAACCTTGACTTAAAGAAAAATTTATTTCAATCATGAACAAAAATCGTATTATGAACCAAACTTCACTAAGCTTCTTTTGTTAGCCTCTGCAAGATGCTTCTGCAGCTTTTCTTTCCAGATGTCCGTGCTTATTGCGGTGGAAGCAAACTCCTTTGCTATCCGTATCAGTTTTGTTCTTATTATCCTTTGTTTATGCCTTTCTATTTACCTTCTTTGAATCGTTCTTCTTTTCAGAAGATCCTTTGGCCCCTACCAGTAAGACATGGTCTTTCTTGGTTGGAAAGTGACTCTCAACATTTTTCAACATGATAAGCAAATCAGCGAGGCTGATATCTAGCTTGTTCATATGAAATTCACAACAATTGTGAAAGGAGTCCGGGAGTGAGTGCAAGATCAAATCTTGGCTCAACTCTCCATCCATGACAAAACTAGTTGTCCTAATTGATCAATCAAATTAATTATGTTAAGGACTTTTTGTCTGTACTATAGTGCCATTGGCCATTCTAGATCGGAAGAGCTCCTTAGATATCTGATATCTATCAGTCCTACTTTCCTCACCATCAACTACTTGATGTGCAGGAATATAGTAAGAACATCCATAGTTTCATGCTGACGCTGAAGCTCGTTACTCATGGATGCGAGCATGATGCATTGAGCCAACTATGCATCATCTTGCCACTTTCTAAAAGTAGCAATTTCTTCCTCAGAGGCATTGTCTGCAACCATTGCAGGGATAGGCGTATTAAGGACATAAGATAGCTTTTCAAATTATGAGAACTATTCTCAAATTCCTTAACCAATCCGTTTAATTCGGTCTAGTTAATTTAGCATCTAATATGCTTCGCAGTGATAGTAATTTTAGACATTATAAAATTCTGTAAATGAATTTGTAATTAACAACATTTTAACATACATTCTTTTATTAATTACCAAAATAAATTAGGTCTTGTTTTAAATTGGTATCTCCCACTATTTTCTTCAAACTATATTACCCTCACTTATATAGTTCGGCAAAATCTAATTAAAGATTTGCTAGTGAGAATAAGGATCCCATTTCAAATGTATATAGCCTTGTGGTGACACAACAAACTATATATAAATAAATAGGTAGACAACTTTTTGTCAATTACATCAACTATGCAACTCCTTTTCTTTTGCCTCTTAGATTATTTTGATCAAGTGGTGGCACATCCGAATCAAAATTATCCAAGTTAAGTCCGACCTAGCACTCCATATATTCAAAAAAGAAAAATATCATCCTTGTGGTGACACAACAAAACAATATTGTTCAATTTTCTTTATAAGCATCAAATGTGATAAATTAACATCTTAAATACTTAATACTTGCCTTGTGGTGACACAACAAACTCATATTAAATATTTAATACTCTATTAATTTTATCATGCTAGAAGGCGACGTTCGATATTCCAAATATCTTTGAACGCTTATGACTTAATATAAAAAATTTGAGGGATTTATTATTAAATTTGTCTCATCTTGTTTAGCGCGCATGCTCATATATATATAAAATACGCGTCATATTAATAAACATGAGAAGCATGTTTGCATAATATATAATATATATATAGTATAGCATGCACATATAGAATACTATATTCTACCCGGATTGATTATGGACTTTTATTCTAGTTTGGTTCACTAGAGCCACCAAGTGAACCAAAAGGTCAAACCCTAGGGGTGCAAGAAATAATATTTAAATATAACTATTACATTTAAACCCGGGCTCCATTACAAACGGGTCTTCAAGCGCTCCTTACTCCTTTGCTCTCTAATTTTCTAAAATTAATTCTAACTATTCCTATTACACAACTATTTAAAATAAATAGAAACCTTGATCAGCAGTCAAGGGGAAGTACATAGGAGGGAGTTAGAATTTACATTAAGAAAAAATTAGAGAAGACGAGGTACGCAGACCCCATTTAATAAAACCCATACATTCATGCATCCAACTAAAATAAAATCCAATCACATTGGTCAATAGTCCATAATCAATCCCATTTATTATCATACACATCATCATATGCATCAATAAATAACATTCATCTTATGAATAATAAACATTTAATATATATATTGATATCATTTAATGGGCAACTTTAGTTAATATAAAATCTATTTTTGAATCAAAATAAACTCCTTTATTTTAATCCAAATTTAAATCAAAATAAAACTATTTTATTTTAATTTATCTAATTTTTGAATAAAATAAACTATTTTATTTTAATCAAAATAAACTCCTTTATTTTAATTAATTATGGAATCCAATTCCACGTAAAAAAAATCTTTAATTAAAATAAACTCTTTTATTTTAATTAATTATGGAATCCAATTCCATGTAAAAAAAAATATTAAAGGAAACACGGATATTCTTTCCTATTCACAAATAAACTCTTTTATTTTGAATAATATGAAATCTTATTTCATATCTAAATAAACTCCTTTATTTAAAAAACATGGATTCTCTTTCCTATTCACAAATAAACTCTTTTATTTTGAATAATATGAAATTCTATTTCATATCTAAATAAACTCCTTTATTTAAGGAAAGATGGAATACAATTTCAACTCCAATTAGTTATCATGGAATCCAATTTCAACTCTAATTAGTTATCATGAAATTTAATTTTAAAATTAAAATAAACTTTTTTAAAATTAAAATAAACCTTTTATTTTAAAATTAAAATAAACCTTTTATTTTAATTATAAAATTATTGAGAATAATATATTATAAATATATGTAACTATTATATATATATAATAACCGTACTTTATTATATATATATATATAATATACTATATATATACATAATCTAGTTGCTTTTCAAAAAAAAAAAGACGTGCATGTCCAAAAAAAAAAAATTCGTTATCCGTGCACTTCTTTGGGTTTTCACGTGGCCCATATCTTTTTTTTTTTTTTTTTTTTTATAAAACCTTGCACATGCTTTTCTTGAATTCCGTGCGTTGCATGATTTCCCTTGAAAAAATCGAATAGCAACTAAACGTAGGAGTTTATATATATAATATATATTATATATATATAAACCGTAGGAATGAGCATCACAAAAAAAAAAATTGCCACGTTTTTCATTTTTTTTTTTATTTATTAAATTTTATACAATAAAATTATGCCCAATTAAATTGTTCTAAACACATATCAATATACATATCAAATTAAAACAATTAATAATTTGCATAAAGGTTTGGCTTTGATGCCACTGTTAGGTTTGTAAAATTCATGTGCGCAATCAAATTGCATAAAAAGTGCGGAAGCGTGTAAAATCAGAGTTTAAAAATTTTACAAACCATATACCCGGATCACCCTTTATGCACAATTATTAATTAAACGAAAAGACAAAGAATAAAATCATACCCTTGAAGATCGAGCTTCCTCAGGTACAAGTTCACCTCCAATCCTTTTCGCATTCAACTTGAATCCACCGGGTTTGGTTCCTTCCTTTGATCAACGTTAGCCACCCATGTGTTTGGCCTCTAGAGGTGATCCACCAAGGAAGAAGAAAATTCAAGAAGATGGTGTATATGGCTCAAACCCTAGTTTTCTATCTCTATAGAAAAGGGTACTCTCCAACTAATTGGAATTATTACGTAGTTGTAAAGTCAACCACCCTCCACCCATAATAAGACTCCTCTTATTTATAGATGTGGGCAACCCACCTTAACAATTAAGGAATTGGGATTTATTTAATTAATTAAATTCTTTTAATTAATTAAGCTCCCTAATCTTATTAGGGATAATTAATTAAACTCCTTTAACTAATTTTCCCTCCTAATCCTATTAGGAATAAATGAGAGTACTTATATTAAATTAATTCCTAAACTCTTTTAGAAATTAAAATAATAATAATTGTAATAATATTAATAAGACTCCTCTTATTAATTTATATTTAATATTTCTAAAATATTAAATAATAAATATTAAGCTATTTAATTTATTCTATCACCATAGATTAAATTAATTATACATAACATATTATTACGATTATGCCATTAACTTCTTTAATAATTATTCTTCCTTTTATGGTGTGACCTTTAGGTTCTCCATATTAAACCTATTGTGAATAAATCAATTAGAATAATTCTAATCTTATTTAAATAAATAAATTAAACAATTAATTTATTTAAATAAATAATATTTATTCTACAATAGGGATAAGCCTCCTAGCGATCAACGACTTTCCGGATAATATAGATTTCAACATTAATTATAAAAGAACCTTTGAGTAAATAGTTACCGTATAATTCAATCCTTCCACCATACAATGTCCCAATTAAATATAAGACATGGAATTCTTCACAAGTCTTTTTTATTTAATTATATGTATTTCGACTCTTAAATGCACAACTCCAAATAATGCAAATTAGAAACTCCTTTCTAATTTCATTCGCGCCTTAACCCAGGACTACCTGGGTTGTCATTTATCGAATCACATAGGACATTTCTCTTCTTTTATTAGAAGTGGTAGATTCTTTATTGATCATACATTATCTCCATGTATACAATTTATTATACCCAAGCATACCCTTTGATATACCCTAAGGGTCTTAAGGAATAAGTCAAAGTATAACTCATCATACACAAGATACTATGATGATCTCAAGTCCAAGGATTACTTGTACTACTATCACTACAGAATTCCTATTGACAGCAAATAAAAAACTCCATTAGGTATTTCTTAGCGAGCCACGCTCAAGAAACTTATTCTCTAATAAGCACCTACATACTTGCTTTAGTGTCTCCACAAAAATGATCATGAGATCAATCATCCTCATCCAATGAGCAAGCAACGTATGTACCAATCTATCCGGATTCACTAATCCCCAATTTAGTAATCCAATGATTGGGAACTATTTTAGTTTTAAGCTTTCTAAGAATTTAGATCTCATTAGAATGATCATCATCATTATTCTAAAAGCATTGCTTAAAACTATGGGTTTATCACATATTATAAAACAACATCATGTAGATAATTAAAAGCCTTTAATAAATTAATACTTTTTATTAATAAATGAATATGATTGTTACAAAGTATATGCTTTATCATCAAACATGATTGGCTTGTGTGCATACTACTTTCATGCGCACCCCGCCTTCTCTAATTTTTCTTAATGTAAATTCTATCTCCCTCCTATGTACTTCCCCTTGACTGCTGATCAAGGTTTATATTTATTTTAAATAGTTTTGTAATAGGAATAGTTAGAATTAATTTTGAAGAAGTGGAGATCAAGGAACAAGGAGCGCTTGAAGACCCATTTGTAATGGAGCCCGGATTTAAATGTAATAGTTATATTTAAATATTATTTCTTGCACCCCTAGGGTTTGACCTTTTGGTTCACTTGGTGGCTCTAGTGAACCAAACTAGAATAAAAGTCCATAATCAATTCGGGTAGAATATAGTATTCTATATGTGCATGCTTATACTATATATATATATATATATTATGCAAACATGCTTCTCATGTTCATTAATATGACGCGATTTTATATATATATGTGCATGCTGCTTAAACAAGATGAGACAAATTAATAACAAACCCCTCAATTTTTTATATTAAGTCCTAAGCGTTCAAAGATATTTGGAATATCGAACGTCGCCTTCTACCATGATAAAATTAATAGAGTATTAGATATTTAATATGAGTTTGTTGTGTCACCACAAGGCAAGTATTAAGTATTTAAGATGTTAATTTATCACATTTGATGCTTATAAAGAAAATTGAACAATATTGTTTTGTTGTGTCACCACAAGGATGATATTTTTCTTTTTTGAATATATGGAGTGCTAGGTCGGACTTAACTTGGATAATTTTGATTCGGATGTGCCACCACTTGATCAAAATAATCTAAGAGGCAAAAGAAAAAGAGTTGCATAGTTGATGTAATTGACAAAAGTTGTCTACCTATTTATTTATATATAGTTTGTTGTGTCACCACAAGGCTATATACATTTGAAATGGGATCCTTATTCTCACTAGCAAATCTTTAATCAGATTTTGCCGAACTATATAAGCGAGGGTAATATAGTTTGAAGAAAATAGTGGGAGATACCAATTTAAAACAAGACCTAAATTATTTTGGTAATTAATAAAAGAATGTATGTTAAAATGTTGTTAATTACAAATTCATTTACAGAATTTTACAATGTCTTAATTACTATCACTGCGTAGCATATTAGATGCTAAATTAATCAGACCGAATTAAACGGATTGGTTAAGGAATTTGAGAATAGTTCTCATAGCTGAAAAGCTATCTTATGTCCTTAATACGCCTATCCTCGCAATGGTTGCGAGACAATGCCTCCGAGGAAAGAGATTGCTACTTTTAGAAAGTGGCAAGATGATGCATGATTGGCTCAATGCATCATGCTCGCATCCATGAGTAACGAGCTTCACGAAGATGAAACTATGGATGTTCTTACTATATTCCCGCACATCAAGTAGTTGATGGTGAGGAAAGTGGGACGGATAGATATCGAGATATCTAAGGAGCTCTTCCGATCTAGAATGGCCAATGGCACTATAAATGCATAAAAAGTTCTTAACATAATCAATTTGATTGATCAATTAGGACAACTGGTTTTGTCATGGATGGAGAGTTGAGCCAAGATTTGATCTTGCACTCACTCCGGACTCCTTTCACAATTGTTGTGAATTTTTATATGAACAAGCTAGATATCGCCCTCGGTTGATTTGCTTAACATATTGAAAAATGTTGAGAGTCACTTTCCAACCAAGAAAGATCAAGTCTTCTTGGTAGGGGCCAAAGGATCTTCCGAAAAGAAGAACGATTCAAAGAAGGTAAATAGAAAGGCATAAATAAAGGATAATAAGAACAAAATCGGATACTGATAAGCAAAGGAGTTTGCTTCCACCGCAATAAGCCCGACAATCGAAAGAAATCTGCGAGAAGCATCTTGCGAGAGGCTAACCAAAAGAAGCTTAGTGAAGTTTCTTTACAAATACAAATTTGTTCATGATTTAAAATAAATTTTTCTTTAAGTCAAGGTTCTACTTGGGTATTGGATACCGACTTTGGTTATCATAAATATAGATTTATGAAGGACCAAGCGTAAGTAGAAAGCTAAACAAATATAAGTAATCCTATGTGTGGGAAATGAAGCAAAGGTTGCAATATTAGACATAGAAACTTATAGTTTAGCAATGCCTACGAGCAAATCTATTAAGTCAATAAGTTGTTATTGTATTCCAGCCTTGTTAAAAATATTATTTCCATTTTATTGTTGGACAATGAAATCTTTGGTATTATAATTAAGAACAATTGTTGTTCTATTTATAATAATAATGTTTTGTATAGAATCGGAATATTACTTAATGGATTTTGTATACTGACTTACGTGAAAAATTATTTTGTAAATTGAACAAACTAGTATAAGAAAAGGAGATGATCATTCAAAGAGTTGAATGTATGTATTTGTTGAAATACAAGTGTGAATTATTTGAAAGGTTCAAAGAATTCAAAAGTGAAACAGATTGGCAAAGTATTAGGATTCTTTGATCGGATCAAGGAAGGAATACTTGTGCAAGAAGTTTCTAGATCATCTCAAATGGTTTTCTCATAATGGACACCTCTCGATACATAATAATTGATAGATGTATCTGAAAGGAAAAATCATACCTTGTTGAACATGGTACGATCCAAAATGATTTTACCGACATTTCAGTATCCCTCTAGGGTCATGTCCTAGAAATGGTTGCATATCTACAAAATGGTAACCTTAAAATCCATTTCAAGACTCCATAAAAGTTATGGATGGGAGGATTCCTAATCTTAAGTATGTTAAGATAAGGGTTGTCCAACTTGTGTGAAAAGGTTTCAAAGGATAAGCTTGGGACAAGATTTTATAAGTGTCGATTTGTGGGACATCCTAAAGTAAGTTTAGGGTATATGTTCTATAATCCTACTTAGCAAAAGGTGTTTGTTGCGAAACACGCTTTCTTCTAAGATAAAGGTGTTTATCATTGAAGGGGCTAGTGGGAGAATAATAGATCTTGAAGAGTTCAAGAATCACAAAACACTATAAGTCAAATAAGAGGAACACAGTAGATGTAACCTATTGTACCACAAACCGAATCGTAAATGCGAATAGTACCAAAGATACCTAGGAGGTATGGATTCATCATGGATGATGATGATGAGGTACACATAATAGAAGATGATGATCCAGAGTTACATTCGATGAGGTAAGACTTCTAGTGTGTACAAAAGGGCCAGTGTGAGCGTCGTGAAATTTCTAGTATTATATGTTGATATACTACGGATGAGAAATTACATACCAATGCTACAATCAGTAAAGATAAAGTTGTCTAAACATTCCTCCATGAATGATTTGGAAGAGTATCTTAATTGGGGATAAAATCTATATAGATAGATACAAGAGGATGCTCGACTTAACCCAAGGAACGATATATTCATTTGATGCTAAAGTCGCTTAGCATGGCAAACTCTAAGAGATGTCTCATGTAGATGAGCTATGGAGTATATCTCTCTTAATAGTCCCCACGGACTCACGAAAAGAGAGGTCGCATGAGTGACAATCATGTATGCAATGAAATGTACGAGACCTGATGTTGATCACCATATTATGGAGAAGTTCACTATGAGTCGTTGAAAAACATCTTAAAGTGCTTAACCCAAGCACTAAGGATGTGATCATATTCATGGTGGGTCTAAATTAAAACTAGAGGGCTTAATGACTCAAGTTTTTCTAGACAGCACTAAGATGATGTAAAAATCCACTTTAAGGTAAAGCGTTATCTTTAACAAAGGTGCGATGAATTGAAAGGTTCCAAACAAAGAAAGTTCTTTGATTTAGTGATAAAGACAAAGTATATAGCTATAAATGAAGCTACAAGTTGATTGTTTGGATAAAGTTCATTACGAACTAGGAATAGTTCCTAAGTCTCATCTTGGATCTAAACATGTGTTGTGGCACTTTCATTTGATTATTAGAATCATTGAAAGATGGGAAATCACTATAGAGATAGTGGACTCTCATGAACAACATTACATATCCATTAACTAAAGCTTATCCAACAAACAGGATAATCGTCACTTAGAGAAGAAGGGTATAAGATACCATGGCGATTGGCTTTAGTGCAAGTGGGAGATTGAAAGTAGTATGCACACAAGCCAATCATGTTTGATGATAAAGCATATACTTTGTAACAATCTTATTCATTTATTAATAAAAAGTATTAATTTATTAAAGGCTTTTAATTATCTACATGATCTTTTTTTTATAATATGTGATAAACCCATAGTTTTAAGCAATGCTTTTAGAATAATGATGATGATCATTCTAATGAGATCTAAATTCTTAGAAAGCTTAAAACTAAAATAGTTCCCAATCGTTGGATTACTAAATTGGGGATTAGTGAATCCGGATAAATTGGTACATACGTTGCTTGCTCATTGGATGAGGATGATTGATCTCATGATCATTTGTGTGGAGACACTAAAGCAAGTATGTAGGTGCTTATTAGAGAATAAGTTCACTGAACGTGGCTCGCTAAGGAATACCTAATGGAGTTTTACTTGCATCGTCAATAGAATTCACCAGTAGTGATAGTAAAGTACAAGTGATCCTTGGACTTGAGATCATCATAGTATCTTGTGTATGATGAGTTATACTTTGACTTATTCCTTAAGACCCTTAGGGTATATCAAAGGGTATGCTTGGGTATAATAAGTTGTACATGGAGATAATGTATGATCAATAAAGAATCTACCACTTCTAATAAAAAAGAGAAATGTCCTATGTGATTCGATAAATGACAACCCAAAGAGTCCTTGGCGGCGAGTAATGAAATTAGAAAGGAGTTTCTAATTTGCATTATTTGAGTTGTGCATTTAAGGATCGAAATACATATAATTAAATAAAATAAGACTTGTGATAAATTCCATGTCTTATATTTAATTGTGACATTGTATGGTGGAAGGATTGAATTGTCTGCAGTAACTATTTACTCAAAGGTTTTTTATGATTAATGTTGAAATCTATATTATCCGGAAAAAGTCGTTGATCGCTAGGAGGCTTATCCTATTGTAGAATAAATATTATTTATTTAAATAAATTAATTGTTTAATTTATTTATTTAAATAAGATTAGAATTGTTCTAATTGATTTATTCACAACCGATTTAATATGGAGAACCTAAAGGGTCACACCATAAAAGGAAGAATAATTATTTAAGAAGTTAATGGCATAATCGTAATAATATATTAAGTATATTTAATTTAATCTATGTTGATAGAATAAATTAAATAGCTTAATATTTATTATTTAATATTTTTGAAATATTAAATATAAATTAATAAGAGGAGTCTTATTAATATTATTACAATTATTATTATTATTTTAATTTCTAAAAGAGTTTAGGAATTAATTTAATATAAGTACTCTCATTTATTCCTAATTGGATTAGGAAGGAAAATTAGTTAAAGGAGTTTAATTAATTATCCCTAATAAGATTAGGGAGCTTAATTAATTAAAAGAATTTAATTAATTAAATTAAAACCCAATTCCTTAATTGTTAAGGTGGGTTGCCCACATCTATAAATAAGAGGAGTCTTATTATGGGCGATGGGGTTGTTGACTTTTACAACGACATAATTCCAATTTGTTGGAGAGTACCCTTTTCTATAGAGATAGAAAACTAGGGTTTGAGGCAAATACACCATCTTCTTGAATTCTTTATTTTTCCTTGGTGGATCACCTCTAGAGGCCAAACATAAGGGTGGCTAACGTTGATCAAAGGAAGGAACAAAACCCCGGTGGATTCAAGTTGAACGCGAAAGGATTTGGAGGTGAACTTGTACCTGAGGAAGCTCGATCTTCAAGGGTATGATTTTATTCTTTATCTTTTCGTTTAATTAATAATTATGCATAAAGGGTGATCCGGGTATATGGTTTGTAAATTTTTTAAACTCTGATTTTTACACGCTTCCGCATTATTTTGCAATTTGATTGCGTTCATGAATATTACAAACCTAACAGTTTCTCCAATGACGATTTCATTCTTGTCATTGTTCGCTCTTCCATGTGCAACGTTTCGAATGGTGTTTTGAATCGCTCACTTTCGGCGGAGAGTCGAATACTTGCAAATATTCTCCAATTTTCGGATCATCGAGTCCTTCATCTCCCAATAATGTTGTCACCAATGGATCGCTTCTCCAAGCTCTTGTTCATGTCTTCGCCAATTTTGTGGTCAATAAGATCCATCCAAAACATTCTTCACCATCCGTCGGAATTTCATGGCCTTAAACACATTGAATTTAATTTCCGGTCTTGAACCCTCATAGTCGCTTCTCCTTTTTTACATCGATGAACGTCCTACCCGTAGCCAAGAAAGGCCTCCCTAGAATGATTGGGATGTTTTTATCTTCCTCATAGTCTAAGATAATGAAGTCTGTAGGGAATATGAACTTGTCCACTTTCACTAGAATGTCCTCCACAATGCCTCTTGGATATGTTACTGACCTATCTGCCAATTGCAAAGAAATGTTTGTAGGCTTGGGTGCAGGCAACCCCAACTCTGTGTAGACAGATAGCGGCATAAGATTCATACTTGCTCCCAAGTCACACAGACATTTGTTGAACGTCGTATTCCCAATTGTAAATGGAATGGTGAAGCTACCTGGGTCTTTCAACTTTGGTGGCAATTTTCGCTGTAACACTGCACTACACTTTTCTGTTAATGCTACTGTCTCATAGTCGTCCAACTTCTTTTTCCTCGATAGAATCCCTTTCATGAATTTGGCATAACTAGGCATCTGCTCCAGGGCTTCTGCAAACGGGATATTGATTTGAAGTTTCTTAAAAACTTCCAAAAATTTTGCGAATTGTTTGTCTACTTTCTGCTTTTGGATTCTTTGCTGAAATGGTGGGGGAGGATAGCTAACTGGTTCACTCACTAGGATTCTCGTTTTCACTGGTTTATCTTCGCCCTGCTTCGCCTCAATCTTTGCATTTTCCATATCTGTTTCAACCTCTTTTACACCCGATGTTTTTGGTTCTTGCCCCTCAAGATGTCTTCCACTCCTCAACATAATAGCTTGACATTGCTCGTGATTACCTTTTGGGTTTCTTTTGGTATCACTTGGTAGTGTTCCTTGTGGTCTATTATTCAGTGCCAACGTAATTTGTCCTATCTGGTTCTCTAAATTCTTGATTGCCGATTCTTGTGATTTCATGGCCATTTCTTGTGCTTTCATAGCCATTGCTTGATTTTTCATGGCTGCTTCATTGTTGGTTATGTACTTTGTCACCAACTCCTCCAAATCTGATTTCCTTTCTTGGTATTGGGTTGGTTGTTGATGGGTCAGAAATCCTGGGGGGTAGGAAGACCTTGGAGCTTGTTGTTGATTATTACTCCACGACAGATTTGGATGATTTCTATTCCCTTGGTTGTACGTATTCTGATAAGTGTTTTGCGGAATTCTATTGTAGCTACCCACAAATTGCACAGAGGCTGGATTAATTGCACATTGGTCCGTAGAATGTTCTCCCGCGCATAACTCACAAATAATTGCCACTTGTTGTACCTATTGTGCTTGTTGCAATTGCACCCCTGCCATAGAATCAAATTTCTTTGAGAGTGCTGAAATCTGTGCTTGTATTGCCGTCATTCCATCAACTTCTAACACTCCTGCAACCTTTGCTTGATTCATTCTCGCCGTGGGCCACTGGTAATTGTTAGCTACCATAGTCTCTATCAAATCATACGCTTCCTCATAGCTCTTTGCCATAAATGCTCCACCTGAAGCTGCATCAAAGCTCGTTCTGATGTTCCCATTCAATCCATTATAAAATGTGTTCAATTGCAACCATTTCGGCAACCCATGATGTGGACATTTTCGAAGTAATTCTTTATATCTTTCCCATGCCTCATACAATGACTCCCCGTGTTGCTGTTCAAACATCGTTATCTCGTTCCTCATTTTTGCCGTTTTTGCAGGTGGGAAAAATTTGGCGAGGAATTTCTGAGCTAGGTCTTCCCACGTAGTTATAGATCCGGATGGTAGAGAGTGTAGCCAACTCTTCGCCTTGTCCCATAGGGTGAATGGGGGAACAAGCGAAGTCTTACTGCATCATCTGACACTCCATTATACCGAAAGGTGTCACATATCTCTAGGAAACTGACCAGATGCTCGTTTGAATCGTCATTCACCAATCCCCCAAACTGAACCGAATTCTGAATCATTTGAATTGTTCCCGGCTTAATTTCAAACATATTTGCAGCTATTATGGGCCTCGTGATGCTTGACTGCAGTTCAGTCACCTTAGGTGTGGCGAAGTCCCTTAGTGCTTTGTGATCTTCGGTTGCCATTTCCTCTTCTTTTTCAGGTGTTTCAAATTCCTGTCTCGTTTCCTTAATCCACTTACTCAATCTTTGAAATCTTTTCTCGATGTCATCCTCCAAAGGAAGCAAGTCAGGATTTTTGGACCGAGTTTGCATAAACTGCTTCAATCACCTGAAATAAGATAACAAACAAAATAAAATAAAAATTGTTTAAGTAAAACTGAATTAATTTAACTGATATTGTAATAAATTAAGATCTATGCTAGTATATCCCCCAAGAATCAGCGCAAAAAACTTGTTGGGTAAAATCTAATTACGCACAACACGCAAGAATACATAATCAACAAGTAATAAAGTGATAAGTGAAGTATCGTTCCCTCAGAGACAACTAGCAAGAACTCAAGCTTACAACTATCAATCTCTAACTAATCCAAATTTTATTAAACTAAGTAAATAAATGATGAGAAATCCCCAACAATTAATACTCTAGCTATCACTAATAACCCACAATGATAAAACTCAATTTTCAAACAATACTTGGAGAATTAGGCTCATGATTTCACTCTAAGTTTCACTCAAATTAATTCACTCATACCTCAGTTCAACTCAATATTCCAGTTTATTAATCAAGAACACGATTGTAGCATTAACCACCTCTCAGTGCACTAATACCAAATTAACTCAAATCCACAATTAAGATAGAATTAAGTCAAACACTTCAATCAATTAACTCACAATATCTCTATGCAAATTAAATCAAAAGAAGTTAAAGATTAAGTTCTCTATCAATTATATGCGATGTTAAGCATATCTCTACCTTAACATTCATCACAATTACGCTATTCACGTAATTCATGAACACATGCTATATCAATTAAGTCTAGATTTAAACATCTTCTCTCGAATCCATTCAAATCCACAAAGAATTGTTGATCGTGCAATTCACAAATTCAAGCTCGAATCAATATAGATAAACCTGTTGAATATTTTATTAAACCGAGAATTAAAACTAATTAACCATTGTTCCACTCAAGGATCTATCAATCACCTAAAAAGATAATTAGTCCATAATAAATAAATTAACTACTGAATAAATAAAAGGAGACATCATCCCAATTACAGATAATAAAAATTAAAGAAGAATAATAAAACACCACCCTTCTCTCAATTTAACTCCTGCAATTTTTGTGAAGTTATTCCCTCTTCTCTAGACCTCCAATTTTGATCTCCAATGTTGTTCTTCTTTCCAAAGTGTGTATCTTTAATCCCTCTTTTTTTTTCTACTTGTAAACCATCACTTATCTAGATACTCTCCTAGCTCCCCTCCACTTCCTATCCAAAACAACTTAAAACAATCCCAATTCTTCCCAAATACCGCCAGCTAACCTCTCTTTAAAAACCAACAAATCGTACCAAAGACGGTCCGCGCCCAACCTAGTACTCCCTTGAACAAGACTCCGCGCTAGAGACGTGATAAAGTGAATCAACCCGTGGCGTTCGGCGCTTAGCCCTGTCTTGCATCAAGCTATCTCAACAAGAGGTCACCATTTCCGGTAGCGTTCAGTAGCTCCACACAACGCATCGCGCTAGCCCATCAAGAACTTCCATTACCGCTCAACACACCTCAAAAATGCCTCTACACGTGAGAGATGCCTCTGCTTTTCCTACATTAAACGAAAAACCTATCAACAAAGAACATAAAAATGCATAAAACAAACACAAAAACACTCCAAATGAACACGATTCATGGTTTAAAAACCTACTCATCAAGTTTCCAACTCAATAGCCTCAATTGGAGTTCTCAGTTTCTTAGCATAAAGCATTTGATCTTCCAAAATCTACATATTTAAGTACAATATATGATATATAATGCATTATCTGAAAAATAAACCAAAAGTTATGAGTATGAAGAACTAATTACTTTAATAGTATAAGTTGTTGTTTGTGCTAAATAAAAAGTAAGCACATAACCTTGAAGAGTGGGAAATACAAGCCTGAGTTAAAATAGAAATGAACCATTAAATCAACAGTCTTATTTTCAGGTTCAGAGGCTATAGGAACAACACTTCCAGTCATGGTTACATCTTGGGAAGTGGATTCTTGTTCCCAGTCTTTTCCCTGATTTGAAGCTTCCTCTGCAGCCTTTTTAGCAGCTTCTTCATATCTTGCCCTCTTTTCTTCCATTGACACTAGAAGAGCAAGAGCCAGTTCAGGGTCCACATTAGGATCCACGTCAAAATCAAAACTGGATGCACCACCAGCTGCAACCGCTGCAGCAGCTGCTGCAAATCCACTTCCCCCCTCTCCAGCACCAGTAAAGATAGGAGTGCTGCCAAATAGAAAGGAAAGTTAAAATAGGGCTCCAAGAAAATAACTATAACAAATAGAGATGAAATGCAATTACCAACCTTATTAGTACATTAGAAGATAATTTCTCATTCTCATAAGTTGTGGGATCCAATCTATGATGTGCAACTCTGAGTCGTAGCAGGAAGTCCTTGTAAATAAAAAAACCTCATATCAGTAAAACTATAGGAAAAGATAAAACTAATTATCCAAAGCAATAGTGAATAACCAAGAGATACATTATAGGCAAAAGGCAGTAAAAAAACTAGACTATATAAACATATTCCACTTGAAAGTGTAGTTTAATTCTCCACTAGGACAAATAATTTTGAGAAACCAGTAACATCAGCGACTAGTAAAAATTGTAGAAAATTTGTTCACCTAAAATTATAGGGAGGGGGTTTGGGTGGGAGCATATTGTGTGTCCTTATTAAGCTCCACAAAATTTCATTAAACAAATCTACAACTACAATTCAAAACAAATCTACAATTCTAGATTAGTGCAGAACGAAAGCTCTATACTTCAAATTCAAAACAAATCTACAATTCAAAATTTTATTCTACAAACAATATCCAGCCAATACAATCACAGAATTAAGGCATCTTAAATTCTACAACTCTATATTAATTTTTGATAATCTCCCGGAGCTCAACAAAGAACCACATATCAAAAAATACCCCTAACACTAGCAATTGTTCCTCTTATCATTCAAAAATTTTGTCGACAGTCAATTAACTCCTTAAAAAGACACATAATTTTGCTAATTAAAATGTCTAACATTTGCGGAAAATAAATAAAACCCTTTCACCACATACAACTTTTAATCTTTTCAGGCTAGCTTGGAACTATGCAGACCTGATATCCCCCATACACGGGAGTGCGTAGGCAGCCATTTATGGTCTGATCTAACCTTTTCAAAAACAAAAAATAAAATAAAAATCTACACTCTTCAACTTTGTCAACCATTCGAACCTTTTTACGTTAGGTTTGAACTATATAAACCTGATCTCCCCTCATCAATGGGAGTATGTAGACAACATTCATGGTGCGGTCTCTCCCCTATGAAAACATAAAACCCTGTCAATGGTGCTGGAATCATCCTTCAACCTTTCAAACCAAACTATAAGAGATGGAACTACCTGATTTCCCCCATAAACAGGAATACATCGGCGACCATCTATGGTGCGGTCAAACCACACCTTAACAGCTTAGACCACAGGGAGGGAACTACATGGTCTCCCCGCACAAATGGGAGAAAAAAAATCAACGACCATCTATATTGCGGTTAAATCCTCAAAGAGAAACACCAATCCATAAGAGATGGAACTACCTGGTCTCCCACGGGAGTACCGACGACCATATGTGGTACGGTTAACCTCAGAGAGGAAAGCCATAATCCTCTCCATAACAACATTCAGAAACCAGTTCCAAGACACCAAAGAGCTGGGGAACATAAAGATCGACGATCTATTCTAAAAGATCCTAAGACATCTCAATGTCCATCCACCAAGGGGGAGTTTATAATACATTGAGATCTCAAGTCCTGGAGAAAAGGCAACTATAAAGCAAGTAACAAGGCATATCTAAAAGGGAAGTGAATCAAAACATATTTCCTTGCCATACAATATTATTTAATATATATAATGTGTCCTATACATGACAAAAATGGCTAACCTAGTCTATGCAAGAAAATCAAAGCTAATCTACAATGTGAGACCCCGAATTTTACGAAATGAAAGTATTCAATTTTTATAATTATTATTGTATTTAGTAAATGGTTAAATTGATAAAAGTTTAAAGTTAAGGGTGATATGTGAAAAATTTTCAAAGTAAGCAAGTTGTCATAAAATAACTGGTAGTAAAAGTACAGTAATACGTGTGGTTGCATAGTAGCACACGGTATTAATTATTGATGCTTACGTGAGAAATCACTCAGTTATACTCAATTATTACTACAGTAATTGTTGCATCATATCTCTCATATTATTGATTCAATTATTGCCACAGTATCATCTGCATAATATTTTATATATTATTAAATCAATAATTGAGACGATAAAGTTATTCATATTATTATTTGCAATATTGACAATGACTAGAAGTTCTGTCAAGGAGAGGTTTGGTCACCTAATTGTGCGCCAATAAGGAGAAATCCTTATCGAAAATCCCCTATTTCACGAACGACACGGTTGTTAAATATTGTGAGTTATAATATTAATGATGAATAAGTTCGTGTTGATTAAAGATGAAATTGACAGTTCCATTGTGTTGGGATTATTGGTGTTAGTGAAAAATCGACATTTATTTCGATGATAATTAATGTCTAGAAGTTATATTGACTAATCGGGTAATTAATCGGATAAATGAGCAATTAATTGCTATTAATTCACATGCTTATAACTATGTGTTCACATGTGTGTACTATTGATTCACATGCATGTACTATTAGGGGTGGTGGTGTAAGATTGATAATACTTGCATGACTAAATTAAAAATGGAGGTATAGATGAAGGTATTATACTGTAATTAATTTTTTCACATGTTTAGAACTATTGATTCACATGATTTACTATTAGGGGAGGTGGTGCAAGTTTGATAATACTTGCAGGACTAAATTAAAAATGAAAAAAAAGAGGAAGATATTATACTGTAATATTTTGAGCCCCAAAATATGCAATTATTGAAACTATATTTCCTATAAATAGAAGCTCATTCTTCCTTCATTTCTCACCAATTCACTAAGTCTCACAAGAGCAATTATTATAGAGAAATTATAGAGAGAAAGAAGAAGAGAAGTCTGCTACCTCACTATTCCAGTATCCAGTTTCTTCTAAGGTAAGGGATATTATTAATATTATAGTAAGGGATATTATTCTTTTGTATTCATGAAGAGAGTTATTTTCTTTCAATACTCGTAAGGGTTGTTATTCCATTCTTTATTATTATGTTGGAATAGCCTATCTATGCGAAGTACCACAAACATGGTGAAATTCTTCTGTTATTCCATTCTTTTTTTATTCATTGGAATAACTCATTATCATCTTGATCTATCGCATGCATGGTGAATTCATTGTTATTCCATTCTTTATTATTTTGTTGGAATATCCTGTCCATGCGGATTACGCATGACCTGGTTCCATTCTTTATTATTCAGTTGGGAATAACCTGTCTGGGCGGTCTATCGCATGCATGGTGAATTCTTCTGTTATTCCATTCTTTATTATTCTCATTGAATAACTTTGTCTATGTGGATTACCACATGCATGGTGAATGATCCTTTGTATTCATTCCTTATTAAATTGTGGAAATGATCTGTCTACGTGGATTACCGCATGGCGGGTGAAAATCTATTTGCAGTTTCGTATATTCTATTATACTCATCTGGGATATCATTTCTTTTGTACTCATCATGAAATATCATTTTCTTTGGTATTTTTTTGTTACGAGTTACTATTCACGGGTTACTATTCATCCAATTACTATTCACTCTAGTATTATTCACTCGGGTATTCGGAGCACTTTTCATGCCGGAGTACTATTCATGAGTTACTATTCATAGTTTACTATTCACCCAATTACTATTCACTCGGGTATTTGGAGTACTTTTCATGTCGGGGTACTATTCACGAGGTACTATTCCCGAAGTACTATTCATGGGGTACTATTTACCTAAAAAATATATTTCTTTTCTGTCCAAATTATTTTTGGTACATGAATATTATTCTTGAATTTTACTCTACAAAGCATTATCATGTTGACAATTTGGATATCTTTAAACTCTGGATAAATTTAATGTCTTTTATCCTTGATTTTGTTTGATTTGATTTCGGTTGATTATTACTTATATCATTGTCATCATCCTCATGCTTATATTTTGATGAAAGTCATCTTTGGCTTACGTGCATAGATAGACTTGGTATGATTATGACCAGGGATTATTCGGTATAATCATGACCGTAATGTGACAGATGATGTGGTAAAAGTCCTAATTGGCCTGTAGTTCATTGATGGACAGTTGTTGGTATGATTATGACCAGGGATTATTCGGTATAATCATGACCATTGATGATTACATGAATATCTTTGGCCGTGGTGCAGGGATGATTCGATTTTATTTATTAAAAGTCTCTCCGATAAAGTTGATGAAAAACTTTTAAATCATAGAAGATAGTAGATTTTATGCTCTACTTGACTCTTCTAATGAATTGCTTATTTTCGGTTGTAGTTGTTGATCTAAAACTTGTTGTCTATTGTATTCTATCGGTTGTTATCTTCGTCAAGGCTAAGGATAATTTATTCTGCATTATCTTAGTCATAATATTTCTTACTGGGCTAGTCGAGCTCACCCTTTTCTTTCACTGTTCTCTTCAGGAAATGAGAATATAGCTGGGACGAGTCGGGGAATGGAGTGATGGTCCGAGATGGTGGCTATAGTAGTCCTCACTATTTTTATAAAATAGTGTGATATAGTTGTAATGAGGACTCCATTGAGTGTGGATATTATCTAGAAGGCAATATTCGTGTTTAAACTCTCAGCTATGTTTTGTCGTATTTTGCATGATAGTTGTATAATTAAGTTTGTAGTTGAGTTATGTACCATGTATCTGGCGACTCAAGATGGGTGATGTATACCTATTTTTGGGGCGTCACATACAAACCCGTGGATAAGAGAGCCATCAAGTCCAATATGGCATCCCTCTTAGTAGATGGAGGTAAATCTATGAGCTCCTGCCCCAGTGGTGTGCACAAGAACCAGGAGATCTATGGCCATCTGCATGGTGCTACCGTGCTCATCAATGAATGCACTCATCTCTGCAATAATGTTAGCAGTTTGAGATCTAAGTACAAGATTATATCAGAGTGGAAGCATCTCGGGTAGCTAGAGCCTCATCTCACTCAACAACAGTTGCATCCCTAGATGATCAAGCCTTATCCCGCTCAATAATAGCGGTATACTTTCAAGCTAGAGCATCGTCTCTATCAACAAGAGCAGCCTCTCTATCAAAAAGATCTGTCAACATCAAGGCCCTAGCTTGATCCCTCTTAAACGTCATCAGATGTAACATCTGCTCTAAATACTCTACAGAATGAAGAGCCACATCAGTGGGAATACTTGGAGAATTAACCAGATCTACTTACAAACCATTAAACAACTCATCCTCGATGGGAGAATTAGGGTACTCCATAGGCTCCCCATTATCAGAAATAATACTCAGCTCTGAGGATATAACCATAGTCGATGAAATCTCTTCCTCCAACTATGCAGAATACTCTGAAGAGTGACCTGGATGGCTAGTCAAAAATTCAGCCCTCTCTCGATGAGTCTAACAGTCATAAATCCTGGAGAAATCCTCTGCTGACAAAAGCCGAGATGACAATCGCTGATCCACTGCCCTGTCAAAGGGATGAATATTCTGAAACTGGTCAAACTGTGCCATAATAGCCAGTGGATGATATGTGGTCACCCCCCTCAAACCAGCTAGGGGACGATAGTCCAAGCCAACCGCATGAGTGATAAAGCTATAGGGAGAGCTGAGCCCTGAACATAACAAAATATCAAATGGGTCCTCAATCCCTAACAAGAAAGTCAACCAAGATGTTGTGTCTGTACACTCAGTCGGCTAAAATGAATATGACAAGGCTATCTCGTGGGAAAAATAATACCCATGATGTCTGAAAGTGCCAATCGATCTCAAGTGTGTCATAAACCACACGTACAATAAGACCGCACTACTTATGAAAACCCCCACTGAATGGGAATGGAAAAACATGGCCGACCTCAAGGTCTCTGCCAAAATCATCGGTAAGATGGTATGACCCTCCTGGAGAGCACAAACTACCATAATCACACCGATATCTAGGTGGTCCATGTACAACATCATGTACATATAGGCCACTATGCACATCAAGAATATATCTACATGGGCAATATGCTAATCACCCTCAGAAATGGTGAAGTCCCCAAAGTATCGCAGATAGCTGTCCAACGACCCAAATTTGTCAATCAAGAAAATCATGGACACCACATGCTCTGAGGTAATCTCTCTAGGGCAACTCTGCGCCTCAAGCCTGTCAAGGTCATAAAATACCGGTCATGTCACCAACAGCCATCCGAGCGCAAGGCCTATCCAATGGCAAGTCTGTAAGACGCTCATACTCCTCTAATGTAGGAGTCAACTCATGGGTATCAAATCTGAACACCTGTCTATCTGGTACCCAAGGCTAAAGCATGCCCTCTACAAAGCCCGGTGGAACCTATAATGTCAGGAGGGTTATAGAGTGTCTCAAAAACTGATAAACTGTCACCCGATCTAGGGAAGATAAACTCCCATACCACGATCTCAAGGAAGAGGCTACCAATATAGTTGGGGTATACTCAATTCGGTTAACAGTGGATGAAGACATCTGTAGAGCCGTATCATAAGACCATCCAAGGGTTAATGCTAAACTTAGCTCTAGAAATGCATATCCATGACATAATGCATGCATAATAAATGACAGATGACAATATGATCTAGGAAATAGAAAGCATTATATATACATTCTTAATTACATCATCATCTAAATAAATCATCTCTGTATACAACTGAAAAATATAGGGAAATGGGGCACAACCACCCAACATCTAATAGAGACCTATCAAAAGATATAATGAGAATTGGGGCACAATGGCCCAATATCTAACAGAGGCCTATCAAATGAAATAGCGAGAAATGCATCAGAAGAAGTCAATGGTGTTGATGTCCACAACATCTAATCTATCCATCTGATGTAACTCCTCCTGAGTCACTGAATCTCTGCCAGAAGGGATATTAGGCCGATACAATGGAGGATCTGCACCGAGAAAACCATCTGAATATGGGACACCTAAAGAGCCAACCCTAGAGCTGGAAGGATCAAAAGTATCCGTCTCTGATGGATCTCTGCCCAAATGTCGGATAAAGAAATGTGTCTGGTCTAACTGCTGGGTCAAACTCTTAATCTACATTATATGAGTAGGCTCTCGGACGCAGGCAATCCAATCTATCATCATGATAGAGCCAGGAACCAAATCCCCCCATAAACTGTGTGGCGCGGGTCTGAGCTCCAATGGTGCGAGGGAACCACCAGTGGTAAAAAGCCTCCTGAGTGAAAGGTCCCTCTGACAAAGTAAAGCTATCCACGCCCATCAATGGAATCTCAGTGATCGACTGCGACAAAGGCCAATGACGCCTAGCAGTAGGAAAAAACGGAATGCGTATCTCTCCTATAGTGCTCCTAATATCACGCTCTCCCAAATAGAGCTCCCAACCTCTGTCAGTAAGGAGAGGAATTCGATGGGTGGACAATACATACTCCATCCCAGTCAGGAAACAACCCACGAATGCAACTGTTAAATGGTCCTCAGAGTAAGGAACCCATGTAATGACCTCTGCGGTTAACAACTCCAACTATAGGCGAGAATGGGTGAAACCCTCAGTTACAGGAACCTTCGCCAAAGTTGAGTAATGGCATCATCATCCCCATGGATAGGTGCCCAAACCTAGCGTGCTAACGAGATGAAGATATGGGAGCATCTCGTAGGCCCAAAACTGCAAATACAAAGATCAAATATCTGTGGTCAGTCAAATTGGAAACCTGAACAAAAGGAAATCAAAAGAGAAAATGCTCACCAATAGGAATGGGTAAAACCCTAACCAAGCCTCTGCCACGCCTTCTGAGCATAGGCGCATCCCCGTGAGGAAGTAGGCAAAGGTGTAGGAGCCCCAATCAAACTCTTCGATACGGTCCACCTCCCGAGTGGCACTAACTAAAGCGAATGACACCGTCGAAGAGTTATTAGCCAGGAAACATGTAACGCCCGCAAATTCAGATACTTAAAACCTGAACTCAGTGAATTACGATACCATTTTGATGAGCGGAAATAATAATATTATCATAAATATCAAACTTAATTTATATATCAGAGTTTAATCCCAGGTACGCGACCGTAAAACATTTCATTACATGATAGATAATAAATATAATCATCTTATTTAAGTCTAGCTACTACATAAGATAACTCAAACTTAATCGGGTAGCTTTCCTTTCCCTTTGTTCTTGGCAGTGCCCTCTGGCCGATCATACTTAACTGAAAACATTTAAATTAAGCAAGGATGAGCATTTGAGTGCCCAACAAGTAATAACAATTATAAATATTAGCTGAAAGGATTAAATGTTTTCTTTGTACTACCCTTCTACAACAAATCAAAAGTTGTGAAGTAATCTGAACCGATAATAATAACATAACAACTTTCTATCAAATTTTTAAAACTACGTACTGACTACAAATAGGGTTAAGGTGACATACTATGAACATTATTTTACATTTTTGCTAAGGTTTAGCAGAACATCATCCGCAAACCGTCATAACTTACGGACACTAGGGTGATCTGCCTAATGTGCCCTGTATTGATCAATACTACATGCAAGAATGATATTATCGTTCACTCTCTCTGCCTTGGGCGTATAAAAGTTTTCCTATGTTTGGGATGTTCATTAGTCTGGAATCCGAATCAAAACAATTTGATTGGATACAAAAAGGATTTGTCATATTCAACGATATTTCTAAATCTGTTTCTAGCTAAACAAATAGTTTAGACGACTCTTTGTTATCATATACATATATATATATATATATATATATATATATATATATATATATATATATATATATATATATATACATATATATATATATATATATATATATATATCAACATGTGATTAAATACAATGATTATCCAAGTGGAGACACTTGAATAACCATATTTAGAAACTAACGAACAAAATATATATATATCTGAATTACCATATAGTACCATGTTGATAATCAATGATCGGATATAGAATATATCACAATAGCTTTAATAATCTAGCATAATAATAATATAATTCTGAAACATTCTTACTCATGTACATTGCATAAAGAAAATGCAAAGGTAGGATACTTGCCTGGTTTGCTGCTTACAATACGCAACTTAGTTTTATCTTTTATATCATGAACTATCATTAATAAGATCATTCTATCGATTAGAATCACATATCATAACACATAGTACTGCTTATTGCAGTCAGCACATAACCTAATCACATTTGCACACATGTTTCACAATCGTTAAATCACAAATAAACACATATACAGTCAAACTATCTAAGTCCGTATCAATTTCAAAGACATGTCGGTGCACCAACGGTGTATCAGGTACTTATCGAGTTTAAAACTCTATTCAATACCCTTAATATTATTCTGGACAACCTAAGTATCAGTCATATAGCCTTATAATAATTTTTAAATAATTATTATAGTTTTTCATGAATTTTCAAACACCGGAATCATTATAAAATGATTTAAATATCAAATAATTTTATTATCCTTAATATTTAATTAATATTAAACTATTAATGAAACCCTTGCCAAAATATTAAAGTTATTTATAATAACATAGAATATTTTTAAAGTATTAATATACCCTTAAATGATTTTTAAAATATTTAAAATCATTTTAAATAATTACCATAATTATTTAAATATTAAGGTATTATTCACTAAAATATTAAAAGTCACTTATACTAACTTAAAATATTTTTAAACCATTTATATCCTTTTTAAATGATTTTTAAATCAATAAAACCATTTTAAACTATTTATTTAATATAATTATTAAATAAATTTAATGTCATTAATGTTAAATAATTAATATTTTTCATAATAAAATATTAAAAGTTATATTTTGTAACTTAAAATATTTTTATAACCTTTACATTATTAATATATAATTTTTAAATCATTAATTCTATTTTTCATAATTTATTTAATACATTTATTAAATAACTTAAATATCATTAATATTAAATTATTAATGAGATTTCATCACAAAATATTAAAAATAACTTTAAATATTTTCTTATAACATAATATAATTTTAAATAATTTTTCAAGTATTAAAATCATTTTTAAGTAATTTATTTAATATCATAATTAAATAAATTAAATACCATTAATATTCCAAAAATAATAAATATTAATGAAATTTATTCAAAATAATTAAAAACCTATTTTTAGACTTTAAAATAATTTTTAGGAATTTATTTTGTATTTTTAATAATTAAAAACTATTTAATACTAATTATTAAATAAAAATAATAATTTTATGAATAAATTATCGCTAAAGGGGCCCTATAGCGACGAAACTGTCGTTATAGGTGTTCTTGAAATGTTCTTCAACAAACTCGAACTCATATGCATTATCATGGTTACTACTTTGACCAACTATTGTTTTTAATCTGTGATGATTCAAGGCATACTTGATGTCGATCTTACGATAATAGTGCGGGACTACACCATTCAACAACAAACATACTCATATCATGCATAACCAAAGAGATCTGGTACCCAAAGTATTGCCGAGGTCGTTCTTTATTTACGGGTTGCTGAAATGAAGAACGATTCGAGTACGCACTTTTTGGGCTCCCACTACACGATGATCGTGAAATGTATTTGTGATATATAAGCTTTAGTGTGTAGCCAACATGTAGAACAACAGATCTATTACATAACATCTTCATAGCAACAACAAATCAAGCATATAATGTCCGGTCAAAGTAGTCAAGAAAACTGTTCTTGAACATTTCTGGGTTTCCCAGAAATGTTCTTGAGCTGTTTGGTCAACCTAAGTTTGACCATCATTAACTTCGTTTCTGTTACGTATTTGGGTAATCTAGAGTCATGGATAAGTAGTACTCAAGTCAGTCTACACGAATCAAACACTAACTTGGCCAAACTAATTAAGACCTGTAAGATCCGAGGCTCAAAAACGTTGTCGAAATTCAGAAAATTCAGGTTGCCCGAATTCCGGTTTAATGATGACCGGTCAACTAGGTTTGACAACATATAACTTGAGATCTAGACATGCTATGACCCTGCTTCCAATTCTAGATCAAAGCTAGCATTACATACTACAAATCTATAACTTAAAACACACATAACACTTAATACAGAAAGATCTAGAGGCTCTGACATTCATTGTCAGACCACAGTTTTAAACTTTTTCCAGATTTCAAAAATCATCAATTTCGAGCATCTAAGTGTTATGGATCTGAGTTATAACAACCCAGATCACTCAATAACATCATATTTCACAACTTTAAACATCTTATCACAAAGATTAACATAAATCATAAGGATTTCTAGGTTTATGGTTTTTATACCTTTCTATGAACCAAATCTTGATCTAATGCTTCGATCTGCTACAAGTGCTAGTGGGGCTTGATTAGTGACTGGTCTAGCAAGAAAATTTTGGATGTTTGAAGTTGAGAGGGTTTTGGTTGAGTGTTGTGATCAAATGTGGCTTGAATGTGACATTCTTTCTCTCATAATCTATATATAATATGGTGTAATGCTATGGTTGATCGATTTTTGAATGATTAAAGCTTATTACTAGACCACACGGCTAGCTAGAGTTGGTTACCAACTCCTTAATAGGGCTAGATCTACACTCCACCTTATTAAAGTAATCAAAAGGGTAGTTTGGTCATTTGACTTATAAAGTGAATGGCAACTTGGTAACTTCTCACAACCATTAGGTTTTAACCCTTAGGGTTTCACCCTAGGGTTCCATAAGCTCGAAATCTAGAATTGTGTACTATGGGCAAATATGGAAATCTTAGTTTCTAAAATGTTGATTAGGGTTCCCTAATTACACTAGGTTTCCTAATCACCTAGGTTGTGTAAATTAGCTATTAATTACCATTATCCTTGCTAAATTAATAGTTAGGGTTTATAACTTAGCAATTAGGGTTCTAATCTAATAATCAAGGTCTCTAGATATTAATTAGGGTTTACCTAATTAACATTAACATATAAAGGTCATTAACTAACTACATAACACATAACTTAATGATCTTGCAATCATATCCCACTGCATCTATAGTTTATCAAGAATGCTAGGGTTTGTCTTGTTTTACTATAACCCGATCTACAAATTAACATTGCACACATATCGCATATTTCTATTACTAAAATACAATATTATATTATTATTCTCATCCCTTATTCAAAATCCTCGACTTAGGGTTTTGAATTCATATCTGACATAACCTTCATACATACCATCATTAATTAAGTTAAAATAATTAACCTAACCACTATAATAAAATACATATCATAATAATCCTAATAATGATATCATAATCTTATTTTCATAGAAAATAAATAATAAATATTTTTATTACAAAATTAATTTATTATAAGAATATAAACTATAATGATCAATAAGTCTAAAAGAAATTATTTACATCTAATAAATATTTTTATTTATCACATAGATACATATACCTTACTTTGCACATATTCCCAACTTTATATATATATAAAAAAATTAAATCAAAAATTTCTTATTGAAATTATTAGGTTATTACATTCACCCTCCCTTATAAGGATTCTCATCCCCTAATCAACGCTTTAAAACTTATAGACACTAAGGAAAATAGCATACACAGTTATTGCAAGTAGATCTCGATCATAATTTGATCGAACCGATCTTTAACTATTCAACATAAAGTTTGTCTATCTGCTTAAACAGAAATTTGATTTCTTGTAGAACTCAAATTCCTCCTTCAAAATTTCTTTATAAAATAATTTACTATATATATACGAAAATCATATATAAGAAAATTCAATTGTCTCGAATAATACCTGGAGTCACATCCCCATCTTCCACAAAGATCTTGAATCTGTTATCTCAAGACTCTTGCGGTTGATTCTCATTGGGTTGTTTCTTTGAGTTGGTCCCTTTCATCGTATAGGTTGCAAAAGATGTCTTTTGCCCTCCGCTTACTCTAGCTATCATCAACTACTTCTTCTACAGGTCATTGACCCTCTAAATCTGATGGTCCCATGGCCTTAAAATCTTTAAAGTTCGCAAATCGATTATCCGGCTGATTTCCATGCTACCGGCATTCCATTCTCGCATATCTTGGCGACCACATTTGCAAACTTACTTCGCAACGGGTTTGGTTGTCCTCCACTTTGTTGATGTGTTCTTCTACCCTTTGGTTTCGTTTACGTCTTAGCGGCATTATCTGATCATAATTGATCTTTTATCGACTTACCTTCTATAACGCAAAATTTTCTACTCAAATAATCATATATTCAAAATATTATATTTTGGAAAACTTGGTTTGCTATATTAACCAATGTTCAGATAAAAAATTACTATCTTTATACAAACTTATTTCATTAATCCAACATAGATTCATATTCATAGCGCTTGACATACCATAGCACATACTGCTTTAAACATCCGCTATCCCCTTGTGACTCGAAAGTCGGGATTCGCTGCCATAACTTATACAAAAGTTAAGAATATTACATTATACCCACATACTTATCATATACGCATCATATAATCATACATATTCAAGTAAAACTAATATTACTTATTTCTTACGCCTTCACTAAGGATCAATTGCTTAGTATTCTATATGTTCCCATTATCCTCAATAATCCATTCACACCTAACTATACCTAGTTCGTCAAACTTACCACACATTATGAGTTTAAGAACTCACCACAGACATATGAGTTTAAGAACTCAAGCTTGACCTTATATTCTTTAACTATACTCTACCTATTAGTTATACTATCGTTTCTAGGTCTGGTACTACATCTTTCCAATATAATCTCCCCATCATGGTTGCTTTCAATGTGGGCCTCTATTTTAGCTATCAGCTTTGATATTGGCTCAGTTATGGAGGTTGACTCCTTCTTTACGATATGAGGGTATCCTAATCCTTTTTTATCTATCATCTATACACATAAATTATCCTGATTAGCATATAATATATACACAACGCAATTAATGGTTTTATTTAAACTCTATGTGAGTTATTTGTACTTTCAACGTTTTCGTCTACTCTAAGGTTATAGCCTAAGGTCTACCCCCACCTAAGGTTTCTAACTCTAAAGCTCTGATACCAAATTGTAACGCCCCCAAATTCAGATACTTAAAACCCGAACTTAGTGCATTACGATACCATTTCTATGAGCGGAAATAATAATATTATCATAATTATCAAACTTAATTTACATATCAGAGTTTAATCCTAGGTACGCGACCATAAAACATTTCATTACATGATAGATAATAAATATAATCATCTTATTTAAGTCTAGCTACTACATAAGATAACTCAAACTTAATCGGGTAGCTTTCCTTTCCCTTTGTTCTTGGCAGTGCCCTCTGGCCGATTATACTTAACTGAAAACATTTAAATTAAGCAAGGATGAGCATTTGAGTGCCCACCAAGTAATAACAATTATAAATATTAGCTGAAAGAATTAAATATTTTCTTTGTACTACCCTTCTACAACAAATCAAAAGTTGTGAAGTAATCTGAACCGATAATAATAACATAACAACTTTCTATCAAATTTTTGAAACTACGTACTGACTATAAATAAGGTTAAGGTGACATACTATGAACATTGTTTTTCATTTTCGCTAAGGTTTAACAGAACTTCATCCGCAAACCGTTATAACTTACGGACACGAGGGTGATATGCCCAATGTGCCCTGTATTGATCAATACTACATGAAAGAATGATATTATCGTTCACTCTCTCATATAGGCACATAAAAAGTTTTCCCATGTTTGGGATGTTCATACTTAGTCTGAATCCAAATCAAAACAATTTGATTGGATACAAAAAGGTTTTGTCATATTCAACGATATTTCTAAATCGTGTCTAGTGGAAAGAAATAGCTTAGACAACTCATTGTTATCATATACATACTGGGATCAATAGGTATATATTGTGACGCCTCCAAATTCGTGTCTCTTCTAATCCGACAGATGGTGCTACACGGTACTACCATTCATTCATTCATTCATTCAATTGAATAGTCTCAAAAGAACTAATATAACTTCTATATATCAAAAATAATATTACATTTCCCAGGTTCTTTGTAACTCATTCGTTTGATCTTGTCATATTATCCAATATATTACAAACATTCAACTATTCTATTACATAAGAAATCCATGGGTTCGCTTTTTGCCTTGCCCTTGTCCTTGCACGAGCCTTCGATCCGCTTTCGATCTTGGTTGTGTTCATATGGTTCAAGCAAGAGTGAGCATGACTAGCTCAAATAAGTACTACAATTCTAATAAACAACATGCTTGAAACATAGAACTTATTTATCTTCAGTAACTGAATAATAGCTACGAAGTACTATCGATAATTCAAAATAGCACTTCTTTTCATTCAAAACATTTTCCAACGACAATATTCAGTAGAATATCAACTAAGGCTCAAGACTATGAGCAGTTCATAATTTATTTTGAAAAGGACAACCCGGCACTACATCCGTAAGTCTGGCATAACTTATGAGCACTTCTGGGTGATCAGCCCATAGTACTCTATGTTGATCAACACTACATTCATTAAACATGTATACATTTAAGTTGTGGTAACATCACGTGCCTGTCGTTAAACGACAAAAACATTTTAGCATACTTGGTCTTCGATTGAAAACTATACCTATATAACTCGGTAAACATAAATCAAGCTTGACAGAATCATAATATAAGTCTAGCCGAATGAGTTGGCTTTTAACTTCATCATTCAAGACTTCATATAAAAGAATACCTGAATTACAAAACTCGTCCAGACTGAACTGGAACATGAGTTAGAATACTTGCCTTCAGCGTCTGCTTACTGATTAACACACGTACACTTTAAGTCTCTACGTTTCTATAATACATGATCATATAACGTACCACATTAGGTCATATATAATCAAGTATGTATACTATTATATCTTACCTTTCATCCCAATGTAAATCCTGACTTAGATCTACTATTATGGGTTTTCAGCTTTCATTACGTCATTCACATTTCATTCATCTTCAATTGATTATTAACTCTTAATCATCATACTTAAGTGTCTTACAAGTACCTTATAATACCTTATTAAGATCCTCAATTAACTGCTACTGGTTTACTATTCATGTTATACAAGTAATCATTCTTTACTGACAAATTCCTAGGGTTGGCGTCATTGCCACCCACCGCCTTCCTCTTCATCTCACGCCATGCGCCCTTGAGTTAGCGATGTCTAACATTCGGATCTGGCGCTGCGGCACCACACTTTGTTCTTTATCTCATATTGCACATGCAAGCTAAGTTGGCGATGTGCTTTCGAGACATTTATTACGGCCTTTACTGCGCCCACTCATTTGGCCTTGGGTTGGCGCCGCAACGCCAACTCTGTGCCTCAGATAGTTTGAAATTTTTAAAAATTTTATGAAACTCCCGGACTCATAACTTCTTCGTTATAAGTTCGAATTGGCTTGTTCAAAAGCCTACGGTTCACAAATTACATACTCTATGCGTTCATACAAGAATTTTATCTATTTGACTTCGTTTGCTAAAATTTCACCTATTAGTTCATTTTTAACGAAAACAATAAACGTCCGTGAACGTTCAACGCTCGTTTCTTCGTTCTAAGTCAGAATTCGGTCATTTTCGAGTCCGCAACTCTATAATGCCAAATATGACTTGTCTCCATCGAAAACCAACATTTTCGACTTCAAACATAAAATACGACTTCCATTCCGAGAATTTCACGAATTCGACGATTATCGTCCAATCGTGTGAATTCCGGCAAAACTTTATTCATAATGATTCTAAATAGATTTTAATCAACATATGATCATTACAAGTTACTTATTATACCAACTTACGGTCAAAGTAGGTTTTTGACTTATTCTCATAAGTCAATAACTTATTTAACTTATGAACTACAAATTTCCATGCTTATGACTTACTATGAACTTAAGTCCATCAATCAATGTTCTTATAATATATTCAACATACTAACATCATATGACAAACATATAATAAGTTCTTCATGATTCTATCAACTTATTAGAGTTCAAGTTGCTTATTCAACTTATTCGGCTTAAGTTCATTCATTAATAACTTATTACATGTTCTTAACAAACAATCCCCCTCCTCTATCAATCCTATCATAGAAGAGATAAAGATAAAAAGTATGAGTCTTACCCTTGAAGACTATTACTTCACTTCACTTTGGAAAATCTAGCAAAAGTTGAAGTGGCTTATAAGTGCTTAAGTGGCTTGTTCTCTCTACCAAATAAGTTGCTTATCTTTGAGAAGAAAGTGTTGGATGAAATAACAACCAACAAAATAAATGAGGCTTGGTATTTATAGGCAATCCAAAGCTAGGGTATTATGGACTTTAAGCCATCCACCTCCTTTAATCCACCTCTTCAATTAACCTCCTTAACCTCCACCTCCTTACTATTCATTCCTTGCTCAACACAACACTTGGTCATCACACTAATTATTTTCCCATCAAGTTTACCCATATCATACTTGGATTGCTCCATGGATCATGGCTTATCATTGGGCTTGCTAATTAAATCTAGCTAATACCTTATTGGGCTTGTACTGCCATAGTTTGGACTCATAACTTATCAAACACTTGGGCTTGATTGTCACATTCTATTGGACTCCTTCCATTAAGCTAATAATCCTACAAGTCCATTACATTTAATTAACAACTTAACATATATACAACATGTATAATTCTCGTATGTTAGCTCGTATATTAATTTATAATATACGTTATTTCATTGTCCATTCTTAATAGTATAATATGTCGTATAATACTTACGTTCATTACCTCGTATGATGCATACGCATCATATGATTACAACTTTCTTTCCTTAACGCTTAATAAACTTAACGTTCCCAAATTAAGTCCGCATGCGAAATATTACGTTTTCCATACTTAGGTTATTATTACATAACCCATATCACCTTGATATTATAACGTTACGTATTTCTCGGAAGTTCAAAAATAATTCCCGAGCAGAAATCGATGAATAGTATTTTTCAGAAAATTTCTCGGAAAGCTTTTATTTTCGTCTTAGAAATTCAAACACTTTAATTCTCCCACGTAGTTAAAATACTACGACATTCCAACGTTTCTAGGTTATAGAATGACATTCATCTTATCCATACGTAATAATAATAAAAATAATATTATTTTATTCATTATTAAAAGTATTTATAAAGGTTCAATTTTCTGGGACGTTACACTCTCTCCCCTATATAAGGATTTTGTCCCCGAATCTCGCTAAAAAAAATTACACAAATAAATGAGGGTAATTCTTTTTCATCATTTCTTCTAACTCCCACGTTGCTTCTTCTGCATTGTGGTTCTTCCATATCACCTTTACCGAAGGTATTGCTTTATTTCGCAGAACTTGTTCTTTTCTATCAACAATTTGAATCGGCGTTTCCTCATACGTTAAATCCTTCTCGATATGAATAGGCTCATATTCTATCACGTGCTTCATAATTTGGCTTATAAGGACGTAATATGGATACGTGAAATACATTATGTATTCGTTCTAGGTCTGGAGGTAAGGCTATCATATAAGCTACCTCACCTACCCGTTTTAATACCTAAAAAGGTCCTATGAACCTTGGACTTAACTTTCCTTCTTCCCAAAACGTATCTTTCCTTTTTAGGGAGATACTTTTAGGAATACGTACAAACCTACTTCAAACTCCCGATTCTCTCTATGCGGATTCGTAAACTTCTTATGTCTGTCTTGAGCTGCTAGAAGACGCATTTGTATCTTCTTGACAATGTCCGCTGTCTATTGTACCAACTCTGGTCCCAACATTCAGCGTTCTCCTACCTCATCCTAATACAGCGGTGTTTTACATTTCCTCCCATACAAAGCTTTGTAAGGTGGCATACCTATGCTTGCATGATAACTATTGTTATACGCAAACTCCACTAATGGTAGATGATCATCCCAACTATCCTTGAAATCCATGACGCAAGATCTCAGCATATCTTTTAACCTCTGAATTGTCATCTCGCTTTGTCCATCCGTTTGTGGATGATACGCCGTACTCAGCTTTAACTGCGTTCCCAACTGCTCTTGTAGACTCCTCCAAAAGTTTGACGTGAATCGTGAATCACGATCTGACACAATCGACACAGGTACTCCATGTCTGGAGATTATTTCCTTAATATATAGTCTAGCTAACTGGTCTAAGTTATACTTAACCCTAATTGGTAAAAAGTGAGCCGCTTCGTCAATCAGTCTACTATTACCCAGATCGCATCATACCCCTTCTGAGTAGTCGGAAGTCCTACCACAAAATCCATCGTGATATTCTCCCACTTCCACTCTGGGACTTCTAATGACTATAGCAAGCCACTAGGTCGTTGATGTTCAACCTTAACTCTCTGACAATTCAAACACCTACTCACATATTCGGTGATCTCTCTCTTCATGTTCGGCCACCAGAAACTCTGTCGAAGATCTTGATACATCTTAGTGCTACCAGGATGAATCGAAAACCTTGAACTATGAGCCTCTTGTAGAACCTGCTCCCTTAATTCCGTCTCATTTGGAACCCAAATTCTTCCTTCAAATCTTAATAACCCCTCATTATCAAGACTGTACTTAGTCTCTTTTTTATTGGTTAATCGCTCCTTTGCTCGATCACACTCATCCGTTCTGAGCTACACCTCCTTGATTCCTTCTACGATAGTAGATTGCATCTCTGTCGTAAAAAGTATCTGCTCCGATTCACTTGGAAACTTCACTTCTATCTCCATCCTAGCCATCTCTGTTATTAACTCAGTTTGAGCCATTAACATAGACAACTTTTCCCGACCCTTTCTACTTAAGGCATCGATAACTACATTAGCTTTTTCAGGGTGATACAGGATTTCACAGTCGTAATCCTTTATCAACTCCAGCCATCTCCTCTGCCTTACATTTAATTCCTTCTGTGTGAAGATATATTTTAGACTCTTGTGGTCCGTGTATAGCTCACATTTTTCTCTATAAAGATAATGTCTCCATATCTTTAGAGCAAAAAACTCGGCTAGTTCCAGATCATGAGTAGGGTAAACTTTCTCATAATCCTTCAACTGCCTAGATGCATACACAATGACCTTGCCATGCTGCATGAGCACACAACCAAGTACTCTATGCGAAGCATCGCTATAAACTACAAAATTTCCTGTGTCATCAGGCAATGACAAAACAGGCGCTTCCCTCAACCTCTTCTTCAATTCTTGAAAACTGTTCTCACACTTGTCAGTCCAAGCATATTTCACCGTCTTCCTCATCAAGTTAGTCAATGGAGTAGCTATCTTCGAAAAATCCTGGATGAATCTTCGATAGTAACCCGCTAACCCTAGGAAACTCTGCACCTCAGTCGGCATTTTCGACTGTTCCCAATTCATCACGGCTTCCACCTTCGCTGGATCTACTGAAATTCCCTCATGGTCAATGACATGACCTAAAAACTGTACCTTCTCCAACCAAAATTCACACTTAGTGAATTTCGCATACAACCTCTCCTTTCTTAGTGTCTCCAACACTAATCTAAGGTGTTCAGCATGATCTTCTGGCGTCTTAGAATAGACTAGAATATCATCTATAAACACCACGATGAACTTGTCCAAATATTGTTTGAACACTCTGTTCATCATATCCATAAATGCAGCTGGTGCATTTGTCAACCCAAACGACATCACCAGGAACTCGTAATGACCATAACGAGTCCTGAATGCTATCTTTGGCACATCCTCCTTCCTAACCTTCAACTTATGATACCCCATCCTTAAATCTATTTTAGAAAAATACTTAGCCCCTTTCAACTGATCAAAGAGATCATCAATCCTGGGCAATGGGTATTTATTCTTTATCGTTAACTTGTTCAACTCTCGATAGTCGATACACAGTCTTAACAATCTGTCCTTCATCTTGACAAACAGTACCGGTGCTCCCCACGGCGAAACACTCGGTTGAATGTACTTCATATCTAACAGTTCTTGAAACTGCACCATCAACCCCTTCATCTCCACTGGCGCCATACGATACGGTGCCCTGGAAACTGGTGCCGCTCTTGGCACAATGTCTATCACAAACTTTGTTTCCCTATCCGACAGAAGACCCGACAATTCACTCGAAAATACATTAGCGAATTCTCTCACTATAGGTATTTGTTCCATGGTTGCTACCACTCTCTGGGTATCAACAACATGACACAGATAACCTATGCACCCCTTTCTCAGTAATTTCCTAGTTTGTGTCATGGTTAGACAACACGAACGTCCCGGCGATCTATTACCGTAAAATACTACCCGAGGTTGTTCTAACGTCTTAATGTTCACACATTTATTTTGACAATCTATAATTGCCCCATGGTTTACTAACCAATCCATTCCGAGAATTACGTCGAACTCTCCTAACTTTATTGGTAACAAATCTATCGATAATTTACAACCTCGTATGTCTACACAACAACTCTTATGAATATCTTCAATAGGAATTATCTCTTCATTCGCTACCTTAATATTTAAAGGTATAGGAAACTTTTTGGGAAGTAATCCTAATCTTCTAGCAAAATCGCACGCTATAAACGAACAAGTTGCACCCGAATCAAACAACATGTAAGCATTGATATCGTTGATCGGAATAATATATGCGATGACGTCTCCTGATGCGACTGCATCTTGGACTGTCATGTTAAAGGTACGACCCATCGGCCTACCCGGCTGCGCTGGTCCACTAATAGCTAACTTACCGCTATTAGCGCTCTGATTCCCGCCCGTCCCCTTCTTTGCACAGTTCTTTGCCATGTGGTCGGTTGATCCACACACAAAGCATCCATGGTTCTTCTCAGACTCGGACAGTTAGGTGCAATGTGCCCCTCCTGTCCACAGTTGTAATAGACGGCCTTCCCCTTGAGATAGACTCCTAAGTGAGTCTTCCCACAGGTCTTGCAGGCCTCCATTCTTCTCTTCGGGTCTCCTTACTTCACTCCAGTATTCCCAAAGCTAAATACGTTCCTCTTCTGACCCTCGCCACTACCACTGGTTCCCTCGATCTTTACTCTCCCGTCTACTTTAACCTTGCTCTTCTTGTCCTTGTGGTATTGACTTAAAGCTTCACTACCACCCTCGACGATATCGCCTTCTCTAAAACGGTCCCAAAAGAAGTACTTTAGAACACCGATATGCAGTTATAGAGCCAGGGTTTTAAGCCCTGCTCGAACCATCGCGCTTTCCTCACCTCAAAGATCCACTTGATGTGGAGCGAACCTTGCTAGTTCATTAAACTTAGCGGCGTATTGGGGAACCGTATGTCCCCTTGTTTCAACTTCAAAATCACATCTCCATCCTCCTTTGCATGCTCGTGGGAAAGTAGTTCTTGAAGAATATCTCCTTGAACCTCTCCCACGCCGATTCGCTTATCCCAACCCTAGCCCGATTTTCTTCCCACCAAAAATTGGCCTCCCTTCATCATATAGGTCACAAAGGCAACCTTTTGGGCCTCATCGACATTTGCTATTACAAATGCCTTCTCTATCTCCTTAACCCACGTTTGGGCTTCAATAGGGTCCGTAGTTCCTTTGAACTCCGGCGGACCCACGCTCTTGAAATCCTTAAAGGTAGTAGCTCGTACTACTCCCGAATTTACGGGGATATTAGCCCCTGTTCTATTAAAGGCAGTTGTTATTAAATTAACAAACTCCTGCATCGGATTAACCGGACCTCCCTCCGGTTGATTTACGCTCGCACCTTGATTACGTTGCACTCTTCTTGGTGGCATTTTGCTGATACAATAAACACATTTCGTTATTATTTCTTTCTTTATTAGTTATCATTAATATTAACAATAACTCCAACATCCATAACTCATTGCTTTCCATAAAAAGGACTTATATTCATTCTTCGTAGTATAATACTACATCGGTTACATACACATCCTAAGCTGATTACATTACTTTCCCGTTATCACTTTCCAAAATTTAGGATTTACAAAAGACTACCCTTTACTATACAAAAAGGCTTTACATCACTACTACTTACAAAATATTTACATACTACTCTAACTACTTCTAGTCTATATCTGCCTCAAGGCATTCTCGAAATCTGCCTTGGCAAGACCGACAATGATATCATGGCTAATAGTATCTTGTGTTTTGCCCCACCTCCACGGGATATCCAAACTACACATTCTTTGGAAATCTGTATGAGAACTCCTATAGATATAGGACATCCTCCCTATCTTCTGCACCTTGGTCTTTAGCTCTTCCTTGAGCTCAAAGACCTTGTGCTTTAAATTGTGGACTTTGTCCTTAGCCAAAATCCTTTCATTATGTTCCTGCTCCCACATGGACTCGACATCGGTCTTGTCCTCTATAACCATTTGGAGCTCTACTTTCAGCTCCTTGACCTCCTGACAGTAATGGATATTTCCATCCAACACTGACATAAATAGAGACATCATTGACCCTCCAGGAGCTATCTCTGCTGCTATAGCTACCGGATTAAAGGACACTATCTCTACTTCCTCTTCTATCATCCCATCGAATACTGACATATAGTCAGCATATAGTCAGCATCATCTGAGTCTCCAGACTCAATAACTACCACCTCCGGATCTGCTGCTATGGGGTTCGATAAAACCTCTATTTGGTTCACCGATTCATCACTAATGGCCTGACCATCTACAAACATTCTGTTTACTCCTGACATCTACACAAAATAATTAAGTTGATTAGTACATGTCAGTAGAATAATAAAAACACATAACAAAATCATAATGCATTTTTATAAGGTTATTTTCTTCTTGTATTTCTTTGACTTCTCTTAAGGTTATGACTTAAGGTTTTTAATCCCCTCTTAAGTTTTGTAACCTAATGCTTTGATACCAACCTGTGACACCCCCAAATCTGGGTCTCTTCCAACCCAACAGATGGTGCTACACGGTACTACCATTCATTCATTCATTCATTCATTCAATTGAATAGTCTCAAAAGGACTAATATAACTTCTATATATCCAAAATAATATTACATTTCCCAGGTTCTTTGTAACCCATTCGTTTGTTCTTGTCATAATATTCAATATATTACAAACATTCAACTATTCTATTACATAAGAAATCTAAGGGTTCGTCTTCACCTTGCCTTTGTCCTTGCCTGAGCCTTCGATCCGCTCGATCTTGGCTGTGTTCATATGGTTCAAGCAAGAGTGAGCATGACTAGCTCAGCAAGTACTACAATTCTAATAAACAACATGCTTGAAACATAGAACTTATATATCTTCAGTAACTGAACAATAGTTACGAAGTACTATCAATAATTCAAAATAGCACTTCTTTTCATTCAAAACATTTTCCAACGACAATATTCAGTAGAATATCAACTAAGGCTTAAGACTATGACCAGTTCATAATTTATTCTGAAAAGGACAACCCGACACTACGTCCGTAAGTCTGGCATAGCTTATGAGCACTTCTGGGTGACCAGCCCATAGTACTCTATGTTGATCAACACTACATTCATTAAACATGTATACATTTAAGTTGAGGTAACATCACGTGCCTGTCGTTAAACGACAAAAACATTTTAGCATACTTGGTCTTCGATTGAAAACTATACCTATATAACTCTTCGGTAAACATAAATCATGCTTGATGTAATCATCATATAAGTATAGCCAATGAGTTGGCTTTAGACTTCATCATTCAAGACTTCATGTGAAAGAATACCTGAATTACAAAACTCGTCCAGACTGAACATGAACATGGGTTAGAATACTTGCCTTCAGTGTCTGCTTACTGATTAACACGCGTAGACTTTAAGTCTCTACGTTTCTACAATACATGATCATATAACGTACCACATTAGTGTAAGGTTTGTAATATTCATGTGCGCAATCAAATTGCAAAAATAATGCGGAAACGTGTAAAAATCAGAGTTTAAAATTTTATACAAACCATATACCCGGATCACCCTTTATGCATAATTATTAATTAAACGAAAAGATAAAGAATAAAATCATACCCTTGAAGATCGAGCTTCCTCAGGTACAAGTTCACCTCCAATCCTTTTCGCGTTCAACTTGAATCCACCGGGTTTGGTTCCTTCCTTTGATCAACGTTAGCCACCCATGTGTTTGGCCTCTAGAGGTGATCCACCAAGGAAGAATAGGAATTCAAGAAGAAGGGGTATTGGCTCAAACCCTAGTTTTTCCTATCTCTATAGAAAAAGGGCGTACTCTCCAACAAATTGGAATTATTACGTATTAGTAAAAGTCAACAACCACCACCACCCATAATAAGACTCCTCTTATTTATAGATGTGGGCAACCCACCTTAACAATTAAGGAATTGGGATTTATTTAATTAATTAAATTCTTTTAATTAATTAAGCTCCCTAATCTAATTAGGGATAATTAATTAAACTCTTTTAACTAATTTTCCTTCCTAATCCAATTAGGAATAAATGAGAGTACTTATATTAAATTAATTTCTAAACTCTTTTAGAAATTAAAATAATAATAATTGTAATAATATTAATAAGACTCATCTTATTAATTTATATTTAATATTTCTAAAATATTAAATAATAAATATTAAGCTATTTAATTTATTCTATCACCATAGATTAAATTAAATATACTTAACATATTATTACGATTATACCATTAACTTCTTAAATAATTATTCTTCCTTTTATGGTGTGACCCTTTAGGTTCTCCATATTAAACCCATTTGTGAATAAATCAATTAGAACAATTCTAATCTTATTTAAATAAATAAATTAAACAATTAATTTATTTAAATAAATAATATTTATTCTACATAGGGATAAGCCTCCCTAGCGATCAACGACTTTCCGGATAATATAGATTTCAACATTAATCATTAAAGAACCTTTGAGTAAATAGTTCTCCGTACAATTCAATCCTTCCACCATACAATGTCCCAATTAAATATAAGACATGGAATTACCACAAGTCTTATTTTATTTAATTATATGTATTTCGATCCTTAAATGCACAACTCCAAATAATGCAAATTAGAAACTCCTTTCTAATTTCATTCGCATTAACCAATGATGACTCTTTGGGTTGTCATTTATCGAATCACATAGGACATTTCTCTTCTTTTATTAGAAGTGGTAGATTCTTTATTGATCATACATTATCTCCATGTACAACTTATTATACCCAAGCATACCCTTTGATATACCCTAAGGGTCTTAAGGAATAAGTCAAAGTATAACTCATCATACACAAGATACTATGATGATCTCAAGTCCAAGGATTACTTGTACTACTATCACTACAGAATTCCTATTGGCGGGCAAAGTAAAACTCCATTAGGTATTCCTTAGCGAGCCACGCTCGATGAACTTATTCTCTAATAAGCACCTACATACTTGCTTTTAGTGTCTCCACACAAATGATCATGAGATCAATCATCCCCATCCAATGAGCAAGTTACAGCGTATGTACCAATCTATCCGGATTCACTAATCCCCAATTTAGTAATCCAATGATTGGGAACTATTTTAGTTTTAAGCTTTCTAAGAATTTAGATCTCATTAGAATGATCATCATCATTATTCTAAAAGCATTGCTTAAAACTATGGGTTTATCACATATTATAAAACAGCATCATGTAGATAATTAAAAGCCTTTAATAAATTAATACTTTTTATTAATAAATGAATAAGATTGTTACAAAGTATATGCTTTATCATCAAACATGATTGGCTTGTGTGCATATTACTTTCAATCTTCCACTTGCACTAAAGCCAATCGCCATTGTATCTTATACTCTTCTTGTGACGCCCCCAAAATAGGTATACACAACACCCATTCTGAGTCGCCAAATACATGGTACAAGAAGCAAACTACAACTTCAATAATACAATTGTCGTGTGAAATACGACAATATATACTGTGAGTTTAAATATAATATTGTCTTCTAGACAATATCCACACGCAAATAAATCCCCATCATAATTATTGATTCATTATTTTACAAAAAATGGTGAGGACTACTAAACAACTCTCTCTAGAACCTTCATTCCATACCCCGACTAGTACTCGCTTACATTCTCGCCTCCCGAGAAGAAAAAAATGGAACAACAAGGAAAAGGGTGAGCTCAACTAGCCCAAGAAGAATATTATGACTAAGATAATATACAACAAATTATCGTTAGTCTTCAACAGGAAAAATCGATAGAATACAATAGACAACAAGTGTCGGATCAATATTCGCAGCGGAAATAATAATTCATAGAAGAGTTACGTAGAGAATGAAATCTACTATAATCTATGAATTTAATAGTCCATCATCAATATTTTATCCTCAGAACATCAATCAATATGCATCCGGAATCAAATATTCATCTTTGCACTACAGTGCCAAAGATATTCATCGATTAGTCATGTTCATTTAAACACTGTTCATCTTTGCACTACTGAATGAAGATATTAATCAATCGGTCATGTTCATCTCAACACTGCTTCATCTTTTGCACTACGAGCCAAAGATATTCTTCAGAAATCATTCATCTTTTTACAGCCAAAGATATTCAATAATATCATCATTTAAGACGAGGATGATGAAAAATATTTTTCTAAGAAACGAATCCAAAGTGAAACAAAATGACAAGGATTAAGGATTAAGGATTCGTACTTGGTTTTATCCACGTCTAAAAATACCTCAAAAATAATCATAGTGGTGTAAAATTCAAGAATGATCAAAACATGGATACAATCAGAGTTAGTATCCATAATAGATGTTTTGGACGAAAAGAAGAAATTTTATTTTTCGGTGAATAGTACCGTATACGTGTGAATAGTGTCGATATCGTGAATAGTGCCGATATCGTGAATAGTAACTCCGACACCAAAAGATAGAAATTCCACAAAAACATCTTCACGCTTCATGAATAGTACTCGTGAATAGTAACTCGTGAATAGTAACTCATGAATAGTAACTCGTGAATAGTAACTCATGAATAGTAACCCATGAATAGTAACCCCATATGAAAAAGTTCCAAATTTGATAAAACTTCAGATCAACATTTCAAAGATAATGATATTGAAGAAATAATATCATTACGAAAAAAATAATATCCCTTACCTCGAAAGATCAGTACTTCTAGCTGAAACACCGGATATAGGCTATGACTTGGACTTGCACCGTATAGCAATACTCAAAGTATACTCAAAATACTCACAAGAATACGCTCGATAATATAGAGAGAGAAAATTTCAGTTTACGTGTGATTTTCAATTCTAACCTAAGCACCTATTTATAGGAAATTGCTTAGAACACCAAAGCAGAAAATTTAATATAATATATTATAATTTTTCCACAACTTCATACGCACACTAACAATCTGAATTCAGCCTCCTAACCACATGTTAAATGAGTTTCAAAAATGAAAAAAAACGTTTTTGTAATTAAAAATATTTTAAACTTCCAAAAATCAATTATTTCGGAACTTCAGAACTTCAATAATTCATAATAAATAGCCCTTTCATCAGAAAATTCGAATCTCGCGAGTTTTTATAGGAAATTCAATTCTCTACAACTTTGCAGAAGAAAGTTTTTCCAAATTCCAAATAGAAATTGACCGAAATCCACAAACGGGTGATTTTACAAGCTATAATCAAATTTCGGTCAATAATTGTGTCCACCAACACACAAAACATGTGTTAAACATTTAATGCCACAAAAATACTCTTTCTCCTCATATACTCATATATCCCACATTCATTGTAAAAATATCACCAATTAATATATTATTAAAATAATATATTTAAATGAATTATTTTATCGAGAAAAAGATAAAATATTAATTTTCAACAATTGTCATTTTAAAAATTTTCTCCATCTATATCCACATAAAATCAATATTTTCCTCATCATATAAATCAATAATTAATTATTCACAAATAATATTACGTAATCACAATATTGACAACCAGTAGCTTCCAGAAAGAGGGGGCTTTCGATAAGAATTTCTTCTTCTTGGCGGCAAGAATTAGGTGACCAAACCTCTCCTTAGATGTAACTTTCTAGACATTGCCAATAAAGTTATCTAATAATATTATTCAGATAATATGAATTATTGCTTCGATAATGAAAGATCTTTGTGTAATGACAATTATTGAAACAACAACAATATAAAATATCAACGCAAAGAATTATTAACTCAATAAAATCTTGAAAGAATTATCGTAACCATTATTGAGTAGTGCCTTCTTACGTAAGAATCAATAATTGGTGCAATACCGTAAAGCTCTTCGCTCAACAACGCGTATTAGTGTGTTTTAACCAATCGGTATTCCAACAAGATTAATCTGATAATAAATTCTGTAGTTATTTAAAAATAACTTATATTTGTCGTTTTCTTCATCCAATCGCTTTCCATTATGGGGCCCACACATGGTCATCTGCGTCACGCATTTAATATTCCCCGACAGATTTAATATTCCACGACCAAACGAATATTCCCCAAGCGATAATGAATATTTTATAACCACTTGCTTATTTTGAAATATTTGCATATTTAACCCTTAACTATCCACATTAATCAAATCAACCCTTACTATTTCAAAATAATAAATAAAGGAAATTCCTTTTTATTTAAAAATTTTGGGTCTTACACTTCTCTCTAAGTGACGATTATCCTGTTTGTTGGATAAGCTTTAGTTAATGGATATGTAATGTTGTTCATGAGAGTCCACTATCTCTATAGTGATTTCCCATCTTTCAATGATTCTAATAATCAAATGAAAGTGCCACAACACATGTTTAGATCCAAGATGAGACTTAGGAACTATTCCTAGTTACAGAATGAACTTTTAATCCAAACAATCAACTTGCGGCTTCATTTATAGCTATATACTTTGTCTTTATCACTAAACCAAAGAACTCTTTCTTTGTTTGGAACCTTTCCAATTCAACGCACCCTTTGCTCAAGATAACGCTTTACCTTAAAGTGGATTTTACATCATCTTGTCTGCGTAAAAAAACTTGAGTCTGTTAAGCCCTCTAGTTTTAATTCAGACCCACCATGTATGCTCACATCCTTAGTGCCAGTTAAGAACTTTAAGATGTTTTTCACTGACTCATAGTGAACTTCTCCAGAATATGACTGATCAACATCAGGTCTCGTACATTTCATTGCATACATGATTGTCACTCATGCGACCTCTCTTTTCAGGAGTCTGTGGGGACTATTAAGAGAGATACACTCCATAGCTCATCGATATGAGACATCTCTTGGAGTTTGCCATGCTAAACGACTTTAGCATCAAATGAATATACGCCCTTGGGTTAAGTTGAGCATCCTCTTAAATCTATCTATATAGATTTATATCCCCAATTAAGATACTCTTTCAAATCATTCATGGAGGAATGTTTAGACAACTTTATCTTAACTGATTGTAGCATTGGTATGTCATTCCTTATCCGTAGTATATCAACATATAGTACTAAGAATGTCACGATGCTCCCACTGACCCTTTTGTACACATTATGTTCATTCTTATTTTTGATAAAATCAAACTCTTTTGATTGCCTCATCAAAACAAATGTTCCATATTTGAGAAACTTGCTTCAATCCATTTCTCTGAGTGTTTACAACACTTACCTCATCGTATGTAACTGGATCATCATCTTCTATAATGTGTACCTCATTATCATCATCTATGATGAATCCATACCTCCTGGTATCTTGATACTATTCCGATTTGATTATCAGGTTGTGGTATAATAGGTTCATCTACAGTTCCTCTTATTTGACTTATAGTATTTTGTGGTTCTTGAACTCTTCAAGATCTATTATCCTCCCACTAGCCCCTTTTAATGATAAACACTTTATCTTAGAAGGCGTGTGTTTAAAAACAAACACCTTTAAGCTAAGTAAAATTATAGAACATATACCCTAAACTTACTTTAGGATGTCCCACAAATCTGTACATGTCAAATCTTGTCCCAAGCTTATCCTTCGAAACCTTTTCACATAAGTTGGACAACCTCTTATCTTAACATACTTAAGATTAGGAATCCTCCCTATCCATAACTTTTATGGAGTCTTGGGGCCGGATTTTGAAGTTACCTTTTGTAGATATGCAGCCATTTCTAGGACATGACCCTAGAGGGATACTGAAATGTCGGTAAAATCATTATGGACCGCACCATGTCCAACAAGGTACGATTTTTCCATTCAAATACATCAATCAATTATTATGCGTCGAGAGGGCGTCCATTATGAGAAAACCATTTAAGATGATCTAGAAACTTATTTCACAAGTATTTATTCCTTGATCTAATCAAAGAATCTTAATACATTGTCAATTTGTTTCACTTACTTCAATTCTTTGAACCTTTCAAATAATTCATACTTGTATTTCAAAGAAATACACATTCAACTCTTTGAATGATCATCTCCTTTTCTTATACTAGTTTGTTCAATTTGTAAAATTATTTTCACGTAAGTCAAGTATACAAAATTTATTAAGTAATATTCCATTTCTATACAAAACATTATTATTATAAATAGAACAACAATTGTTCTTAATTATAATACCAAAGATTTATTGTCCAACAATAAAATAGAAATAATGTTTCTAACAAGAATTGGAATACAATAACAACTTATTGACTTAATAGATTTGCCCGTAAGCGATCTTAAACTATAAGTTTCTATAGCTAATGCAAAGAACCTTTGCTTCATTTTCTACACATAGGATTACTTATCTTTGTTTAACTTTCTACTTACCTTGGTCCCTTCATAAATCTATATTTATGATAACCAAAATCGGTATCCAATACCCAAGTAGAACCTTGACATAAAGAAAATTTATTTCAATCATGAACAAAAAGCGATTATGTAGAAACTTCACTAAGCTTCTTTGGTTAGCCTCTCGCAAGATGCTTCTCATGATTTCTTTCCGATGTCCGAGGCTTATTGCGGTGGAAGCAAGCTCCTTTGCTATCTCAGACGCTTTTTGTTCTTATTATCTTTTGTTTTTGTCTTTCTATATACCTTCTTTGAATCATTCATCTTTTCGGAAGATCCTTTGGCCCCTACCAAGAAGACATGGTCTTTCTTGGTTGAAAGTGATTCTCAACATTTTTCAATATATTAAGCAAATCAAATCGGTGAGGTGATATCTAGCTTGTTCATATGAAAAATTCACAACAATTAATGAAAAGGAGTCCGGAGTGGTGCAAGATCAAATCTTGGCTCAACTCTCCATCCATGACAAAACCAATTGTCTTAATTGATCAATCAAATTGATTATGTTAAGAACTTTTTATATGCATACTATAGTGCCATTGGCCATTCTAGATCGGAAGAGCTCCTTAGATATCGATATCCATCATCCTATTTTCATCACCATCAACTACTTGATGTGCAGGAATATAGTAAGAGCATCCATAGTTTCATGCTGACGCTGAAGCTCGTTACTCATGGATGCGAGCATGATGCATTAAGCCAACTGTGCATCATCTTGCCACTTTCTAAAAGTAGCAATCTCTTCCTCAGAGGCATTGTCTGCAACCATTGCAGGGATAGGCGTATTAAGGACATAAGATAGCTTTTCAGCTATGAGAACTATTCTTAAATTCCTTAACCAATCCGTGTAATTCGGTCTGGTTAATTAACATCAAATATGTTTCGCAGTGATAGTAATTTTAGACATTGTAAAATTCTGTAAATGAATTTGTAATTAACAACATTTTAACATACATTCTTTTATTAATTACCAAAATAATTTAGGTCTTGTTTTAAATTGGTATCTCCCACTATTTTCTTCAAACTATATTACCCTCACTTATATAGTTCGGCAAAATCTAATTAAAGATTTGCTAGTGAGAATAAGGATCCCATTTCAAATGTATATAGCCTTGTGGTGACACAAACAAACTATATATAAATAAATAGGTAGACAACTTTTGTCAATTACATCAACTATGCAACTCCTTTTATTTTGCCTCTTAGATTATTTTGATCAAGTGGTGGCACATCCGAATCAAAATTATCCAAGTAAAGTCCGACCTAACACTCCATATATTCAAAAAAGAAAATATCATCCTTGTGGTGACACAACAAAACAATATTGTTCAATTTTCTTTATAAGCATCAAATGTGATAAATTAACATCTTAAATACTTAATACTTGCCTTGTGGTGACACAACAAACTCATATTAAATATTTAATACTCTATTAATTTTATCATGCTAGAAAGCGACGCTCGATATTCCAAATATCTTTGAGCGCTTAGGACTTAATATAAAAAATTTGAGGGTTTGTTATTAATTTGTCTCATCTTGTTTAGCGCATGCATGCATATATATATATAAAATACGCGCGTCATATTAATAAACATGCTGAAGCATGTTTGCATATATATATATATATATATATATATATATATATATATATATATATATAGTATAAAGATGCACATATAGAATACTATATTCTACCCTTGATTGATTATGGACTTTTATTCTAGTTTGGTTCACTAGAGCCACCAAGTAAACCAAAAGGTCAAACCCTAGGGGTGCAAGAAATAATATTTAAATATAACTATTACATTTAAACCCGGGCTCCATTACAAACGGGTCTTCAAGCGCTCCTTGCTCCTTGATCTCCAATTTTTCAAAATTAATTCTAACTATTCCTATTACAAAATTATTTAAAATAAATAGAAACCTTGATCGTGATCGAGGGAAGTACATGGGAGAGATAGAATTTACATTAAGAAAAATTAGAGAAGGCGAATCTGCAGAGACCTATTTAATAAAACCCATACATTCATGCATCCAACTAAAATAAAATCCAATCGCATTGGTCAATAGTCCATAATCAATCCCATTTATTATCATACACATCACTATATACATCAATAAATAACATTCATCTTATGAATAATAAACATTTAATATATATATTGATATTATTTAATGGGCAAATTTAGTTAGTATAAAATCTATTTTTGAATAAAAATAAACTCCTTTATTTAAATCCAAATTTAAATTAAAATAAAACTATTTTATTTTAATTTATCCAATTTTGAATAAAATAAACTATTTTATTTTAATCAAAATTTTAATCAAAATAAACTCCTTTATTTTAATTAATTATGGAATCCAATTCCATGTAATAAAAAAATTATTAAAGAAAACACGAAATTCTTTTTCCTATTCACAAATAAACTCCTTTATTTTGAATAATATGAAATCATATTTCATATTTAAATAAACTCCTTTATTTAAGGAAACATGGATTCTCTTTCCTATTCACAAATAAACTCTTTTATTTTGAATAATATGAAATCTTATTTCATATCTAAATAAACTCCTTTATTTAAGGAAATATGGAATCCAATTTCAACTCCAATTAGTTATCATGGAATCCAATTCCAACTCTAATTAGTTAGCATGAAATTTAATTTTAAAATTAAAATAAACTCTTTTATTTTAATATTTAAAAAACCTTAAAATAAACTTTTATTTTAATTACAAAATAATTAAAATTATATATTACATATACATAATATATATATTACGGTAATATATATATATATATATATATATATATATATATATATATATATATATAACATATAAGTATAACTTTAATAATAAAAAAAAAACGTGGTACATTATTTTGATATCCTGGCCTCCCTTGATTTCGTGCATTGAATTTTTTTTTTTTTTTTTTTTTTATATAGAAGCATTTATGTGGTGCTTCATACTAACGAAAAGCAATCATGCCAAAAAAATATATATATGTACCGTGATACTGACTTTGATTACCGATTTTTTTTTTTTTATAAATAAAGTTTATACAATAAATTATGCCCAATTAAATTGTTCTAAACACATATCAATATACATATCAAATAAAACAATTAATAATTTGCATAAAGGTTTGGCTCTGATGCCACTGTAAGGTTTGTAATATTCATGTGCGCAATCAAATTTCAAAAATAATGCGAAAACGTGTAAAAATCAGAGTTTAAAATTTTATACAAACCATATACCCGGATCACCCTTTATGCACAATTATTAATTAAACGAAAAGATAAAGAATAAAATCATACCCTTGAAGATCGAGCTTCCTCAGGTACAAGTTCACTTCCAATCCTTTTCGCGTTCAACTTGAATCCACCGGGTTTGGTTCCTTCCTTTAATCAATGTTAGCCACCCATGTGTTTGGCCTCTAGAGGTGATCCACCAAGGAAGAATAGGAATTCAAGAAGAAGGGTATTGGCTCAAACCCTTGTTTTCCTATCTCTACATAGAAAAAGGCGTACTCTCCAACAAATTGGAATTATTACGTATTAGTAAAAAGTCAACAACCACCACCACCCATAATAAGACTCCTCTTATTTATAGATGTGGGCAACCCACCTTAACAATTAAGGAATTGAGATTTATTTAATTAATTAAATTCTTTTAATTAATTAAGCTCCCTAATCTAATTAGGGATAATTAATTAAACTCTTTTAACTAATTTTCCTTCCTAATCCAATTAGGAATAAATGAGAGTACTTATATTAAATTAATTTCTAAACTCTTTTAGAAATTAAAATAATTATAATTGTAATAATATTAATAAGACTCATCTTATTAATTTATATTTAATATTTCTAAAATATTAAATAATAAATATTTAGCTATTTAATTTATTCTATCACCATAGATTAAATTAAATATACTTAACTATATTATTACGATTATGCCATTAACTTCTTAAATAATTATTCTTCCTTTTATGGTGTGACCCTTTAGGTTCTCCATATTAAACCTAAGTTGTGAATAAATCAATTAGAACAATTCTAATCTTATTTAAATAAATAAATTCAACAATTAATTTATTTAAATAAATAATATTTATTCTACAATAGGGATAAGTCTCCTAGCGATCAACGACTTTCCGGATAATATAGATTTCAACATTAATCATTAAAGAACCTTTGAGTAAATAGTTACTGTGCAATTCAATCCTTCCACCATACAATGTCCCAATTAAATATAAGACATGGAATTCTTTGTCAAGTCTTATTTTATTTAATTATATGTATTTCGATCCTTAAATGCACAACTCCAAATAATGCAAATTAGAAACTCCTTTCTAATTTCATTACGCCTTAAACCAAGGACTCTTGGGTTGTCATTTATCGAATCACATAGGACATTTCTCTTCTTTTATTAGAAGTGTTAGATTCTTTATTGATCATACATTATCTCCATGTACAACTTATTATACCCAAGCATACCCTTTGATATACCCTAAGGGTCTTAAGGAATAAGTCAAAGTATAACTCATCATACACAAGATACTATGATGATCTCAAGTCCAAGGATTACTTGTACTACTATCATTACAGGAATTCCTATTGACAGGCAAGTAAAACTCCATTAGGTATTCCTTAGCGAGCCACGTTCAGTGAACTTATTCTCTAATAAGCACCTACATACTTGCTTTAGTGTCTCCACACAAATGATCATGAGATCAATCATCCCCATCCAATGAGCAAGCAACGTATGTACCAATCTATCCGGATTCACTAATCCCCAATTTAGTAATCCAATGATTGGGAACTATTTTAGTTTTAAGCTTTCTAAGAATTTAGATCTCATTAGAATGATCATCATCATTATTCTAAAAGCATTGCTTAAAACTATGGGTTTATCACATATTATAAAATGACATCATGTAGATAATTAAAAGCCTTTAATAAATTAATACTTTTTATTAATAAATGAATAAGATTGTTAAATTAAATTAGAATATTACCACATAACAACTAATTCATCACTCTTTTAATTTAATTAACTTCAACCCACAAAATTACCGAATATAAACTTAATTAACATATTACACTTAATCAACTTAATTCCCACAACTCATGAATTATTTATTTAATTAATAAATAATCAAATTAAACAAATATTTATTTAACAATAAACATATCAACTAAAATATTTATTTAATTTAATAAATATTTAAAATTATATATAAAAATTCTAGATTGTTACAATAACTCCAGGGAAGCATCGGAAAGGGTCCGATGATGCAAGCCGTTGAAAGCTCCTTCAATGAGGGTCAGACATCCTTGACATTGTAAACCATTGGCGATAACTCCAGCAAATCATCAGAAAGACCTGATGATGCAAACCATGGAAAACCATCCTCATCGGGGAGGACATGTGATGGAATTCGTTGTATAGATCCCCAACAATCAAAACACAATCCCCAAGAGTCATTCACAAAAGAGAAGAACGTCTTTGGTGGAAAGCAATTCCAAAGGATTATAGACCTTGGTGTTAACCCCAATGTCAACATCCTGTGGTCTTAATCATTATGAAACCTCCACTACAGGGATCTTGAAGACATCTCTGCGACTTGTCAACAAATCAGGCTCAGATAGCACTGATGGACATTTTAAACCATTGGCAATAACCCCAACGTGGCATCGAGAGATTCTTGTGATGAGAGCTTTATAAACTACCGGTCGAGTATACATCAAAGCGGTTCAACAGGGCCATCATTGACAACTCCATCCCCAATGATAAACAAGAGTAAGTACATTATCACATCCCGTTGGAAATTATTCCAACAAACGACATTCGACATAACATTACATTATCTTTGCATTGAATTGGCTAAAAATAGTATGCATACAAGCCCGATCATGTTGATGATAATAAAGCATATACTTTGTAATCAATCTTATTTATTTATTAATAAAAGAATTATTTATTAAAGGCATTTATTATCTACATGTTTTTGTTTTAATAATATGTGATAAACCCATAGTTTTAAGCAATACTTTTAGAATTATGATGAGATCATGCTAATGAGATCAAAATTCTTATATAGCTTAAAACTAAAATGTTCTCAATCAATGGATTACTAAAAAGGGATTAGTAAATCCAGATAGATTGATACATATGTTGCTTTCTCATTGGATGAGAATGATTGATCTCATGATCATTTGTGTGGAGACACTAAAGCAAGTATGTAGGTGCTTATTGGAGAATAAGTTTACTGAACGTGACTCGCTAAGGAATACCTAATGGAGTTTTACTTACCTGTTAATAGGAATTTCTGTAGTGATAGTAGTACAAATGATCCTTAGACTTGAGATCACAATAGTATCTTATATATAATAAATTACACTTTGACTTACTCCTTAAT